>OY757059.1:1800000-2130000 GCA_963582015.1 Xanthorhoe designata
CTATCAAAGATGCATAGGTACCTACCACTTTACCTAAGTCTAGTCCTATGCCTAGTAGTAAAATAAACTTATATTACTATTATTTCTATTCTATTCTATTCTAGTCTAATCGTCGATGGTCTTGCAACCTGTCATTTGAAGGTTGTTATGATTGGGCGTGTTTGGGTTATTACCTACATTAGGTAGGTAGGTACTTAGTAGACATTTTCAAAATCCAAAATTAGATACAGTTTAGTAAGTATTTTAGGTACTAACTTTTGCTGGTGTTTTCCTTGCGCTATCAATGTTTTTTTCTGTGTGAAAATTAGGTACCTAGGTACATATTCTATCTACAATGAAAATACAAAATTCGTAAGCTCTTTTTATTTTTGTTGTTTGTGCAAAAACGAAAGCTTGCCTGAAAGAAATCGCCTTGAACGATAAGGCTGCCCATTGTGTCACTGTATATTCGTTTTTAAGTTTTCTAGACTTAACTTGGTAGAGCAATAAAGAGTTTTCTATCTCTCTCTCTCTCTCTCTCTCTCTCTCTCTGTCTATAAAACACTACGTTTTACATGTTGCTTTTTAATAAAAAATCGATAGAGTTACGTACATAGAGGTAGGTACTTTACTTATTGTTTAATTTTCAATAGTATTAATTTTTCGACAATACAAGTAGGTACTTACCTAGTAACTGTAAATGATTTATTTAAGTAAGTAAGTATATAAAAATATACCTACACTTAAAACTCTATTGGAGCAAGTTTCGAACCCACGTAGGTACCTAACCTACCACAATATAACGAAAGTCTCAAGAGTCATCTAAAAATAGCGACGATAACAAAAAATCCTTATTCAGGTGCATCTCTTGCATTTAAATCGATGGGTGACCTACTTACCGCGCGGCCTCTTCCTAGTTAGGTTAGAGTGACCTAGGTCTTAGATTTAGTCTAGATTCATTCGACGGGTTCGCGCGCAATGCTAGGATTTAACTTGTTTTGATTTCAAAACTGTTTTTCTTTTCAAGCTCGATTTTAGTTACATTTGTTTGATAATTTTTCGTTACTTACCCATGTCTATAACAGTGTCTTGGCCAAGACACTGATTTAGAAATGTAGGTAGGTATGTTCATTCAGTAGGTACCTACCAAAAATAAATCCAGTCTTAATATAGGTACCTAATATAAATATTATAATATAGAGTGTGCCCAGGCTCTTTGAACACATAGAAATACAAAAATACAAATTCATTTATATTAAATGAAAATTCTACTAAAATTTACGGCTTCGACGGGATATGAACCCGCGAGATAAACTGAAATATCATCTTACTGATAGTTTTGTCTTCGGTGTCATAAGGCTTCGTGGCCGAGTGGTTATGGCAGCCCGGCTAAAGGGTACCTCAACCCTTCCCGAGGTCGGTGCATTTGTGGCAACCCTAAGCAGGATTGTCGCATCTGCTCCGATGCCCACGGTGCCCAAACACCTGTTACCAGGGAGGACCTTATGCAGGCCACAGACAAGGGCGTTGCAGTCGCAACTTACAGGGGGCCTACCACGAGCTCTTAGCGCGATCCAGTTTAGGACCTAAACTGAATTGTTCTTCTTATGACTTCAGTTTTACGATTCAATTTAGCACATGACATCTGAAAGCGGTTGAGTTTGATACGGTCATGGTACGGGTCCTGGTCCAAAACTATTTAATTATTTAGTTGAGTCTTCGACATGAGAAGAAGAAGGCTAAATGGTGTTCGCTTGTATTCTATTTTATTTTATTTTATTTTAACAATTTTAGGAAAATTTACAGCTAGGCACAAAGAAAAGCAGTTATATAATAACAATACGTAAAGAAATACATATTGCACATGAAGGCCAATTACAAATTTTCACAGCTATGAAAAAGTTTAATAAAAGAATTTTCTCGTAGAAGACGACAGACTAAAAAAGAACAAAAAAGAAAAATGCTAAGTACAATATACAAAATAAGTACCTAAATAAACAAAAATAAATTATCTATCGGGTTCAAATCCCGTCGAAGCAGTAAAAAATATATAAGTAAATTCAATTATTTTTTAAATAAAATTTTACACCTTAAATTTAAGTGACATAAATAGATGTAGGTACCTAACAATAGAAGAGAAATAAATAATTAAAATAAACGAACTTAAATAATTCCAAAATTGGTCCCAACTAGATAGGCATGTGCAGATTGTGCAGGCCGTAAAGCCTGCGTTGTCGCAGCGTGCTATTTGTGATACAAAAATACCTCGCCATTTGTGTTTGTTTTGATACAAATACCTACGCCGTAAAAAAACGTCGCGTGCGCATTATAGATTGATTGGAAAATGTATTTAGGTATGGTTAGTAGAGTAGGTAGGTACACTGCAGTTCGCTAACGCTACTTAGGTCAGATTAAACAAAGTTTTGGTCTCATAAAGTCATAACTTATGCGAGGCCGCGCCAAACTTTGACTCTAACTTGGCATGTGAAATGGTTGCAATGCAAATTCACTGACATACTTCGAAATCCGGAACTCTGCCAAAATACACAGGTAAATAGGCCGTGTTGGCTGAGTGGATTAGTGCCTCTACTTTTAATAAGGTAGTGGGTTCAAATAGCCGTGCTATTTTTGCTGATTTTTGGGATAAAGTGGCATCATCTTAAGTAGGTATGTGACTGTGGCTCAGAGGGTGAAGGCCCGCCTGAGACGCAAAAGGTTGCGGGTTCGATCCCGGCCAAGGGACAAATGTTTGCAAGTTCTGCATTTGTTCCAGGTCTAGGTGTTTTCTATCTGGACGGGTTTGAATGCAATTTGGTACCAGGATTGGTTATACCCTAAAATAAAAAATAGCTAGCTGATTTTGATCCCGGTATTCCCACGGGAACGGAAACTATTCAATTCACCACGGGTAACACCGCAGAGTGCAACTAGTTAGTTATACGTGCGCCATATTATGCAAATTAGTCGAAATCCTTATTTATCTCAGTAGGTTTAGGTGAAAGCTACGTCCTTCATATTTAGGGAAATGATACTTTGAACTTTTATCTTGCGTTATGTGTTTTGGAAACACGATTGGTAAAAGTTTTCTAGATGATATATTTTTTTTGAAAAATAGGTACCTACATGTTTTTCACACATTTTGCTATTTATCTCAGGAACAGAACACTATTTTTGTTGGTTCTATGTTTTGTCAAATAACCTAGAAGTATTTATTTAGTTCTGTGTTTTCATTTTTCGATTGCTTGTTTAATTAACTTATAATTTAATAAAAACTCTTTTTTCGCTATAAATTAGGTTGCGTGTCTATCTTTCTGCGCTTCTCACTCACAAACACATTATTCGCTATCCCGCTCATTCTTCGGCGTTATGGCTTGTTTCAGATTTAACAACAATGAATAATCAGTCCTCATCCCTCAAGTGGAGTCAGTGAAATGAGTATTATTCAGTCCAGACACTGCGTTTGAGTTAGGTAAGAATATTATTGAGTGCTACATAGCTATAACTAATTGATTAAGAGCTAGCTTACACGCCCTTGATAAAATATAGCCTATGTTCATTTGGAAAGTCCATGCTATACATCGGTTCGGTGAAAGAATTTTTGAAATCGGATGAGTAGTTTCGGAGATTACCCCGAACAACAAACCAACTTTACCTATTTACTAGTATATTATTATTTTATCTGTGGTAAGGTAGTACCTATACCTACAGGTTGAGCTTTTTTTAAAGGCTACTGAGGGTAAGTGTGAAACCGTAAGAGTTATCGAAAAGTCATTTAAAACTTATGTGTTTGATTTAAAAAAATAAGTTCTGTCGGTCTCATACAAACATACATTTATCTCCCTCTCTCCAGGCCATTTGGAAGCTGAGTGAGAAGGACAGCGAGATGCACCCGACGGTTAGGTGACCCTGCCGACTACACCCGCGGAACATGTCATGGGACTCTATAGAGTCGCGAGACTTTCTCGGGTAAGTATTAGGTCGCGCCACATAAAAAGAGTTTGGTCGAGGAAATAGCGGGGGTATGTTTGCGCCTGTGTTCACTCGCTGACGAACCAATAGCACTCGCTAAATCAATGGTATGAAGTGCGCCGCAACACCTCTCCACCAATCATCGACCACGGAGCAGTTTGACAGCCAGCGCTCTTTTTACGTGGCAAGACCTACCTATATCTATTGGAAGTGTTCTTTTGATGTGCCTAGCAGGTTAGTTAGGTGGGTTGTCGAATGATTCAAAACACTACGACGATTTAAGGTGGTTGTATGCGTCAAATTAGCGCCGCCTCCTATTTTATGTTATTATTACGTTAAACAAAGGAACTTTAAGAAACTGAATGCTCTGTTTTTTAAACCTATCGTAAGCTTTTTTTAATACCTCTGTAATAGTTTCTGAGGTAGTACCTTTAAAGGCTCTTAATAATTAAAAATTATGACTTTTAAACTGCAAACGCTGTTTGTATGCGTAGGTAGGTACCTACTGTGGAAACAGTGGAAACAGTGTCCACATAACTATGCGTAAATTGTAAGTAGGTAATACATCAGGGGGTTTTTTATTTTTTTATTAAGTACTAGCTGCGCCTCGCGGTGTTACCCGCGGTAGTTTCCGTTCCCGTGGAAATACTGGAATCAAAAGTAGCCTATGTGTTACTCCCGGTCATAAACTATGTACATTCCAAGTTTCAGCCAAATCCGTTCAGTAGTTTTAGGGTGAAAGAGTAACAAACACACTTACATACTTACACACACACAAACTTTCACCTTTATAATATTAGTAGGATAATTTATAAGTACCTAATTAAAAAATTATATAATATATAATAATAATTATTATTATAATCTAAAAATTGCCTAATGATCTGAAAGAAATGTCTACCGCTCCCGGGATACAGTCGTGATCATATTTCATTTATTTTTTCATTTTATAATTTCAGCGGGGTGCCGGCGCATCAGTTGTCGGCGACGCGTCTGCTCAGCTCTCCTGACCCGTCGCGAGGGTCCCGTCACCATATCGACGATACCACTCAGGGTACGTCCCCATCATCAACAATATCTATTCATGTATGTAAGTCAGAATCCCTATCCCAGCTCTGGGGGCCTATCATCAGTTTTCGACGGTATAGTTTACTATTCTCGCTCACGTGTCAAGTATTCTAAATGTATGGAATGTTTAGTTCATGCAAGTTACCGTTGGAGGCGCTGCACTGGATTTTCATACATTTGTGATACTTGACTCGCTAACGAGGACAGTATCCAATACTATGGTTAACTCGTGACCCCCTGTAGCTGGGATAGGGATTCTGACGTAGCCTAGGTATGCAAACGACGTTTTACCGTGCATCCACACCGCTGTTATAACTTGCATCGATACGAAAAAGCAGTCACTGCGCGATTTTGTGTAGCGTAGCCGTAGTTCTCAGCGCGTAACAAACGCAAGGATAGTGTTCATGTACCTATTGCTTACTTTTAAATAGAGATTTACAGTATTTTATCGCGTAATGTAGGTACCTTTTATTATTTCCCGACGCGACGTTTCGGCTGTGTTGCAACTACCGTGGTAGCGGGCGAACTACATAAATAAATAACGCGATAAAATCCTGTAAATTTCTATTTATGAATTGTGATCGCGAAAGTTTAATATTGCTTCTTCGTTGATTGAGCCTAATTTGAGCTGTCAGTGCTTGACTGACGGTGAGCAGTGGTGTCCGTCGAGCGTAGCTGAATCAATTATGAACGGCTACAGCGCTAATGAATTGTTACATGCATTTCATTGCTACGACATACGGTCAGCGCTGACCGTCTGTTGAGCATTAAATACAGCATTAAGCCCGGGTGACACGAGGCTAGTAAATCAAGCTAGTGAGCCAAGCTAGTGCTGCCAAGCTAGTAAGCTAGTGACACTAGCTTCGTGTAGACGGAACTAGCTTCGTTTACAAGCTAGTAAGCTAGTGTGGAAGCTAGCAAGCTAGTGCCTCAAGCCAGGATAGTTTTATAGCTTGGGGTTCTATTTTTCAAGCTAGTAGGCGCCCCCCACCACCCGTTTTACTATCCTGGCTTCGTTACTAGCTTCGTGTCAACCGCGAAGCTAGCGAACCTAAGCTAGTGTGCAGTCGGAGAGCGTGGTGAGAGTGCGTGCAATTTGTTAAAATGCCGAAATTAGCGGACGAAATTAATTTAAAATTCGTTCAATTGTACAGAGAAGAGGAATGTTTGTGGAATGCAAGTATTCCATCTTACAAGGACAAGCAAATGCGAGACTCGTCACTAGAAAAAATACGCGACATACTAAATAAAGATGGAATAGAAATGTCGATAAAAGAGATTAAAAATAAAATTAAAAATCTAAGAGCTACATATTGTCAAGCAAGAATTAACAAAGATACGTGTTATCAGGTTAAGCACAACTCACTACTGACTTGACTAGCTTGAAATTTCCTAGCTTCGTGTAGACAGCACTAGCTTGGTTACAATCCAGGCTAGTAGGTAAGCTAGAAACCAAGCTAGTGACCCCTTACTAGCTTACTATCCTAGCTTCAAAACACTAGCCTCGTGTCACCCGGGCTTTAGTCTGAGTCTGAGAGACCACTAACGATGCGTTGAGAGTACAGTGAAACAATAGAACCAATAGAATCGCTTAATTTTTCTAAGTGTTTCTAAGTTGTATTCTTTTGCTTTTTGATAAACACATTCCTCGCAACGCATTCTCGCTCATCTCTTGTGAAAACGTAGGCTTCGTTTTCCAATAAATAAATATCCTTGGACATTTTACACGGCGTCATCTCGCCTCAAGCTAAGCAACGTAACCAGATGACTGTTATACTTACTACTAAGTAAAAACATACATATTATAGATATAATAACATCCAGACCCGGAGCAAATATCTGTAGAACATGCAAACATTTGTCCCGCGGCGGGAATCGAGCCCGCAACTTCCGCGTCTCACGAGCCTTCGCCCACTGCGCCACAGAGGTCAAACAAATCAATAAATCTTCCAGAAGTGTACCCTTTCTCGGAGGAGTTCAACAATGCGACAAGCGAGCGCAATGGCACCTTGCGCTGGGGCTCGCGCTTCGGCCCCGCGCACCAGCCGCCCGCGGCCGGCCTGCTGGACTGCTTCCACGGCGCGCGCTCCAGGATCGACCAGTACCTCGCAAGGAGAAAGGTATTCCCACGGGAAATAGATTTTTCTTTCTTTCATTCTTCTTTTTATCTTAAATAAACCACCATACTTCCAGATCGAGAGAGGCCTCCGTCTATACACCAGCAACGAACAGCGTCTGGCCGTGAAGGTGTGGCTGGCGGCGCTGAGGGGGGTCAGGAACAGGACGGACAAGTTCGCGGTGCTGGGACATCTGTACTGCGCTTATATGGACTTCGGGAAGTATAGGTAAGGCTCAACTCACACCAAAAGAGCGGCAAAGAGCAGCGAAGCGGAGCGCAGTTTCAGTGTCATATGAATTTCAACTTTATTTTCATTACTATAATACTTATCGCATGAGAAACTCGAACGAGTCGCGCGGATGCCCGCGGTAACATCGTGAGGAAACCCGCGGCTAGTCAGCCCCACACGTATTGACCATTGTTTTTCCTGTGGATATGTCCGACAGCTGAGAGGATGGTTTAGGTGCTACAAGCCTATTCCATCTCAACAATGTCCCAGGCACTACAGTGTCCCGTTAGGTGTAGGCAAAGCCTCCTGACTCTGTATAAATCATCTAGTAAAGATGTAAAGGCCTAAGTGTGATTTTCAAAAGTGTGTCTTGTCGCGTAAGTTTAAAATGTAGGTACCAAGTGAAATTTTTGTCTTTATAGGGAATCGCTGCAATATGCAAACCGACAGCTGGGGATATCTGAAGAGCTGGACTCCGCGCCAATGAGGGCGGAGGCCTATCTCAATCTGGCGAGGGCTCATCATACACTTGGGGGTCTAGACAGGTATTATATCACACGTGTATAAAAATACCGTTATTTTACCAAAAAATATCAGCCAACAGCTGACGTAAAGTTCTCGAATGGAGACCACGGATCGGCTAGCGCAGCGTAGGACGTCCATCAGAGATGGACGGATGATCTGGTAAGCCACAGGTTCACAGCGGATGCTAAGACGTTCTTGATAGATCGTCGAAGTTAAGCAACGTTCTGAGCGGTCACTACTTGGATGGTGACCGCAAGTGGCATTATCGTGCGCTTCTGTGCTTCGGAGGGCACGTTATATTGTCAGTCCCGGCTTTTAAAAGTCGTTAAGCAATGACGGAGACCTTTAGGCGGCCTAAAAACTCTGTCATCAGAGTTATAGGTCGCGCCACGTAAAAAGAGCGCGGTCGGGGAAGTGGTATATTTGCGCCTGTGTTCACTCGCTGACGAACCAATAGCACTCGCTAAATCAATGGTATGAAGTGCGCCGCAACACCTCTCCACCAATCATCGACCACGGAGCAGTTTGACAGACAGCGCTCCTTTTACGTGCCGCGACCTATAAGCCGATAGGTAGATACAATGTAATGGGTTAAGTATAGATAGATTGATAGAAAACTCTTTATCGTTACACCAAATTATGCACTATAACTAAAAAACTTAAGAACTAATACAAGGTGACACAATGGGCGGCCTTATCGCTCAAAGCGATTTCTTCCAGGCAACCTTTGGATGGACTTTTACTCTTTCTCCCAGGGCCCTATCGTACGCTCGTCACGCGCTATACAACGACTGCGGGGGGGGTTCCACCGCGGGGTCCGTGCACCTCACCGTGGCCGGGGTCAGCCTGGAGCTGGGGGCCTTCTCGAAGGCTATGGACGGCTTTCAGAAGGCGCTTTGTGTTGCGCAGGCGCAGTCGGATAACACTCTACTGTTGCAAGTTAGTGATGGTTTTGTTGTACTTAGATATTTTGTGCATGACAGTTTCTTAGCCTTTACGCGACATCGCTGATAAGCTGCAGGAGAGTAGGCTGAGATGGTATGGCCACGTGAGAAGGAGGCCGCCTGAATATGTGGGAAATTTAGCACTACAACTCTCCATTCCTGGCCGCAGATCTAGGGGTAGACCCAAGATACGATGGAGAGATGTAGCGTTAAAAGATATGAGAGTGTCAAGTTTCCGAAAACGACGTCGAGGACAGAGCGAAGTGGAGAAAATCTGTCAGGAAAGCTGACCCTGCCACCAAGTGGGACACATAGCTTGGAAGAGAGAGAGAGTTTCTTAGCCTTTACTTTTCAATATAAATAAAAAAATCTTACTAAAAGTTTTACGGCTTCGGCGGGATTCGAACCCTCGAATTGTTGGGGGCGTTCCGAATGGGAAGTTCTGAAAGAAAATACAATATCAGGGACGAAAATAACTTAAAAGTAGGTTGATAATATAGATATTTTTGATTATAGTGTTAAACCACACTTAGGTAGGTAAGTATTTCATTTTTAAATGAAAAATCTTAGGTACCTACTTAAAGTTTTACGGCTTCGACGGGATTCGAACCCGCGAGATACAATCGATCACCCTTAAGCCTTACCACTCGGCCACGAAGCCTTAGACACCGAAGACGAAACTTGATGTTAATTCGATTTACTTTTCATGTTTAAAATGAATTTAATGAGATCTTTATATCGCTGGTTAAATGCTAAACTACCACAATTCAAAATTTAACTTTTTTCAGTAGGGCCATTCAAAGTTTTCGATAAGTTTTTTTTAATTTTTTTGAGTAAGTCTTATTTTTATATCTATGTATTACCTATCAATCGACGCGTAATTTTAATTAGAATTTAAGTGCATTTTTAGTTTCTCCGTAACTTTAACCCAACGTCATATAAAAGCAGATAAGTGACTTTAGCATATAAAAAAATGTATTATATACCTACACAAAAAATATATCACCAAAAGACCATATTTCATTAAAAAATAAGGTTTATTAAACTAAAACAAGTTATTTTGAAGGTTTGAATCACAATCTAGTAGTATTATGCAATTTAAATGTTACACGAACAACAAAGTTTTATAAAGATTCTAAAAAATACACTTTTTTAAATGAATATACACCGAAAAATAATATCCTATCAAAATAAATGCTTCTAAAACCATAAACATACTAACGTGACTAACATTTTGGCTAGGTAACGGCCTTATCAATGCTCGAAGGAGCATCGTACTAAGTTCCTCCATCGACTTTGCCCATGTGGCTCTAGTACCACCCATGTTTCGACCGAATCAAAGGCTTTCTCAGTGTCCACAAACGCTAGACAGCGGCAAGCAAGTTACACCCAATGATAAATAGTTAGTATGCCATTAAAAAGATAAAGTAATTTTAATATTGTTTTGAAGCAACTTAAAAGTTGATCTCATTATTTACATTATTTCTTACCGGATGGTTCAAGATTTATGATAACTCTCATAGCGTATGTTGTTGGTTACTCTCTTATTATTGTTGATCTTAGCGTAGAGATAGGTACTTATTTTGTGTAGGTATTTGAGGTTTTTAAAGCATTTATTTGTTTTATTAGTTAAAAAAGGGATAAGATTTTAAGCTAATAAAACAAATAAATAAACACACAGAGGTGTGGTTTTATGTTGTTGATTACATTCTTTTATATTTTTAGATAGGTACCTACTGCTATTGTATTAAAATAGTTTTATTGTTCGACATTAAAATTAGACGTTTGACATTACATTTAAAATGTTGTACCTACTTACAGGGAAAAATATTAATAAAACAGTGATTTTTGTATGATTAAAAACCCTTTTAAAGCAAATTAAAAACAAGCACATCTCAAAAAATATTCTTACGTCCTGAAAAATAATTTTTGATTTCTTATAAAAGTTATGTTCAAGACAAACGCATCTCAAAAAGGCACTTAATGTTTTAAAAAATTATAGTTAAGTTCACGTAAAAGTTATGTGCAAAACAAACGCATTTCAAAAATGATACTTTTGAACATACACACAACGTAATATCAATACAATAATCTTGTGCAAAGGTACCACATTTCGGAATGTGGTACCTTTGCCCAAAAATAATATTTGTTTTTGACTTTTATTTATATTCAATAGTACCACATTCCAAAATATGGCACTTTAGAATATAAATTTTAGTCAAATTAAGTGCGCTTCCGCCAATCACTCAACCACAACTGAAAAAATGGCTGTTTAGCTCTGAAATTTGGTGCCAAAGTGTATAAATGCTAAACAGACACAACTGTTTTTTGGTAGTTTTTAATGCGAAAATTAAAAATGTCTTTTACTCATACTATAAAACAACTATTTGTAATCTCATTTTTGTAATAAAAACGATTTTCACGATTTTTGATTTGTGGTACCTTAGCATTTAACCAGCGATATTTGTTCCAGGTGTACATAGGCCTCTCGGAGCTCTGGCGTCGCCTCAAGGACGCGGAGCGCGCGGTGGCCTGCGCCGCGCGGGCTTGCGACCTAGGACGCGGCCCAGGCTCCGCCGATCTGAATACTAGGTAATTCATACCCGTTATTCATATTAGACTAGTAAACTTATTTTAACTAAAACGGGTTAAATCTGTTGCTCTCTCTTGTCATTGCCAAAAGAGTACTACAAAAACATTATTTTAATTTATAAAATTGACAAATCTTTATGAATAAACGCCTAAGGCTGTGACCGCGAGATCCCGAGTGGCCCTTAACACCATCTAGTAAATGAGTAGAGTATCTGCCCAAGTGCCTAACCTACCTACTTGTCAAGATAGTCGGCAACTTCTTCGCAAATTGTTTAATTTGATTAATCATTTTCTCTAGTTATCTTTTTTATTTGTATAGAGGATCATTTTATTTTTTTACCAGGCACCACCGCATGGCGTTGCTACAAATGGCGGCAGCACTGCGCGCACGAGGCGAACTGGGAGATGCTCATGATTACTGCCAGGTATGACTTGACCGGCTTGACTGGCTTGACCGACTTGACCGACTCTACCGACTTTACCAACTTTACCGACTTTACTGACTGAGAGGTCAGTGTAGTGTAGAGTTTTAGACTTGTTTTTCTTACAATCATTGTTATTATAGCACATTTCCATGGTGTCCAAATGTTTTGTGTTTTTAAACACCAGGAGGCGCTTAGACTCTCGACAGTGGCGGGGGACCAGGGCTGCTACATGCGAGCGGTGAGGGTCCTGGGAGATGTGTATCGAAGGAAATGCGATATCGGGAAGTCTATAAAGTAAGTTATTGTAAAAAAAAAATCGGCAACTACTGGGCGAGTTTTTTTTGGTAGGCTGTTGAAGGTTATCGAAAATGAAGACTAACGTGCTCAAATTTAAAAGTAAAATCTGATCCACACCTTTTGTTCTGCCTGATTATGATTTTAGCAATTTAAGTGTCAAAATCCCCTTGATCTTAAATATCTGCTTGGATTTTGACACTAAAATTCCCTAACTCCCCTTGACACTAACCCGATTCTTTTTCTTGGTAAGTCGTGTTTGTAACAGACAATAGCCTATCATCCACCGGCATAGTGTGTAGGAGTATAGGAGTTATAACACCTTCTTATGCCGGGTTCCTATATCCAACTAACGGATATCCGTAGGTCGGTCGTCATAGCAACGTTGTTTATTCAACACAAAATGTATGAGACTTTTTGACAGTAACAACGTTGCTATGACGACCGACCTACGGGCATCCGTTAGTTGGATATAGGAACCCGGCATTAATGTATTCCAGACATTACGAAATGGCGATGGGTGCGGGACAAACCGCGGGCGACAGACTAGCGCATATGGAGGCTATGGACGGCGCGGCGAGATGTCTTGAAGCTTTGAGGTGAGTGAAAAATTACATAAAGCTACTTATACGACCTCTGTGGTGCAATGGGCGAAAGCCCGCCTGAGACGCAGCGCTTGCGGGTTCGATCCGGGTCTGGTTGTTTCCTATGTATGATATGTACTTATGTATTTACAAAAAAAAAAGTAAGTAGGTACATACACAGATTATGTACCTACATATCTATTTAATACTTATATCAGTCATCTGGTTACCATAACACAAGCATTAAATTGCTTAGCTTGGGATTAGATGACGTCGTGTGGAATGTCCAGGGATATTTATTTATAGGTACTTATATTTATTTATTTATGTTTCAGGTTGCAAGGCAGAATCTGCAACTGTAGACCATTAGAGTTCAATACGAGGCTGCTAGAGGTCGCCACTTCTGTCGGTTCTAAGGTACAAAACTATTCGCTTTCAGCTAGTGGCCATCTCAGCGCTCGTAGAATAACTTGAGTAGGGTCAGGTGTCCAACGTTGAAACACCAAAAATTCAAAGTCTCATAGATCTTTCGTTTCTACCGATATGAATCTACTTTTTTACAGGTATACAGGTTATTTATTTGAGTATTGGATGTCATTTATAGTTTTTTCAATTTATGTATACACAGGCCATAAAAAAATAAAAACAAAAAAATTAGAAATGTTTCACTGTGTACACGACCGTGTACACAATGAAACACCATAAATTAAACAATGAAACGTATTAATTTGTACCGGATGTTTCCATCATTGTTAAATTAATGTCAAAAATTGCTTGTATTTAATAAAAAAAGGTTTTATTCAAAGTTAATACGCTATCAGACTTTCCAAATTACATAAAATAGGTAAATGACCAAAGAAATTAGTTATGTGCAAAAAAAATTTCTTTACATAATGAAAATCATTAGTTATTATATATTTTTTTATAAGAATTCTAAAAATAATACTTCATTACAACAAAATAACAACATAAGAATAGTATGGTATCCATAAGGTACTAGTTAATTAGACTCTAATAGTAACCTAGTAGGTTACTATTTAAAATACTGTTTCACTGTATCCACTGTGCATTTGTTTCATTGTTGACTACCAAGGGTATCTTTAGTTATCTTATTTTATTTTTACTACATTGCATCACTTTATTAAAATGTTATAGTCCACGTTAATCTATGAAATATGTCCGATGTTAGGTAATCCTGAGAAATATGAGATATGCTAGCATAACTAAATGTAAAATCTTGAAAGAAAGCAGAAAATTCGTACTTTTTTGTAAAAAAATTGAAAAAAGCTCCGCAAAAAATCTTCTTTCGCGCGCCATCGACGCAAACTGGGATATAGCATGAGGTTCGAGGGGGGCTCCTTATGCGATAAACTGCAAGATCTGGTAACGTCACATTTCAGAAATTTCGCAAAGTTTCACTGTGTACCACTGTTTCAACGTTGGACACCTGACCCTACCTACCTAATTTATATTTATTTATGTAAGTATTTTATCAATTCTAAGAAAACTTACAGCTATGTCTATTGACAAGATAATAATATACAATATAACATGAGTAAAAACATCATGCTATTACTAGGAAGGCTAATTAAAAATTTCCACATATAAGTACTTAGTCAATGTAAAGTAGGTACTTAGTTAAAATTAAAAGGTCAGTAGATGACAAACACCTACGCAATAGGTAATATAGTAATGAAAATAAAGTTGAAATTCATATGACACTGAAACTGCACTCCACTTCGCTGCTCTTCGCCGCTCTGTTGGTCTGAGTTGAGCCTAACATTTGATGGACAGAGACTAGTGCGCCGCGTGCGTCTCCGCCTGGCCGACATCTACACGTCCCTGGGCGACAACAAGGCGGCCGCGCGGCACCGGCGCGCCGCCGCCGCCTACACGGCGCCGGCCTGCGCGCGCTGCCGGGACCCCATCGCCGAGACGCCAGAGTCACTCGCCTCGCTGCCGTGCGCTCATATCGTGCATCTGAGGTCAGTTATTATTTATGTATTTATGTATTTATGTATTTATGTATTTATGTATTTATGTACTTATGTATTTATGTATTTATGTATTTATGTATTTATGTATTTATGTATTTATGTATTTATGTATTTATGTATTTATGTATTTATGTATTTGTCTATGACACAAATGGGGAAGTAAAAAATTGTATCTGGCAACACTGCCTCTTGCCTCCAAATATTTCTAAGTGCATGTGCATCTGTGATTTAAAATAAATTTAAATAATAAAATAACATCTTTCTATTCAAAATAAGACCTAAATGGTGTAATTTACATGGTGCCGAAAACTTTCAGTCTATATTCAAATCCCAAAACAGTGTACTTCGGTGGATTTTTGCATGTTGAGATTTCGCCGGCCGGCAGCGCACAACGCAACGGCAAGACGCCATTTTTTTGAAGCGTGTGCATGCGCAGCATTGTGATGTCGAGTGAATGCAGAAAACTAATCGCCGCTCGAGGCCAATGCAAGGGATCTCTCACGCGTTTGGAAAAATTATTCAGCGATGATAAAAAACAATTTACACTAGATGAGCTTCAGGTACGAAAACAAAACCTAATTGATGTCTATGCAAAGTACCAGGACATACTATTGAATCTACAGTTGTTGGATGAGAAGGAAGAAGAAAGCGATGATGATGGAGATGACCCAGAGGAGCGGTACTTATCGCTGTTGATTACCTTAGAGCGTCACATAAAGATCTACAATCGTCAACCAGATTCGATCAAAGACTCCAGAGATCAAAGTCATCATGCTGCTGCCAAGCTCCCAACACTGGACATACCAACATTTGATGGAAAAGATATATCCACTTACAAACCGTTCATGGAAATGTTTCAAGCGGTTGTTCACAATGATACAAGAATTACAGATGTACAAAAAATATGCTTTTTGAAGAAGTATTTGAAGGGAGAGCCCCTGCAAATAATTGATAATTTACCAATCATTGGTAAATCTTATGAAGCTGCATTGGAGTTATTGCAAACAAGATATGATAATCCAGCCTTATTAGTTCACAATCATGTGAGCAATTTGCTGGATATGCCAAACATTCAGCGCGGCACTGCGCAACAACTAAGAGATCTAACAGCTAGAATTAGGCAGCATATTACTGCATTGAAGAACCTTGACCAACCAGTTGTAGAATGGAATGCTATTTTATCATGCATATTAATGCGCAAGATTGACTCCTTGACCGTCAGATTATTCCATGCTGAGAGGGATACAACGAAGGTGGTAACTGTGGATGAGTTACTTGGCTACTTGGACAAGCGAGCAGCAGCCTTAGAGGCTAGCCCATCCTTTGCTGAAAAGGTGCAAAGCAAAGCAAAGTCTTCAGTGAGCCTGTCAGTGATGAACAAAAGTGAATATCTAAAGTGCTCATTGTGTAGCCAAGTGCATAAGTTGTACAAGTGCCCTAAATTCAGTGCGGAATCGGTTAAAAATAGATTAGAATTTGTTACAAAAAGCAACCTGTGTCAAGTGTGTCTATCGTTTCATACACAAAAATGCAGATACAAGTTTAAGTGTGCTGTGTGTGGTTCTAGTTCTCACAACTCTCTGCTGCATCAAACAAAAGTTACACCTGGACCTGGAGCAAAGGCAAATGATGGTAAACCTGCAGAGCCGGTAAGTCTGCACATTTCTCAGCCCCTGACTGCAAGTGTAGTGCTTCCCACTGCCAAAGTTATGGTCACCGGAGCCAACAATGAGAAGTTCATTGTAAGAGCCCTTTTAGACAGCGGTAGCCAGTCATCATTTTGCACTACAGATTTAGCTCAAAGGTTAGGATTGCCTCTCATTGATTTGCATAAAAATATTTCAACGCTAGGTGATGTTTGTAACAGCCATACAAGCAAGGGGGTGCAATTGCAATGTGAATCATTACAAAATAATTTCAAATTCAATGTTACTTGCTCAGTAATTAACAAGATCACTGCAAATGTACCTCAAAAACCAATTGATTTAAGCAGCTTCACAATACCTAAATATGTTAATTTAGCAGACATAGATTTCCACACTCCAGGAGAAGTATCAATATTACTTTCCTGTGAAGTATTCTTCAAAATTATAATTGACGGCAAGATAGAGGGTGGCCCAGCTGATCCCATCTTATTGAATACACAACTAGGGTACATAATCTCATCCCCAGGATTTTCCTCTGTTGATACAGCCATCGCTATGCATACAGTCACAAGCCCAGAGCTGGATCATTGCATTAGCCAGTTCTGGGAGGCAGAAAAGGTACCAGATGTATATCATGAGTCTCTGCCTGAGCACGAGTATAGCGAAAAGGCATTTAATGAATCGGTTTCATTACAAAATAATACATTTCAGGTCAAGTATCCGCTCAAAGTTGAATTGCAGGACATTGACCCTTCAAATTCATTTGCAATCGCTTTGCAAAGATTATACAATTTAGAAAAAAGATTTTTGAAAGACCCTAGCTACTATGACTTATACAAGGCTTTTATACAGGAATATATAGAGCTAGGGCATGCAAAATATATTGATACAAAATTCTGTGACCCTATTGATCAGCCGCTGTTTTTTCTACCTCATCATGGGGTACTTAGATTAGATAAGCAAACAAACAAGTTGAGGGTTGTTTTTGATGGCAGTTGCAAAAATAAAACTGGCCTAAGTCTCAATGACTTAATGTGCAATGGACCAGTGATACAAAATTCACTTTTTGATATATTGTTGCTATTTAGAACATATCAGTACACAATTCAATGTGATATTCGCCATATGTATAGAATGATTAAGGTTCATCCTGACCACCGTTGCTTACAAAACATCCTTTGGCGCGAAAACGGAGTCATACAGGTCATACAATTACAGACTGTAACCTATGGATTGACTAGTTCAGCTTACTTAGCAACAAAATGTCTCATACAATTGGCAAATTTATACAAGGATAAATATCCATTGGCTAGCTCAGCAATCATAAATAATTCATACATAGATGATATTCAGGCAGGTAGCAGCACATTAGAAGAAACCATGCAGCTCAAAAATGAGCTGAATTCACTCTTGAGTCATGCCAATTTCAAGCTACATAAGTGGGTCTCAAACAGCTCAGAATTGCTCCATGATATATGTACCTCAGGACACCTTAGGCTTCAGTCGCAAGGATTTAGATCAAGATAATTCAATTGTCAAAATATTAGGCATATCCTATGATGCTAATAGTGATGCATTCCTTCTAAATGGTCGAGATATAGCTCCTACTAAGGTTCCAACTAAAAGAAGTGTCCTAAGTACAATAAGTAGATTATTTGATCCCATGGGGTTTGCTGGGCCAGTCACTATGAGAGCCAAGCTTTTCATGCAGGAGTTATGGCAACATGATTTGCAATGGGACACCCCGTTGCCTGTAAATTTAATAGACTATTGGAATAGTTTTTATGCAAGTCTGGTAGGCATGCCAGAAATAGTTATACCACGCTATGTACAAATAAAAGATGGTAGTGAAATTGAATTGATTGGCTATTGCGATGCATCTACAAAAGGGTATGGCTGTTGTGTTTATATAAAAGTGAAAAATGATGGTGAATGCAGTACACATTTGCTTTGCTCCAAGTCCAGACTCAATGGAGCTAATTCCAAATTAACCATACCTAAGTTAGAACTCAATGGAGCTCTATTGTTGGCAAAACTGGCATCACATGTAGCACAACTTTTGAAAATTAAAAATATTCATCTTTTCTCTGACTCTAAAATAGTTCTAGGCTGGCTAGATTTGTCGCCTGTAAAGGTCCCTGCTTACATAGGAAATCGCGTCAGAGAAATTAAAAAATTGACTGAAAAATCATTGTGTCACTTTCACTTTACACCGGGGATTCTCAACCCAGCTGATATCTTATCCAGGGGTTCCGAACCTATGGATATTATTGATAATTCATTATGGAAGCATGGCCCTGATTATCTATTAGAATGTAATAATAATTATAACCTTTATTTGGTTAATATTGAAAGTCCATTGGAATATATCAATATTCCTGAAGTAAATACAGTGTGTGCAATAAGCACTTCCAAAAATGATAACATTGAACCATTCCTTGAAAATTATTCAAGTTTATATAAAGCGGTGCGCATTATGGCGTATGTATTGCGCTTTGTTTACAAATGTTCAGGAAAAGGTAGTGTAAGCTCTGCAGAGATAACTGTTGGAGAGTTCAGAAAGGCTTTGTGCCATATTCAAAAGATGGTTCAACGCCACTATTTTGCTGAAGAACTGAAATGCATAGCTGAAAAAAGGCCTATCAAAACCTCGCTGAAGTCTCTACATCCATTTCTAGATGACAATGGTGTCATGCGTGTAGGAGGTAGACTACAAAACGCTGATATCAAGTTTTCCAAAAAATTTCCTATTATTTTGCCAAAGCATTGTCACATTACAAAATTAATTATTGAGCAGGAACATTTGTCATTAATGCATGCAGGTTTAAAGCTGGTTCTAAGCAGTTTAGCGCAAAGATATTTTATAATTAATTCTGTGAGGGAAGTCAAAAGTGTAATCCACAAATGCATTGTCTGTGCTAGACTTAAGGCAGAAACTGCCAAGCAACTTATGGGCTCTTTGCCCAAAGAACGTGTGAGCCCTGCTCGGGTGTTTGAAAGGGTGGGCATTGATTACTGTGGCCCTTTTGATATAAAACAATCATCAAAGCGAAACAGCGTTATTAGTAAAGGTTATGTCGCAGTAATTGTTTGTTTCGCCTCTAAGGCTATACACTTAGAAGTTGTGTCCGACATGTCCACTGATACATTTCTAGCAGCATTTAAGAGATTTATCTCTCGCAGAGGCATCCCATCAGCTGTTCATTGTGACAATGCTAGCACATTTAAAGGTGCAAATAATCAACTTAAAGATTTATACAAATTACATAATAGTCAACAATTTCAAGATAAAGTCAATTCTTATGCATTGCAAAAAGAAATAAAATTTCATTTCATCCCAAGTTATAGTCCAAATCATGGCGGCTTGTGGGAGGCGGCCGTTAAGTCCGCCAAGTTTCATCTTAAAAGAATTTCAACATGCAAGGTATTTACATATGAGCAATTCAGCACAATAATGACAGAAATAGAGAGTATATTAAATTCACGTCCACTTCTAGCAAAATTTTCTCAAGATTTAACTGATTTTTCATGTATCACTCCAGGACATTTCATAATTGGCAGCTCCTTAACTGCCATTCCTCAACATGATATAACTGAACAGCCTATGAACCGCCTTCGGTTTTGGAAATGTTGTGAGCAGGTACGGCAACATTTTTGGAAGGTTTGGTCAAAGGACTACTTATCTTCACTCAATGAAAGAACTAAATGGAGAAAGGTATTACCAAATCTCAAAGTAGGTGATATAGTTTTATTAGTAGATGCTAATACCCCACCCCTTCATTGGCCCTTAGGGAGAATTACTAGGGTTATTTGTGGAAAGGACAACTATGTAAGAGTTGTAGAGATTCAAACTTCAAATAAGAAACTTCATACTCGGGCCGTATCAAAGGTTGTGCTTTTGCCCGTAGAATAATATTATTTTTTAAGAGTTAGGTATTTATCCATGCTCAATGGTTTGTTAAATTAATATGTACCTAGTGTTAAAGTTAAAGTCTTTTAAATTTTTAATTTTTGTAAGTAAATAATTTAAGGTTAAGATAGCTAAGTTAAATAAGCTTTTCCTCCCCCCCCCCACCATGTCTATGACACAAATGGGGAAGTAAAAAATTGTATCTGGCAACACTGCCTCTTGCCTCCAAATATTTCTAAGTGCATGTGCATCTGTGATTTAAAATAAATTTAAATAATAAAATAACATCTTTCTATTCAAAATAAGACCTAAATGGTGTAATTTACAGTATTTATGTATTTATGTATTTATGTATTTATGTATTTATGTATTTATGTATTTATGTATTTATGTATTTATGTATTTATGTATTTATGTATTTATGTATTTATGTTTTAATGTAAGTATTTATTTATTTATTTACACACTAGAATATGTAACATTACAGTTAGGTACTTACTCCCGGTTCCTGTATCCAACGTACGGATGTCCGTAGGTCGGTCGTCATAGCAACGTTGTTTTAGCACAAAATGTATGAGACTTTTTGACAGCTAACAACGTTGCTATGACGACCGACCTACGGTCATCCGTACGTTGGATATAGGAACCCGGCATAAGTCGTTATGATATCAATTTAACAAAAAAAAATGATTTGTGGTAGAGAGAGATCCGGTAGGTGAGAGGAGTGGTAGAGAGAGGCTTTAAAAACACATTTTGTGTTTGACGCCAAAACGCTCGCAAGTGTCATTTCGCCTTTTTACTAAGGCGTGACGTCACGCCAAGGTAGAAAATTCAAAGTTTTCAAACAAAAAATTGATTTAACTTAGACATGCTCGTATAATAAAAAAAACTTTTTTTAGGATTCACGAATCATATTTACTTACCTAATTTGATAAAACAAATTTTTTAGTAGGTAATTCTTGACTGTCATCATGCCTACTAAGGAAAAAACTAACTATGACGACAGTAGGTACAGTAGACGAAGTATTGGATACTTTTTGCGTTTCTTTTTTATGGGTTTTAGGCACGCACGCCTCTCCGCAAGAAACATTTTTGCGTTCTTTCATATTTTTCAGAAATTTCTAGAACCAATTTTGCCTTGTAATACCTTACCTTACAATAGTGGCAATTCGGAGTGTCGCAAAAGCTAAACTTAGCTAACTAAAAATGTTGCCGTCCCTTTCATAGCGATGGGAATAAAAAGGATGGCATTAATTTTAGTTAGTTTAATTTAGCTTTTGCGACACTCCGAATTGCCACTATACCTACTTACTTACAACCATATCGTATTGTCCACAGTTGTATGCCAGAGTCGTGGTCGCGTCGCTCAGTTCGCGGACAAACAGCAGTGGAGTGCGCGGAGTGCGCCTCCCCCCGCGCGCCGCGCGAGCCCCCGCCCGCGCCCCCCGCGCCCGCCGCGCCCACACACGTGCTGGTGAGGACTATACTATCCTAGAAGCTGAGGCTCAACTCACACCAAAAGAGCGGCGAAGGGCAGCGAAGCGGAGCGCAGTTTCAGTGTCATATGAATTTCAACTTTATTTCCATTACTTAATACTTACCTACTTACCTATCGCAGAGAAGGCGCGCGTATTCGAATTCGCCGGAATTCCCGCGGCGCCGCGGGCATCCACGCGACTCGTTCGAGTTTCTCATGCGATAATAAGTATTATAGAAATGAAAATAAAGTTGAAATTCATATGACACTGAAACTGCGCTCCGCTTTGCTGCTCTTCGCCGCTCTTTTGGTGTGTTACCGGGGGAGGCGTTAATATATTTGTGATACTCGGTATCGAGGACAGTATCCAATACTACGGTAAACTGGCGCTGAACTCCTGTGTGTAATTTTCTAAGATATACTGTCGAATTCAGCTAAGCAAGGCGCGGCACTCCTCTTCAGAAAGCTCCTTGCTAGCTTGAGAGGAAGTAAATAATGCACTTTCTATAAACTAAACAGGACTTATCTATTTATGTAGGTATAATAACCGTTTAAAAGGATTTTTCTATTATGTTCAAAATTGTCGCACTACCTCTACGAAGCTACGTCGTAGCATTAACTTGCTACAAAGTGCTACGTACGTAACCATCCAGGCATTTTCATGTCACAATAAATAAACAGAAACAGTAGAGAAGTTCATTCGTTGTTATTGCCACTCATCCAAACTGTGACCGCTCAGAATTTCGGTTTGTTTAACGACTATTATTAACCATTTTTAAATGAAAAATCTTACTAAAAGTTTTACGGCTTCGACGGGATTCGAACGCGCGAGATACAAGCGTTCACCCTTAAGCGAAGCCCTTGACGCCGAAGACTTCGTGGCCGAGTGGTAAGGCAGCCCGGCTTAAGGGTGATCGCTTGTATCCGTAAAACTTTTAGTAAGATTTTTCATTTAAAAATGAAATACCTAAGTGTTAAACACTATAATCAAAAATATCTAAGTATATTATCAACCACTTTTGAGTTATTTTCCTCCAAGTCCCTGATATTGTATTTTCTTTCAGGACTTCCCATTCGGAACGCCCCCAACGCTTCGAGAATCAGATCTGAACTCCATCTTGTCTGACCACAGCAGCCAGCAAGCGACATCTAGTGTCTAACTTAATTTCTACTGTTTTAATTTACACTGTGCCAGACCCATGGACCTAGTATAGTACCTGGACGAACAGTGAGCGTGCCGCCGAGAGGGACAAAAATTGCAATGAATCCATAGTTTCGTAGTACAATATTCGGAGCATCTTTCCGGCCATACAAAAAAGCGGCACGCGATGAGGGACAAAAGATCTAATGCTTTTTCTCTTTTACTCTCAAGAATGATGTCTTCTTTGTTTTTGTGTGACTGACAAAGAAATATACAGCGCTCTTTTTCTTACTTTCTCTAAGGCCAGACCCAATACCTACATTTAAAAAGAATCAGTGTCAGCTGTCATAATGCAACAAAAAAGTTATCGTTTTTAGTAAAATCATTGCTTCAAGTTAAGTTACGACTGTCTTCATTTTTATTGTTACTTTAGGTACTGTTTAGCTTTATACTGCGCCAGACATAATACCTACAGTATAAATACCTAAATCAGAATAGCTGTCACATACAGTTTATTTACACAGAAAACAATTTATGATTATTACTAAAAAATACATTGTATTAACTAAATTCCAAAGCAATTTTGCTTTGGAATTGAATATTTACTTATGACTTTATTGAAACTTTACTGTCTTACTTTAGATTGTACCTATTCAGTGCTCGACCGACTGTCAGCGCGTACCGTACGCGCTGATCGTACATCGTAGCATTTAGTTGTACGCGCGTAGAAATTTCAGCGCTGCACTGCTGTTCATATTATCATTGATACAGCTATACCTAGGTCGCGCCACGTAAAAAGAGCGCTGGCTGTCAAACTGCTCCGTGGTCGATGATTGGTGGAGTGGAGAGGTAACGCGGCGCACTTCATACCATTGATTTAGCGAGTGCTATTTGTTTGTCTGCGAGTCTACACAGGCGCAAACATACCCCGCTACTTCCCCGACCGCGCTCTTTTTACGTGACGCGACCTATAAGTAGTTTATATTGACTGAATGAGGGTAGGCAAAACTTTGTTAGTCGTAGATACTAGTGGACATCGGCTGGTAGTCTAGTTGTGACCACGGTGACTGTAACGTCAACCGAAACGTCGCGCGTCGTGGTAAATACATGCCCGCGTAATATAAACACAATTGTGAACATAGATGACGCTGTGTGAAATGTCCAAGGATATTTATTTATTTAATTTTTCTAGGAAGATGTTTTTTTAGATGCCAAACTGACGGTAACTTGCGACGAATGAGAAAAAACGCGCGTATGTAGGTAAGTAAAAACTCCTGTTCACATTATTTTTTTAAAGACGTCTTTATTGGAACATAATTAAAACATGATTTCGAGAGAGAATCTAAAATATAAACGGAATGAAGGAATTGTCAGAAAGACGAAGGAATGTGTCCATATCTTTTAGATAAAATTATGATAGGATACACTTCCTTTTACATGCGCTTTATATAAAGTTTGATTTTGTACGGATTATAAATTTATAATTATAAATATTGATATTGGCACATTATTGGAATATACTTATTGAATTATGGTTATTCGATTTATAAAAAATATACTACGCTTGATATTTAGGTAAGGTTTAGTTGCTAATGTTGCTATTAAAATTAAATCACTTAATCTTCTCGTATCGACAATCACATAATATAAAATTTATTTACGTGATTTTAATTGGTTTTAGATACTTATTATGATTTATTATGCACTATCGCAATATCAAGTCATCAATCAAAGTCACAAATTACATTTAAGTCATACGAAACTTCTCAAACTGCCAAACATTCAAATAGTCAATTTTAATAAAAAATCCTTCTTCTCGGTTAATAAAATATTTACCTAGGTACCTGGGTATAATTACTATTAGGTATCACTAGTTTGGCAACGGCACAAAAATAAACTAAGAAATCATAGGTAAGTGAAATATTCCACCATGTTCCGATTACTGTGAACAAATTGTCCTAAACGCTGAAAAATACCTTCGTGTACCTACTCTTATTCATTGACGTAGTAAAATAAGTCATAATAAAATATAAATTATACTTTACACTAGTGGGTATGCTGCCGGAATAGTATTATTTTTACTTCAATATAATACAAATCTTATTTTTTATATTTTATGGCTGTATTTAGCGCTCAACCGACGTTCAGCGCGTACGGCGTTGAGAGTGCTACAACTAACTGTAGCAAATAAAGCTGTACGCGTGTAGAAATTCATTGGCACTGCGCTGTAATCCTAATACATTGTCCTACACTCGACCGACCTCAGCGCTCACCGTCGGTCGAACACTAAATACAGCCTAAATGTAGATTATCTGTAGGCTTAACATGTGCAACGCGTCGAGACGAGAAACGAAATACTTCGATACTGTCAGACTGCTCTAACGTACTATGCTAGAGCAGGAAACATTTATTTGACGAGGTTTGTCGAAGTGCGCATGCTAGGCCGCTAGTAAGTAACGCGATAACTAAATTACCTTTAAGAATAACTTATTCAAAGTCTATCATCGTTATCTATTTAGAGATTCTATAACACGACAATTATATACCTACCTATAATATATTTTTCCATGAACCATAGTATTATTATGACACGAAATAATGTTCTATAAAAACTGCCTTCTCATCATACAAGTTACCAATTATACAACATTAGAAATATTAATAATACTTAGATGTAATATTTTCCTGTCCAGTCTATATTTTTATTTAAGTAGGTACCACATAACTGTAGGTGCAACTTCCACCTATTCATATTTTTCGGGGTTAAAATAATTATGAGGTACCTTTTTATTTACTAAGACTTTACTATCGTCTGTGTGTATGAATATGATCAGTTTGTTTATTTATTCACTTTGATAGTTAGTAATTAATTACTGGACACTAATTAACAAGTCTATTTTAATTTTTATTATAAACAAAATAAGATAGACACAAAATTTAGTTAGTTCCAAACTGGTCAAGCTCGTGATACTTACCTTCTAGTTAATATACTAAAATGTAAAATAAAATACTAAAATTATAAATACGAAAGATTGGGTAGATGTTTGTTACTACTAAACGGATTTGGCTGAAAATTGGTTGCGACCACAGTACCTACCTACCTTACCTACATAGTTTATGACCTTAAATAAAACAAAGTAGGTAGGTCCTGTGCTTTTTATTCAGCATAGCTAGCACGAGATCAAAGTCGCGGGTGGGCACATACCTAAATATATATTTATTTATAAATGGTATCTTTTAAAACTATAGGTACGTGCAAGTGTATAAAATACTCACATAAATAATTGTGTAGATAATTATTTTAAAATCTTAAAAAACAATATAAAATAATGATACATTGGATATGCACTACGTCTATTTTCCTATAATTTGAGTTGCGCTTTAAAAGCATTTATAAAGAGTTCCTAATTTATCTTAAACTAAATAAACATAACTTCTTCCTTTAACTTTCGTGAATGCCAGTAGCAAAATACGTTTTTTTAGTTAGATAAATAAAAAAAACTTAATTTTTTATTGTCAAAACTTAAGTCTGTAAGGTAGTGCTCAACCGACGGTCAGCGCGTACCGCGCTGATCTTACCTAGTCGTAGTACCTAATTATAACTTAAGCGCATAGCAAATCATACTTAAGCGCTGCACTGGTTAGTCATTCATACATTTTCTTTTACAACTAAGCTCGACCGACTTCACGCCCGTAGCACACCTCCGCCGCGGAACCGCAGTTATTTGACTATTTAGATTAATTTCGATTGTTAAGGGATCGCTTTTAAAAAAAGCTAGGCCCATACCACCAGGTTCTTGCCTGATTCTTTCCCTGGCGTAGAGAGTCGCATTGAAACAGGCATTAGAATAGAATCACTAGCATGTAAAACGAAACTTAAGTGATCCTTGAGGTCCTACAAGAATAAATGATTTTTCTTTCTTTCTTTCTTTCATTTTGCAATGAATGTATATGAAGCTAAACACCAGCGAAACTGTCTGTTCTAACTCAAACTATAATTCTATCTCTTTCCCCGCGCCGTATAGGTGTGCTACGGGCGTCAGTGCTTACCGTCGGTTGAGCGCTGAACATAGCCTTCATGCTGAAACTCTAATGTACCTGTCATTTAAAACGTCCCAAATTCTTCTATCTCTAACACTAAAAACTAGCTATTAGTTAGAATGCACAAATCTATTAGGATAGTAAGTATAAATTATCAAATTATAGGTATTTATTTATATTATTGTATTCACATATTTATTGCCTTATAGGTGTCATTTTTATTTTAGATGAAAAGGTCGATAAACATAGGTTGGCTAATGGCGGGTTCCTATATCCAACTTACGGATGTCCGTAGGTCGGTCGTCATAGCAACGTTGTTTATTCAACACAAAATGTATGTGACTTTTTGACAGATAACAACGTTGCTATAACGACCGACCTACGGACATCCGTTATTTGGATAAGGAACCCAGCATTAGTGAAGACTGGACCGACATGACCTTCTTTTTCTCTATGTCGATGCAATAAGGTTTATTATTTTACTGTAATTTTAAATAGATCCTAAGCGCATCTCATTGTGATTCTGTCTGAATATTGTTGTTACTAAATAAAATATTGTAGTTGTGAATTTGGCGTTGTGTTTATCTGACATTTTAGGATAATGAGAGTACCTATTGTTCGTTATATTTTCAAATTTTAATTAAAATATAATAAAATAAAAATATTTATTTGGAGTGTGTTTTTTATTTGTTTAAAAGTACTTAAGTAGGCAGTTTAGGTAGGTACCTATATTAAAAAAAATAGTTTATGTAAGTAGGTACCTACATTGTATAGTGTACCTTACCTTACCTAAATATGAAATAAATCGAAATTACCTACTTCTACCTCGGCTTACCGGCCCGAATACCTACTGAAACGCTAGGTACCTACATAGGTACTTATATTTTGGGAATTTAACCATTTAGAACAGTCAATTTATTTACTTATTTATTTATTTACCTATAAATAAACAAACGTCATGACATAATGTCTTGCAGATTATCCCTTTGCCGAACTCTCTTGGCTTTGTCGCTCTTTGCTTTCACTGCACTCTTTCCTGAACTCTATTTTGCCAAACTTTGTCAGGGAACTCTCTTTTTCCGCACGTTTGTTCTGGCCCCCCCATTTTGCGTTTTTGCACGAACAGGACGCGACGAGTGGCCCTGAAAAAAAACGCAGAAATCGCCATAACTGTAAATCGTAGTATCGATGAAACATTTATTTTATCTAGCATTCTTTCGGCGAACCGAGCTGTCGGTAAAAAAATGTATCGGCTGAAATGTTTTTCTTTGTACCGAGTAACGGCGAACAGTGATTTCTATTTACAGTTAGGTAGGTAGGTACTTACTTACCTACCTACTTAGTTTACGCTTGGTTTACGCTGTTATAAAGTAGGTAGGTATCTGAAATTATCTATTAGGTAATACTTACCTACCTAAGTACTTACCTTAACAAATTTTTCAATAAATGCACAAAATGAACCCAGCTGGGAACATATTACCTGGCAGTGGTTTGGATCAGTTGAGCTATCTATAGATCGTTTGTAACGATCCTTAGGTGGCTCAACTGGTTCTAATTGTATTTTGTACAGTTATGTAAATATGTAGTAGGTAGTTTAGTTTCTGTTAATTATGTTACATAAATAGGTAGGTACCTAGTAGTTTAGTTTCTGTAAATACCTAGGTAGTTACCTAAATAAAATTGTTTAACCCATTTCGTGTTTAACACGCCCTTTGTTACGGGCGTCACCATTGCATAATAATGTAGCACCTAGGTGACCTAGGTCTCGGTACCGGGTCTAGATCAATAACCTTGATTCTGCGCCATAAATCAAACGCAATACCTGCGTTACCTAGATTTAGGTCATTCACCCTTTGCAACGCAAAATCGATGCACAATGTTCCTGAATTATTATCTTCAGTAAATAGGTATGTACCTATACCACCTACCCACTGAATAAATAATTTTTGATTAACTAAGTGGCAATTCGGAGTATCGCAAAAGCTAAAAATGTTGCCGTCCTATAGCGATGGTACCTAATAAAAAGGATGGCATTAATTTTAATTAGTTTAGTTTAGCTTTTGCGACACTCTGAATTGCCACTGTAGGTACTCGTACCTATCTACCTACTTACACTAACTTTGACATTGTCCACATTTGATCGAAGTTATCCACAGTCAGTCTTATCCCACTGCTGGGTGTATCCCTTTGTTTAAGTAGGAACTTATTACGAGCCGTGTTGGCCGAGTGGGATTTACCTTGACTTTCGATCGCCGTGGATTGGGGTTAGGTAGGTAGGTACCTACTTTTAATTAAGTTTTGGGATAAAATCAGGTTTAAAACTTAAACGGTTGACAGAGTGCATCTAAACAATAATAAGGGGGTTACCCTTAATACATAAGTAGGTACATACCTACTTACCTACTAGTGGCGATTCTGGATGTCGCCAAAACTTAACTAAACCAATTTGACAGCACTAAAATTGATGCCATCCTTTTTATTTCGATCGTTGTGAAAAGGACGGCAACATTTTTAGTGCTGTCAAATTAGTTTAGTTTAGTTTTGGCGACATCCAGAATAGCCACCATTGGTTAGTAAACCCTAAGAACAATTCTTGTAGTTGTACCTACCTAGAGTAAACCTACCTACCTACTTTAGCTAAAACTGATAAATCTGTTGCTATCTCTTTTCATTGACAAAGAGTAGGTACTTAACAAGAAAAAAAACATTCTCTAAACCTATATTAAATGTTCTTGATGTTCTTCTGTTCCAACACTGTGTGATATAGACATGCCAGCTATAGCTGCTGTACCTATATCATCAAATAAATACTTACCTAAATAAATTGACAAATCTTTAAGAATACGACCAACCTACACATTTTATCGCGCCATTTAATGACGCATTAAAATCCAGTATGTTTGTATAATGCAAGTACCTACCTACCTACAAAATTATAACTTCTCTTAGGTGATTCGTATCGCAAAATAATGTAGGTACCTAATTGGACACAACACAACCCTTACTGCACAAACTTTCAAGGCCTTTGAATGCCAGATTCTGGCATTCAAAGGCCTCTGAGGTAGTCAGAGACAAGTCAAAATACATGCTTGGTAAGTTGGTACACCATTGTGAGTATAAAGCATGCCCATCGCCACTATTGAAAAGCAAAAGTTTATTATGTTATCGTCCGGTATTAATTCTGGAATTTTCAATATGATCCGAACATTCTAGATCCTTTGAACCTAGGTATAATATAGATGCACTAAAGCTATAGGTAGGTACCTAGCCGTCCACACCACACCCTTGCCTGACCTGCCCGGGAAAATTCTAGAGCGCAGGCGCAAAATAAATAGGGAGTCACCCTAATTTCATAGTAATACAAAGGAAGGACAATATTCTATAATTATCGTTTCAGCGTATTATTGTATTCCAGTAGTTTAGAGAAACGAAAAGTAGATACAATGAAGATACAAAAACCTAGATACTATAGTATAAAAATAATTCGAAAACAAAATAGTAGAATAGCCGTGACTCAATGTCAATAAAGATAAAAAGTTTTTTAAAACTTCCCGCCACTCCACGATAATTCAGATGTTTCGTTCGGAAATCAGTGTTGAGAGACAGCTGTCATAAAACTTCATATAAATCAAGTAGATATAAATAATAAATAAATTGTAATTATTGATTTCAGTGACGCTAAAAAAAGTAGGAATTAAATTAAACCTATTATAACCATAAAACATTTTATAACACCGAGTTTTGTATAAAGGCTAGGGAAAAGTTTTTTAAAAATTTCGTTCAAAACCGTCCTTATGTAAATTTTTAGACAACAAAAAGCTGTCTAAAAACGAAACTTGCTGTTTGGCATCTCACTCATCTGTGTTTGTTCGTTCGTCTCGTCTGCTCTGTGAATGTATTGATTTTCCTATCATAGCTCTATCCCAGTTTTCCCTGTGAAAATACATATTCGCTTCCCATCTCGCATTTTCCGGGTACTGTCGTCCGAAACTCAGGGCTCTCAACACAAGGCAAGGCAAGGCAGAGGCAGTCGTAAATCAGACACCGTTGTGACTCTACCGTGACGCGAGTCCGAATCCCGTATAAATTAAATCAGCAATTTTGCCATCAAGATGCTCTCAGAAGCTGCATCCAGGGAGAATTTCTCGTTTGTGAAAGACTCCCTATTTGATTTCATTAATTCTCATGTCCCGAAGGCCGATCTGTCCGTGATCGACGATATTATTATGTCCTATGTTTATTCTACTTTCGAAGGTGGCTCTGAAGACTTCTACAGCCAGATCAACGGTAAGTAAAACTTATTTGTACACTAAAACCTTCTTTTATAATTTGAATTGAAAAAAAACTATGAAATTAAATTTTATTGAGCATATTTTTTGGCTGTAGTAAAAAATTTTACTTAACGGCGTAGTAGTTCTTTTGTTTTTCTGTGTATTGCATGAGCAGTAGACCGCTACTTACTGGTTTTCCTTCAAAACTACCTAGTTATTGTTTTCATTGTCCTTTGTCATACCTACATAATCTTTTGTCTTGTATGTCATACATAGAACATTCTGTGTCTGGTTTTTAGGTACCTACTCATTACATAGGTATATTTTGTTTTGTAATAGTTTTATTATAAAGAAGGGCCTAGCCTACAGTTGATTTATCCTTAAAAACAGGAATATGTTCGCTCTGAATACCTTAGATTTACATAGGAAAGCAAAGAAGTTTGAAGACTCAGTAAAAGCTGACATCATCATAACCTGAGTTTACCCACTGCAGGCAGGTGTGCAGCTGAAAAAAAATAACCGGTCAACCAATTTATTAAAAAAAAACCATAGTCCGGCTACATTTGTATGGTCATAGTCCCATGCTAGTGATTTATTTTGCCCATATTTTTGATAGTCTTCTACTTCCAGTTGTCTAAAGTTTTTGTATCCACTCTTTGTCAACATTAAGTTGAATGTTCAGTGCCTGCAATGCACATGTGCTCAACTTCACAGAACAGATGTGGAGTAGGGAGTGTTTTAAATGATTTAATTTAAAAGGATCTTATTTGTCTTGTTGATGATTCAAAATGTTACAATTAAAATGCATCTACAGCCAATGTATAACCAAAATGTGCCCAGGACTATAAGCTTGCCTAGCTAATTACGAAGCATAATTACTTAAAGTGACTTATCAATCTTAATGATATAGTATAGTAGCATAGCTAGTACGATTTGAGTGATAAAAAAGATAAAATTGAAAAGCTTAATCCAAACATTGGAACAACTCTGGTGCTTTAAAGATTTTATTGTCACTTAAAGACATACAGGGACCATCAACTAAAATTAAACTTCTAAAATTACACACAATTAGTAATTTCGCATGAATATCACCTAAATTAATTAAAAGAGAATTTAAATATTTCAAGGGAATTGTAAATCATAAAAAAGTCAAGCTTATTCAAATAATATTGGAATGAAAAAGAGAATTACTTTGTTTTAAAAACAAAGTAATTCTCTTTTCCTATTTTTGCTAAGCAATAATAAATAAATGATTAAAAGAAACCATAATACAAAACTACATCAGAAAAATATAGACCTAATGCAGTCCTTTAAACTAATTTCAATGTCACCCTTCCATTCTTTATTCAGATTAAACCGCAGTGAACTTAACAGGACAATTTATTGTATGAAGGCCATTGGGGAGACTGTCTTCCACTTATGTATCAGACTATATATTTATCAGTTCACTCACGGCTGCCTGGAGCTAATATTTTAAACATCCTGTATATCAGCATTGACATTTGCCAATCAACACAGATTATATATTGGGTCTGGTTGTTTTTCTATGTATAATAATGTATGTACATTTACAAAAATCAAATATCTAAGTATGCGAAAACAGAGTTTTGGTGGCCACCAAGTGCAACTTCGCTACTCCTAAACTATACAAAATGAAACTATTACATAGGTAGGTATTAAAAAAAGCTTATGATAGGTTTCACAAACTGTACATTCAGTTTTTTAAAACTCCTTTGTTCAACGTAATAATAAAATAAAATAGGCGGTGGCGCTAGTTTCACCCATATGTAACGTCTCGTTACAAACGGTTTCATGTAAATTTGAAAGTTTTTTAAAAAAACATGCAACCACGCCCGTTAGGGCGGGGTCGAGTAGGTACTTGTGTACCTACTACTACTGATGTACTACTGGTTACAGTAAACCAATTATTATGAAACTGTATAGTTGCGGGTCGGGTAGGCTATCAAACGCGTTCAGTGCCAATGACGCACAGGCCAAGTGCCCTCGGCTGCGGCCCTCTCCTTCGGAAAGCTGTAGAAGTTGTTGGGCTGGTATAAATAAATACACTGGGACATCTCACACAGCATCATCTAGAGATGACTGATAATCTATTTTAAATTCCTTTTAAATACACATTATTGATAAAAATACCCAACCCCGGAATACATATCTGCAGAACATGAAATTTTGTCCCTTGGCGGGGATCGAACCCGCAACCTCTTGCGTCTCAGGCGGGCCTTCACCCACTGAGCCACAGCAGTCGCGTAAACTAGTATACGTATATTCTCTGCGTTTAATTTTAAATTCTGATGATAAATTAAATTGAACTTGATAGAGATAGGATATTATTCCTTGCATCTCCATCGCTCCCTATTGCCCGCGGCGGGGGCCACCCCTTTCCACCCCCTTGCACCCCCACACGGGGGGTGAATGCAGCCATCTTGTGTAGAGTGGGCCTTTGTCCCCCGCTTGCACTATATTATACTATAATACACTGTAATAATATAGATTGTAGGTAACTGTAGAACAGAAAATGGATCTATAAATCTTTTATGGATTATATAGAAAACACAAGCAACGCCCCGCGGTGTTACCTGCTATTTTTTAATCGTTCGTGCGTTCGTATGAGCAAGTGGCCAACTCTAGTGACGGAGTTTTTAGGCCGCCTAAAGGCCTTTTAATTTTTTAATGTCACAAACTATTTAAGTAGGTATATTAAGTTTCAATGGAAGACATAGAACATTTTTGAAGTCTAGTTAGTTAAAAAGTTAAGCAACGTTCTACATACGTACTATCTGTACTGTATTCTATGGTATAATCTAGAGTTACACTCCACATGATTAATTAGTTAACCGTTTAATTATAACCCACATAACTATGATTCGATACCGTTATCTATGAAAGTAGCGGAGATACCGCGGACATACCGCTGCTTTGGGTTGGATAAGGTTAGTACTGGACTAAGTTTACTTACGTACGATGTTTTTCTTCACTTATACTGAGACTTGATTATACTAATATTATAGAGAGAGGTAATAAATAATAGAATAGAAAAACATTTATTTACACTCACACAGGTACATTTACGAATTATAATATTTTATGTAGGAAATATGAGTGAAGCAAATCGGTCACCACTCAGCATTTGCTGTAGAAGCTCAAGAAACAACAAAAGCGCTGGTTTTCAGTGATTTAGTAACTTGTTGTAGAGGGTAATCTCTGGATCTACTGAACTGATTTTTAAAATCGAAGTTAATCAACGTTCTGAGCGGTCATAACTTGGATGACCGCAAGTGGCATTATCAGCTGAGCGCTTCCGTGCTTCGAGGCACGTTAAATTGTCGGTCCCGGCTTTTAGTCGTTAAGCCATGACGGAGGCCTTTAGGCGGCCTAAAAACTCCGTCATCAGAGTTGGCCACTTGCTCATACGAACGAACGATGCGAACGTAACAGATTGAATCGTGAAAATCAATACAATTTTCCGTGGAACATGGCTGCAAATTGATAGGGAGGTCACAGCCACCCCCTGCATCCCTCTAGCAACGAGGGAGACGCCTAGATACCTGGACGTCAGGGCAGGACCTAGGGAGATATTTATTTACTAGATACCTGGGCGCGTAGACAAGTGACAAATGTTTCGTATCTATTCTCTTTCTATTATCGCTACACCTTTTATTTGACATTTCTGATCGCTTGAGTTTTCGTCATCGAATGTCAATTCATAGGAATTGACATTCGATGACGAAAACTCAAGCAAAAAAAAATGTAGGTATAGACCTACATTTTTTTAGTTTCTAATCGAAAGCGATTGTTGAAATGTAACATGGCTAGGGCAGCTGCCCCCTGATTGTGTAACTTATCTCGATTGTATCAAAACAAAATAACGTAGCTACCAGGCAAATCGACGTCATGATATTTTGACAAAAAGCAGTTTTGGCGATACGCATAAAACTCATGATTCTGGGAGTAGGCACAAACTTCATAGCTTTTAGCCGTAAGCGCCATCTATAGTGACTGGTTACTAGTGGCCTAAAACACCGCCTTTGAAGCTGGTCACTAGCTTAATATAAAGTGCACAGGTTGAATCACAAAGATCACTACAATTTTCCGTGAAACATTATTTTATCTGTGGTGAAACATGACTGCAAATAGGGAGGCAGTCACACCCACCCCCCTTCATCCCACATGCATCCTAGCAACGAGGGAGAGATCTGGACGCCAGGGCAGGACTCAGGGGCATATAAAGGGGGCAAAAGATAGCACACCAACCGTGCTACATACATTAATTCTCGACAGCGTTGGTGACATGACAGAACCTGAAGTAGAATAATCTAGCTCTCTTAAAACGTGTCCAAGCTATCTACGAGTATACCTATGATTATATGAATAAATGCTTTTCGATTTCGACTTTGCAGTTTTGCAAGACAAAATTGTTTGAAGGGTTTCGTATAATTACCTATGATGTCATTTTTGTATCTTCTTAGGTCGCTTTGAATTATTTTACTTGACGTATCCAGCACAGAAGACATCATTGTCGTAACACAAATTTATTAAAGAAATAACTTTAATATTTCGCGCCGCAAACAAAACAACTTGATAGTAAAAAACGACGAAAAATCCAACGACATTATAACAGAATAAAAATTGTACAAGAATAGCGTAAACTCAATACCTTGACGTTTAAAGACATTGCAGTCACCGTACTCACGAGAGGTATTTTTAGGGCATGAGCAAATGTTAGGTATTTTCTAGCCCTGGCCTAACACCGTCCCTGCACGACGGCCATATTTGAAAGGGGTGGTCAAAGGAAATGCAATACTATGATATAGTTAGGTATAGCTAGATGGCATTCAATGCACTACCTACATATAGATACCATCTCCCTTTATCACAGAGATAATAATCTTTGCTTACTATTTGATTTTTTTTGGACCAGCAGTAAGCAAAACCTAGACAGGTTATTGAGACTAGCCGTTAGTCATTTATTAACCCTTGATACAGTCGTAATTCTGTTCGTTCGTTCGTTAGTATGAGCAAGTGGCCAACTCTGTTGACGGAGTTTTAAGGCCGCCTAAAGGCCTCCGTCATGGCTTAACGACTTTAAAAGCCGGGACCGACAATTTAACGTACCCTCCGAAGCACGGAAGCGCTCAGCTAATAATGCCACTTGCGGTCACCCATCCAAGTTGTGACCGCTCAGCACCTTACTTAACTTCGATGATCTATCAAGAACGTCTTAGCAAGCTTCGCCACGAGCGCTTCAGTTCAGTAATTCTGGTAAATATGTTTCATCCTTCATCCTGCCTCCGCACCTGTATATATCAATCAATTTGCATCCACTGACGGAATAATTTCAACCCCATTGGGGTGAGAGGGGCCGCTACTGTAAGGTATATTTGGTCAGTGCTGTTGTGATTGCGTCATCATCCATATTCACTGGCTTAACAGAACTACAGAACAACGTTAGAGCGCGTTACGTTAGGAGGCTCAAAAATCTTCCAAAACTGTCTTACGTAATACTTGAACGCTGCCTTACGATCTCACAGATTGTTATATCTAAAAATGCTATTCGAATCTCGGCTTCGTAAAAACTATGTAAAAAAAATCCATACAACTATGTACCTACATCAATAATTATAAATTATGTTACTACTACAGCGTCTTTAAGGTGATATTCGAATCTCGGCTGCGATTCGACAAAGTCAAATAAATCAATCAAACAAAGAGACAAAATTATAATAATTATTATATCATTTGCAATTATTATATGTATATTACTAGCTGCGCCTCGCGGTGTTACCCGCGGTAGTTTCCGTTTCCGTGGGAATACCGGAATCAAAAGTAGCCTATGTGTTATTCCCGGTCATACACTATGTATATTCCAAGTTTCAGCCAAATCCGTTCAGTAGTTTTAGCGTGAAAGAGTAACAAACACACTTACACACACACAAACTTTCACCTTTATAATATTAGTAGGATAGGATATTAGTAGGATTAGTAGGATATCAAAGCAAGCAGACTATTATATCATTTGATTGCAGACGTGGCAATTAACAACATCATTTACGATAGCACAAAACAAATATACATAAAATATTGGAAAATAGAGTGGCATTGCAACGCAATTAATTGTTGATCCAACCATTCCTGGAAGCGACCCCTACAGGGGGGTTTCGCCACCCCAAAAGGGGTGTTGAAAACCTCCCGATGCACTCGTTTATTTGCGTTGTGTCCATCAAACAGTTTCGCAATAGGGAATATTGATTCTGTAAAACAAATACGCAATAGGAGTAATACTGTTTTACTTTTTGTGCAGTACCTAAAATTAAAAACAACACACGACGTCGCTAGTTACAGTTGGCAATCTGCTAAAAGATTAATAGGTACATCATTAGTTTCAGTATCTTACCTGTGCGATGCGGGTCGCTTTGGTATTGAGATGTAAGTCCTGAATGGTCTTAGTCTTACTTAGACAGTTCTCTTATCAAGAAAGCTTCAGGATTCCTCACAATGTGCTCGTTCAGCTGAGAGCTCATTTAAAGAACATTAGTCAAATATGTCGAATAGAGTTAAAAAGTGTAAAGCCAGCAATACATGATGGCCGAGCCTACGCCAACGCTAGTGAAGGCGAGCGTAGGCAAAGTGATGCCAAAGACAAGTGCTACCGACTACCATACACATGTTGGCCGAGCGCAGGCAAGCGTCTTTGATTTGTGCATAAAAACCGACACAGCGAAGTGAGGCGAGTGGACGCGCGCGACTCCTCGCTATGACAAATGAACTCTACACGTTGGCGCTTGCCTGGACTCGGCCAGTACTACTACCTACCCTTGCCTACTGGCCCAGTAGGCAAGTGATAACGAGCGATTGCAAGGCAAGGGAAATATGCTGTCCATACGTTGGTATTGGCGTTCACTCGCCTACGCTCGGCCAACATGTATTGCAGGCTTAATAGTTTTCTGGAACGAAATATCCATCCTTAACCAGCTGGGCACACAACCAATTCAAAGGTTGAGCTACCAATTCACTCAGCCAACAATCTAGTTAATTAATAGGTATTGAAGAACACATCATAACTAACTATTGCATACATCTATGGTAGTGTATAGCTCTGAATGCCATGTTTGTTGGGTGGTGGGTGGTCAAAGGATGAAATCTCTGATGAATAGGTATCCAATTCCCGCTTCGCTGCAACACCCCCCCTACCCCAATGGGGTGAAATGGGGAGAGTCGGCCATCTTTGTTGGGTGATCCGCTGCGCTTGTGATGTAGTTATATTTTATACCTGTATTTGCTTTCACACCCCTTTCGGGGGGAAAGCTGAGTGCTGCTGTTAAATCATTTTGTAGAATACATGTTTTAATTTTATTACTAGGTTATTACTTGCTTTAAAAGTTCAAACACACTACCAAATTATAAACTATTAGTGGCTTTACAAATAAATAATAAATTAAAAAAAAATATTGATCCACGTCTGGATTAAATATCACGACCTTCTGATTTAAAGACACAACCAATACAGCTCTTACAAACATACAAGCATTTGAAGACACAAGCAATAAAGGTCGCCACGTAAAAAGAGCGCTGAGGGGAAGTAGCGGGGGTATGTTTGCGCCTGTGTTCACTCGCTGACAAACCAATAGCACTCGCTAAATCAATGGTATGAAGTGCGCCGCGTTACCTCTCCACCAATCATCGACCACTGCGCAGTTCAGCCAGCGTTCTTGTCACGTGGCGCCACCTATACGACATCTTACAAGTTTACAAGCATTTGCAAAGAATATTTATTTTCAGATATCGTAGCCGACTTCACCGATATGATGAACGCCTACGTCTCCGAGTTCAGCAAGATCGAGCGGAACGACGTGTACGGCTGGATCACCAACATCGTCCGCCGCCTCGACGAGAAGAGGAAGGCTCTGGCGATCGAGGAAGGTGAGCATCCAATTACAGTCATTCTCTATTTTTCGGTTTTAAAGCTAGAAGTAAGGTATGAGCAAGTGGCCAGCTCTGGTGACGGAGTTTTTAGGCCGCCTAAAGGCCTCCGTCGTGGCTTAACGACGCCCCTCCGAAGCACGAAAGCGCTCAGCTGATAATGCCACTTGCGGTCATCCAAGTAGTGACCGCTTAGAACGTTGCTTAACTACAACGATCTATCAAGAACGCCTTAGCAAGCTTCGCCACGAGCGCTTCTTTAAAGCTGTGTCCACAGCAGGGAAACTGTGAGCGGCCGACAACTTTCGCCATATCAACCATATCGCCTGACGACCTCTGTGGCGCGGTGGGTAAAACCCGCCTGAGACGCAGAGGTTGCGGGTTCGATCCCCGCTGCGGAAGAAATGTTTGTATGGTCTGCAAATATTTTTTGTCTCGTGTCTGGGTGTTTTTCTATGTATTGTATATAAGTAAAAAAAATTATCTATGTAGTATAATTATCAGTCATCTGGACACGATCGCCAATAGTTGAACGATTATAAAATTATTTTTAATTTGTAAGACAATTAAATTAATCAATTAATTTATTGCCTATCAGTGGAAAAATATAGGTCAGGAAAAAAAAGAGTTCAGTTCATATAAATATAATTCGATATTATTTAGTCCGATTTTAAAAATCTTTCACCGATGTGTAGCATAGACTTTCCGAATGACCTAGGCTATATTTTATGAAGATAGGTGTTTGATCTAGACGACCAACATTACTAAAAACTGGCTCCGAAGCTTTCCGTGGTTCGACCGTCGATCTCGTGCTAGGGTGAAAACAGTAAAAATAGACAAAATACATAAAATATCTTATTGCCTAAACTCACCCCAACTGCCACAACTCCTGGATAGTATTCTGCACTAGAGATCTCTTTATATTATGCTAATTAATTCAAGTTGGCCTTTATCGACCGCCATTCAAGTTCGTAGATTTTCCGCAAGTCCCGGTTTTCACCGTATCGGCAAGGTGGCGCTGATATCATGTCCGGCGCCGGAGCACACAACTTTGGGCTCGGATACAGGTCTTTTCACATTGACACTGACAGTTCGTAACCCAATTAGAAAAGAGGAAAATATACTAATAAACTTACGATAATTAATTGTGTTGTGCGTGTGTGTATTCCGCAAAATTATCTATATATATTAAACAATAGGTATCTACCACGCGAGCGTAGCCGTGGGCCGAGAACCGGGAGGAGTAAGCTATGTATAAACTTTATACATAGCTTACTCCTACTATATATTATATTATACTAGCTGCGCCTCGCGGTGTTACCCGCGGTAGTTTCCGTTCCCGTGGGAATACCGGAATCAAAAGTAGCCTATGTGTTATTCCCGGTCATAAACTATGTATATTCCAAGTTTCAGCCAAATCCGTTCAGTAGTTTTAGCGTGAAAGAGTAACAAACACACTTACATACTTACACACACACAAACTTTCACCTTTATAATATTAGTAGGATATATTATACTATAAAGGGTACTACCTAATTTATCTTTTTACGGGGGGCATATTAAATTGTCGGTCCCTGCTTAAGCCATGACGAGGGCCTTGAGGCGACTTAGTGATTCCGTCCCTTGAGCTAGCCTCGCTCATACAAAAATACATCGCGTGGTTTACGTAAAAACGCGATAAATTCCCGTGAGTACACAACAAATACCCATATGGACGATGAAAAAAAGTCCTTGCACTTAAATTTTTAATTATGTTACGCCGATTAGCCCGCGATATTCAAATTTAATTTAAAAGTTAAAGAAAACCAAAGGTTTGGTAGTCCAAAATCTAAAGTTAGTTTAACAAAATCTATATGATGACTAGCTTACTTGCCCGCGGCGTCGCTCACGTGGTACCTACCTTGATAAAATATAGCCTATGTTCATTCGGAAAGTCCATGCTACACATCGGTGAAAGAATTTTTGAAATCGGATGAGTAGTTTCGGACATTACTCCAACCATACAAACAAACCAACTTCACCTCTTTATAATATTAGTATAGATAGATTATAATATAGATTATGTTTGTAATAAAAAACCCCATAACAAAATAAATTTCGCGGTCTACCCGTTCGATTTCACCTTATGATGCCATAATATTACACAGATTATACATGTTTTACGGCGACCTAATTCTTCCAAGCATAAAAAACGGGTCACTGAATTTTGAGTTCAAAGGGACTCGTTCGAACGGCTATTTTTAGTTTTTTAGACAATGTTGTAGGCAAATATTACAGCTTTATGAGTGCAAATTGTCTTTCAGTAGACTAGGTACCTACTGATTTTTTTAAGTAGGTACCTACATAATATGCATTATATTTTTTTTACTATCTTTAAGATTGGTGGAAATTGTCGAAGGAACAGAGATGGTTGAAGAGATAAGAGGCCTTTGCCCAGCAGTGGCAAGTCAAAAGTATAGGTCGATTAATAAAAAAGTACAAAATTTTAACTTTTTTATTAATCGACTTTTTTCGTGTGTAAGTTTTTTTTAAAGCCGCCGCTCGCTTGATTTTGGCAGCCCCTTGGACCTGGCCCCGGCTTGCCCCCCTCCCCCCCTCCTAGATCCGGGCCTGTACATTGTTTTTCTTTTGACAGGTGAAGCCAGGCCGGCGGACATTCCAGCTGTTGAACCCGTGGTCGTTCCTGAGAAGCCCAAGAAAGGAGTTCGGTAAGTCAATCATTATTCATTACATACATACATACATACATAAAATCACGCCTCTTTCCCATGGGGGTAGGCAGAGAGCACGGATCTCCACTTGCTACGATCCTGACCTGACACACCTCTTTCGCTAGTCATTCATGACCCTTTAATATACAGGGTGGGGCAAATTTTCGACCCCTTAAGGGTAACCTTTTCTTTTGTAGTTAGAAGGTTTTATTCTTAGTAACCTTCTGTTTTATTTTGATGAGAAATAAATTGGCATTATTAGATTTTTGATAAAAAGTACGGTTCGCCAAAAAATGACATTAATATGTCAAAAAAAGACGATTTAATGAGACGCAGAGGTTGCGGGTTCGATCCCCGCAGCGGGACAAATGTTTGTATGATCTGTAAATATTTGTCTCGAAATTTCTCTCTATAATATGTATGTATGTATTTATAACAAAAAAATGTATCTATGTAGTATATCAGTCATCTGGTTACCATAACACAAGCATTAAGTTGCTTAGCTTGGGACTAGATGACGCTGTGTTGAATGTCCAAGCATTTTTTTTTTTAAACCTATATTGTGTCCCGTTGCTGGGCAAAGGTCTCCCCCTATTCTTCCATTTATTTTTTTTTACATTTATTTATTATTTGTTATTGTTATTATTTAGCTGCAACTCAACATCTGATGATGAGAAGGATCCGAACCAGGACAAGGCGTTCTCCGTCATCTACGAGGACGAGGAGTGCTTCAGGAAGTGTCACCAGCTCCAGGAGATGTTCCCGGGCACCAATCCGATGGAGGTGAGCATATACTAGCTAACTTGCCCGTGGCTTCGCTCGCGTGGTATCCACCTTGATAAAATATAGCCTATTTTGATTCGGAAAGTCCATGCTGCACACCTGTAAAATAATTTTTGAAATCGGATGAGTAGTTACGGAGATTACCCCAAACAAACCAACTTTACCCTGTTTATAATATTACCCCCTTATGCATGTATATGTTCTGTAAACCTACTTTAGCTAAAACGGATATTAAATCTGTTGCTATCTCTTTTCATTGACATAAGAATAACAAGAAAAAACATTGCTTAAATCTATATTAAATTGACAATTCTTTATGAATAAGGCCATAAGTCTATCGTATAGATTGCTCAGTACATTGAAGTCGATTTTAAATTTTGTTTTGTTTTTGTTAGATTAAGCATTGCATGACCATCGCATTCGGCAACATCAACGAAGCGGCCGCAGCTGTGCTTCACCGCCGCGAGAGCGGACAAGCGCTGGAGTGCAACGCCTGGCAGGTGGCCGCTAAGGTCGATACTGTGGACGACAGCGAAGTGAAACATCGCATTATTACTCGGTAAGTAACTTTATTACTCGGTTAGTTAATATTATAAATAATTAGGGTAAAAAGGGGTAAAGTTCAAAAAAATCTTAAATACCCTCGTTTACCCCTTTTCGTTACAGTGTTCGCTCAGTAAGTATTTAAATGTCTCCTTTTAGGGTAAATATAGAATGGCTTTATTGGTGCGTTTTCCTTGTCAAAGAAAGTATCTTCATATTTGTCTTGTTTGTTTGTATTTGTCATTCTAATGTAGAATGACAAAAAAGTCCATTGATGCACGACTGGATTCGAACCCACGACCTTCGGATGTTGCAGCACTAATCCACTTGGCAAACACGGCTGTTAATTAAAATGATAATAAATTTCATAGCTACTTCTTATTTTTCTAGCTACTCGTACGTGGACAAGGAGTCGGAGACCAAGGAGCACAAGCCCGTCGCTCCGAAGCACGAGCCGAAGAAGATGGTGCGCTACCGCGACAACAAGATAGTGTCGCTGAAGGGGGAGCGCTTCACTGAGGTACTACTGTCTCTTTCATTCTCCTTCTGTCTGCTCTCTCTCTCTCTTTCTTACACACACACCTGCACACAAGCACGAGCCGAAGAAGATGGTGCGCTACCGCGACAACAAGATAGTGTCGCTGAAGGGGGAGCGCTTCACTGAGGTACTACTGTCTCTTTCATTCTCCGCTCTCTCTCTCTCACTCTCACACACCTGCACACAAGCACAAGCCGAAGAAGATGGTGCGCTACCGCGACAACAAGATAGTGTCGCTGAATGGGGAGCGCTTCACTGAGGTACTACTGTCTCTTTCATTCTCCTTCTGTCTGCTCTCTTTCTCACACACATACCTGCACACAAGCACACAAGCACAAGCCGAAGAAGATGGTGCGCTACCACGACAACAAGATAGTGTCGCTCAAGGGGGAGCGCTTCACTGAGGTACTACTTATAATATAATACTGTCACACTTACCCGCTACCGTTACCCCTCTTTCTAACTCTTACTATCTCTTTCCCTCTTTATCTCTCTGTCTTCAACTTTTTCCCTCTCTCTCTCTCCATCTCATCATTTGGAAGAGATTCTCTCGACATTTCTCTGATCATTTCTCTCTCATACACGCACACTTTAAAAGTTAAGAATACATTATTTATTAATCTTGAGGTTTCCCACTGCAAGGCAGAGGCCTAAATCATCAAAATAAATTCATCAAAAATTACATTAGACAAATAATTTACTTAATTACTTATCTATTAACTTAATATTAATTTAGGTGCCGAAGTCCGACGATGACGGCTCCAGGAAGTCCAGCAAGAAGCATCCTTAACCATCACAGTTCCATCAGTACGGCTTAAGAGCGGTGGTTTCCACTCTCCTCTTATCTCTTCTTAATATTGTCTCCCTTCGCCCGTACTCTCTCCTAGCGTACATAGTCTTGTTCAAGTGTCAAAATATTAATAGCAGATCAGATTTGGACATGGCACTCAGGGATTCCGTCCTGATGGAAAATGATAATGATTTTGGATCTAAGAACTTCGAATCTCGATCGGGTATGTCAGAAGTGACATCTGTCGAGGCGAAATCATTGGAATCTCGAATGGAACCGTCAAAATTGGAATCGATAGCATCGGAAAGTTCTGCAGAATCCCAAACGGATACGTCAACGACCGTGACATCACAGGCGCCGAAAACATCGTCTCAAGTTGAAAAGTCACTGTCAGTGTCATCCATGACGTGTCAAGACATGTCAGGTTCAAATTTGATCTCGCGTAGTTTTTCTCGTAAATCCCCGAACGGGCGAGTTTCCCTCGTAAGTAGTTTAGATGTAGACGCGCGTTATCTATATGATATTCCGCTTTTTTTCAGTACTGATTTAAAATTTCGACTGTCACGTTACTTTAAGTGTCGCCTATTTATTTTTAGTTTTAAGTTAAACAGTATTATGGCTAACGCCTTACTTAATTTAGTTGTAAGTAATCCTGTGATTTCATTTTTTGTAACTGTGATTCCAATGCCATTATTGCGTTATCCAATAACATGTCGTTATTGTATTGATTTAGATTTATTATTTTTATTGAATAACGACGATGTGATTCGTTTAGGATTTTTAAACGATTCTGTTATTTGATTTTTGTTTATTTTAGTTGTTATGATGTTAGTGATTCACATTTATACCATCCTTGAACAAAACATCTACAAATATATCTCCATTCAAGAAATATACAACGGGGTAAAGAATAACAATCGCTACATATTTTACCCCATCGCGGTAAACAGGCAAAGTTACAAATTTTACCCCATTAGGGTAAAAAGTCAACATCACAAATATTACCCCTTTAGGGTAAATAGTCAACATAATTGCACCATATTTTACCTTATCAAGGTAAATTCTCTGTATTGCAAATTTAACCTATTACGGGGTCATAAATTGCCCAAAGACCTATTTCATAAAATACTGCTCTTTTTCTATAGATATTCGTCTTCAAATTTAATTTTAAATACATTACATCTAATCTTAAATGTTAAATTACATGTTTGGTACACGACTTTTTACTAGATATTTTGATGTAGGTAACTAGGAAATTTTAGAAAATTTACAAATTAAATTTGGAATTTTAAGATTGTGATATAATTTAATTTATCTTAATATTGTTCCTACTTATCGCTACTTATCTTTATAAAAAGAGCTTATTTATTGAAATAAATAAGACTGGTTAAATGTGGACCACTATCACATTTTTATGAAATTAAATTATATTTCTTAAATAGACTGATTTTATTACATAGTTCATTGATCTCATACAATGAGTATTTTTGTTTTTTATTATTATTAACCGTTAGTGACGTCTCAAATTTATTTTAATTTATTTATTTTCTTCTCTTGACAATTATTAATAAATTATTTAATAACATTCCTTCAATGTCAGATAACTTTTTCTTGTAATAAGTACCTTTTAAGTAATATTCTTAAAAATAATTGATATTTAGACAATTCAAAATGAAGCCAAAAAAGGTGCTGAATATAAATTTGCCAATTTTAAAACTAATCAAATAAAAATTATTAATTGTTTGTAATTTTCAGCAAATTCTTGCCAATAACTTGTTAAGAATTTCAATATTTAATTAAATAAAAATGAAAGACATTGCATTCCAAACATTGCATTAAACTCAATACTACTATTTATTATTGCTCTCATTTTATTTTAATTATCCTCTGACTACCCCCTTAGACATCTTCAAAAGGATCTAAAATTGCCTAAAAGATCTGAAAGAAATGTCTACCGCTGCCAGGGATACAGTTGTGGTCATATTTCATTTTTTTTTACATAGATCTGAATTTAATCTAATACAGATTTAGATAAATATCATTCATAATTATTGTAGTTCCATTTTATTTATGACTCTTAAAGAATTACGATACTTTATGACATCAATTTAATTTTATCCTACAAATATTATAATAATTAAATAATTATTTACATTAAGTACTTTATTTCATATTATAGTTTAAGATTAATTTTAAGAATGTGTGTTTGTTTCTACAATTTTCTGTGAATTTATGTAGTTATGAATGATATGCTTAAAATTTGACATAATAATTGAGCTACATATTTTAAAACTACTTGTATATTTAGAAAACTTCACGAAAATACTCCCAAGATCAAACTAAGAAGTCAATATCTAAACTAAAAGTACATTTTATGCTTTTGTTTGACTTAAGAATTTGTTATTTTCAGATAATTAACAGTCTAATAATTTTGTTCTTAATTCGAAAATATGTTTAATTATTTAATTCAAATTAAGTTTTGTGAATTATACAGCGTAAGGCTAATAGCCTAAACTTACTGGTCGCTGGTCTGGGATATCTAAAAGACACAATTTACATTACAAAATGAACAAATTAATGAGTATTGGCATTGAAATCACAGAAGCTCGACAGCTGAATAACCTTTTCCCTGCATTTATTTTTATAAATTTATATAATTTTCTTACATCTGTATGTACTTTTATAATTTGTATTGAATAGTAAACGCGCTTGGTGTATCTTTATTCCCCAAATGCTGTTTTATTTCTCGACCCGAACCTATCTTACGAATCTTTAGTGACTACCCTCCATTCTTCTTCTTCTTTATTTTGGCTTCGCCGGCTTTTGCCACGCATTTAGCCACTACCATGTGTATATGTGTATATATTTTCGTTTCGTCAAAGTCGAGTCAAAGTCATAGTCAGCGTCAGTAAAGATGTGGGTTCTTTACTGCAGCTTTTTACATGGACTTTTTGAGAGAACTCGAAATGCAATGATATACAGTTTTGTTTCATTTGCCTACACTTATGTACGTTCACGAACACTTAACAGTTAATAATCCACCATTATTACATATTAACATTCGCCAAAACACAAATTTCGGAAAATAAAACAAAAGAGACAACACGCCATCTTGAATTCCCGTCAAAAAGCCGACTACCCTCCAATTCAGAAAATGTAAGAGTCAGACAAATGTCATTGTCAAAGAGACGACTGTCAACTTCTTAGTGTTTCCGCAGTTTAAAATATTTTCTACCATTATATAACCGAATTAATTCGAAAATTTAGGCAACCAAATACTTTTTTTATATTTTACCTATCAGATAATAAGTAAAAGAAAAAATCCTAGGCTGTTTATTGAATTATTATTAGGATATAGTCCTGAGATATTAATAATTTTTATTCAAAAGAAAGAAACCAACATAGTATTAATTAAAATTAAAAGTTAGGTAGGTACTCAGTAAGTAGGTAGTAAAGAAAAAGAAGTTCAATTACGTGTGTAGGGCTGACTAAACGTGTTTATATTCTCTTTGGGGCTGACTATTGACTAAGCCACGGGTTTTCCTCACGATGTTTTCCTACACCGTTAAAAGCTCGTTAAAATGGGCCTAAAAGAAAGCCATTGATATACGCGGCCGGGATTCGTACCCACCTTCGACAGTTGACATTCGATTGCAAGTCAAACAAAGCCCACTCGGCCAACGCGGCTCGTTTATTTTTTGCTTAGGAGTCAGGTGAGAAGAAAATAGGCAACTACTAGAAAATGATTTCAGTCCAATACTCCTCCAACTCAAACGTTGAACTACCAGGCTCGCATAAGCCCGAAAGAGGTGCACTCATCGGTTTCAGAAGTGCTTTGTGACGTCACGTGCGTACGAACGAAAGGATATCGCGTTCTCTCTTTATCGCGTGGTAATGAACGAGCGTGCGTACGCGCTGAGACTTCACTCCGAGTGCGAAAGAAAGCAACTATGTTGCGCTCTCGCTTGTGTACATGAATGAGTGCGAACGAATGGAACGATATTGCGCTCTCACTCTGACCCGTGTAGATGAATGAGCGTGTGTACGCGCTGGGATTTACTAAGAGTGAAAGCGAAAGGAATGCTGTTGCTCTCTCACTCTGTCGGGTATATTGAATGAGCGTGCGTACGCGTTGACGTCAAAGTGCGTACGAGTAGAACAATATCGCGCTCTCGCTCTGTTATACTGTAAATTAAAACGCGGTAGGCGCACGGGGCGGAATTTGCTGAATGAGATTGCATTCGGTTGCCACTTACGCTCCTTAGTTTTTTCAATAATTTTAAAACCGTTTTTTTAGTCTCGGTAACAAAATACACCTAATCTAATAAATGACAAACAATAACTTAACTACCTAATAACAAATGACTGCAAGAGGATATTTCTAAATCACTGTAATTTACAGTGTAATAATTTTCAAGGACAGTTTTGTTTCAACTACCCGCAAAAACAAAAGAAAAGGTTAGAAGTACCTAACTTGATTACAAAATTAATGACTTCTTTCAATGGGGGCAATTCTGAGTGTCGCAAAAGCTAAACTAAACTAATTAAAGTTATTGCCATCCTTTTTATTTCCATCGCTATGAAAGGGACGGCAACATTTTTAGTTAGCTTAGTTTAGCTTTTGCGACACTCAGAATAGCTAAAGCAAGCTACGTAGGTAAACAAGAGTTTTCGGATTTATCTAATCTAAATCTAAATAGCCCACTGGATCCTACTGCTGGGCAAAGGCCTCCCCTCCCTTTTTCCATTCGCCTCGGTGTAGGGCTTCTGTCAGCCAGCTGGTGGAGGAGTATTCGTCGAGTTCATACCGCCATCTCCGCTTGGGCCGACCACGAGGCCGTTTAATGCCTTGTGGGACCCACTCAGTGGTGATTTTAGCCCACAATTCTTCCGGCATACGGCACACGTGACCTGCCCAGTCCCACTTCAGTTTGGCAGCTTTCGGATTTAGCTAGTTATAGATTTAAAATATAATGTTTCACCAGATTACAGGACAGCAGTGGGCATATCATCAGTTTTCGATATAATATCGTCACTATCGGGTTATTTCAAATGTATGAAATTATTAGTTCATGCAAGTTACCGAGAGCGGCGCTGCACTGGATTGTTATACATTTGTAATACTAGACTCGGTGTCGAGGATAGTATTATAAATTAGTTCCTGGGGGCCTATCATCAGTTTTCGACTGGTATAGTTAACTTTTCTCGCTCACGTGTCAAGTATTCTAAATGTATGGAATTTTTAGTTCATGCAAGTTACCGGGGGAGGCGCTGCACTGGATTTTCATACATTTGTGATACTTGACTCGGTATCGAGGACAGTATCCAATACTATGGTTAACTCTTGATAGACCCCCTGTTAACGATAAATAGGTAGCACAATAAAAAGGCCGTGTTAAATTTATTTACACTTTATTTCATCCTTCCCATGATTGGAGACGTTCAACCATATTTCTGTATTTCCAACAAAATCCTATACAGAAATCTGATTAAACAAAATATACAGATCAGTCATTACAAAACCTAGTTAAGATAAAACTATTTCTTACAAAATTATGAAATAACTAAAATATACTATGTAATAATGCGAGTTTTTACAAAATGATGTGTGAAAGCTAGGTAATAGTGGCAATAAGTAAGTAAGTAAGTTACTTACTTACTTAATAGTGGCAATTCGGAGTGTCGCAAAAGCTTAACTAACTAAAATTAATGCCATCCTTTTTATTCCCATCGCTATGAAAGGGACGGCAACATTTTTAGTTAGATAAGTTTAGCTTTTGCGATACTCCGAATTGCCACTAATATCTACATGGAAAAAAAACAACAAAATATCTATGTTTTGATAGTTCACATAATTTGTTCTCTAGGACATGACATAATTAGACAAAATGAGATGAATTTTTTTGTTTTTTTTTGTGCTATGAAATTTAGTTTTTTACGGCCCGACCAGCGGACTTCTCTATGGAATTATGGTACAAAATGGGACTCTATTTTTACCCGACTGAGTCCTTATTTTTTCTATAGAATCAAACCCTCATTTCATAATCAAGAAAAACCGTCTCATTTTGTCCGATACATCAAGTTCCATAGAACAAAGGCAAACTATTTCTATTTTTATTGGTCTAATTTGAAATAGTTTAACAAGGAACATTGCAATTATTATTATGGTTTACTAACAGTGCTGAAATGTGCAATGATATGTAGAGTATGCTGCTGAATTCACTCTTTAATACAAGCTAATTAAAATTGCTCTCGTAATAGAAACAGTAGATTCATACTATTCATTATAAAACATATACAAACGGGTATTTATCACGAAATTTACCTTTAATATTCGCCCGACGTTTCGACCGGATTGCACCAGCCGTGGTCGCCAGAAGACTTCCCGCGAATATTAAAGGTAAAATTCGTGATAAATACCCGTTTGTATATGTTTTATAATGTGTTCTAATCGCGAAAGTTTAAAAAAGTCAATTCATACTATTCTTTTCAACGTGGCCATTATTCAAAAGATTTGTCAATTTAATATAGATTTAAATAATGTTTTTTCTTGTAACTTTTATGTCAATTTAGGAGACAATCGAAACATACAAACTTTATAAAGTATTACCCACTTATGCATATTGGTTTAGTAAACCTACTTTAGCTAAAACGGATATTAAATCTGTTGCTATCTCTTTTCATTGACATAAGAGTAACATGAAAAAAAACATTCTTTGAATCTATATTGAAGAATCTTTATCAATAAGATCATTATTAGTCTTTTCGAGAGCAAAATTTTACGCTCTGTGTTTATATAAATCTGCAAAAGCTGTGTGTGCGAGAAACTAAAAATATAGACAACCTAAAACATAGGTACATAAAAATCTTGCGACTAATGAAACACGACGAAGACAATCTCCATTTATTTCCAGTATTCACCAAATGGAGAAGTTCTTTGATCGTTATAATAGCATCACAATAATCTAGTAAGATATCTAGCCAAAAAGTTTTCATAATTAAAATAATATTAGCTTCGAATTTATAAATACGAAAAAAAATACAACGACATTAGTGGCAATTCGGAGTATCGCATAAGCTAAACTTAACTAAAAATGTTGCCGTCCCTTTCATAGCGATGGGAATAAAAAGGATGGCATTAATTTTAGTTAGTTTAGCTTTTGCGACACTCCGAATTGCCACTTATGTACTACATTATTGAACGACTAAACTGACAAAATTTTACAGTTTAGTCGTGATGACAATGAATTTCGTTTAGCGACATGTTAGACAATAGCCCTGAAGAGCTAATACATAGAATAGGGCAACATTTTAATAATTCACTATAAGTAATTTTGCACGATATCTTACTAGATATTTTCTGAAACTTAACTAAGAAACCAACTTATAAAAAATCTTAAAATTATTATTTTTTTGGCATATTTACAAATTATTATGTTAAATTAACAAGCGTAATCTTAGGTTACAGGTAGTAGGATCAAACTTATACCATGTTTTAGCAACGTTTAAAATGTGTTTACAATTTGTGGAACAAAATGCTGACCGAGTGGTGGCCTAGACAAGGACACCGTAATAGGCAAAGACGATTGATATTAATCGTCTTTGGTAATAGGGGACGTCCACCGGCTCGATAACATCCGCAAAACAGTGGGTTGCACGTGGCTAAGTAAGATTTTTCAATAAAAAACATTGCTGAAACATGTAGTTTTATCCTTACCTTTAGCAATTATACTTTCAAAGTACAAAACATTTTAGAATTATTATTACTGGACCAATTATCATAAAACTGACTGCGTTATCTAATCTAATCTTTACAAGGTGATTTTTTTACACAATATAATTTTTACATTACTGCCAGCGAACGTAAAAAAACATTTAACCTTACAAGTGGTATAGGTCGCGCCACGTAAAAAGAGCGCTGGCTGTCAAACTGCTCCGTGGTCGATGATTGGTGGAGAGGTGTTGCGGCGCACTTCATACCATTGATTTAGCGAGTGCTATCGGTTCGTCAGCGAGTGAACACAGGCGCAAACATACCCCCGCTACTTGTCCGACCAAGCTCTTTTTACGTGGCGCGACCTATAAGGTTAAATGTTTTTTTTGTTTGTAAGGTACCAGACAGTTTGTTAGATTTTGTACCACAATGCGCGTCTCGAAGGAAATTATCTATTTTATTTGATTTGTCGGTCATTTTTTCGCAAACGTCAATTTTGTAAATCTCAACATCATAGACAGGCTTCTAGCAATTTTCTATTATACGATTTCTAGAAATATAAATGTATTTTTCGAAATCTTAGATTTCGACTGATAGAATATCATACCCAGATGAAGATAGTCCGGAAGTCCGTATACAGAAAGAAAGCTGGAAACTTATAAGCGCTCACCAGCTTTGGAAAATATATGAACGCGCGCCGATAAGCACTGAACGATGCCGACAAGTTCCGACAAGCTTCAACACGCGCTGGTCAACGCTGGGCGCTGCCATTTAAAATTAATATACAACTGTCCGACATTTTGCTTGGTCTGCTTCAACATGCTTCCTTTGTGTAGAACGGACCAGCGTTGACAAGCGCCGGTAAGCGCTTATAAGTTTCAAGCTTTCTTTCTGTATACGGCCGAAGAATCGAAACATTGTCGGTATCTAAATCGACGATATTTTTACGTGAGTAATTTCCCGTGCTATAATGATAGAATATCTTTGGTGGAGAAAAATATACCAAAGATTATTTTAATATTTTATAAGTAGTTCATTAAAACAGAATTCATTTCGATTTAAAAGCCTATCTAATTTGATAGTTTTATATATTTTGTATTAGTGTTAAACCACACTTAGGTTTTTCATTATAAATGAAAAATCTTACTAAAAGTTTATGACTTCGACGGGACTCGAACCCGCGAACAAGCGATCACCCTTTATCCGGGTTGCCATTGACCACTCGACCACAAAGCCTATGACGCCGATGACTTAACTATCAGTAAAATTATATTCTTTATTCTATTAATTTATAACTTTCGTGGCCTAGTGGTCAACGGCAACCCGGCTACAGGGTGATCGCTTGTATCACGCGTTCGAATCCCGTCGAAGTCATAAACTTTAGAAGATTTTTCTTTTATAATGAAATATCTAATTTGAATCATCAAAATCAGTTCAGGGCTACATCTAGCATACTAACTAGTATAAAAACATTAACTAGATTTTTAACAGCATTTTACAAAATAATTATGAAAACCCTTAATGTGTAATGGTAGTGATTCTGTTAACAATTTGCTAATTTGTAGGTACATTACTTTAAACATTCACGGTAAAAACAAAAACAGCATGACTTTCAAAGTATCTTTGTGTTAGTGATTTCACTTGAGCACTACAGTGTCCCGTTAAGTGTAGGCAAAGCTTGCCTCCTGACTCTGTAAATCATCTAGTAAAGATGTAAAGGCCTGAGTTTTCACTTGAGCGAACAGTCCAATTGGTTCAGACTCAAGTATGAGCGACTCTGAATTTGCATTAGAAGGGTTTCATTTGACGTTTTCTACTGTAATAAATGAGTTTCTATATTTCGTCAGGTTTCGTCGAAGTTAAGCAACGTTCTGAGCGGTCACTACTTGGATGGGTGACCGCAAGTGACATTAATATCTGAGCGCTTCCGTGCTTCGGACGTTAAATTGTCGGTCCCGGCTTTAAAAGTCGTTAAGCCACGACGCCTTAAGGCGGCCTAAAAACTTCGTCACCAGAGTTGGCCACTTGCTCATAAGAAGTTTTTTAACTAAATTATAAAAATCACCTCAGTCTGCGACTAGTAGCAGTGCGTTTAGTATGTAGTCTTTCCCTACTCATGCGTATAGAATATTAGTTGTGGGTTCGAGTCGTCGGGTGACATTTCAAGTTGGACATACTGGGGCGTGGTCCGCGCGGATTCGTAGGTGTTGTTGCCGCCGCGGGAAAGAGAGTTCCGTGATCTGAAAGAGTAAGCAATAGGTTACTTGATAGTTAAGAATGTTGGTGCCTGAATGGGTGAAACAAGCGCCACCGCCTTTTTTATTTTATTATTAATATTACGTTGATCAAATGAATTTCAAAAAACTGAATGTACAGTTTGTGAAACCTGAAAAGCTTTTTTTAATACCTATGTAATAGTTTCAATTTGTATGACAAATGAAACGAATGAACACACACGCGATGAGGGACAAAAGATATAATGCTTTGTCTCTTTTACTCACAAGAATGTTGTATATATTCTTCTTTGTTTTTGTGTGACTGAGAAAGGAATATACAGCGCTCTATTTCTTACTTTCTCTAAGATTTGTTCACTCATTTAACCTTTTTCTAATACTCACTTGGCTTTGGCGTGCGTCAGTATATGTGACTTTAAGTTGGTGCTCTGCGCAAATTTCTTATTGCAACCGTCGAACGGACAGACGTACGGCCGATCACCGGTGTGTATACGAACATGAGTCCTGGAAACAGTTACGAATAGAAAAGAATAGATTTCTTTATTTTTATTTACCATAAACGTAAACATGGGTAAGGCTCAACTCACACCAAAAGAGCATCGAAGAGCAGCGAAGCGGAGCGCAGTTTCAGTGTCATACGAATTTCAACTTTATTTTCATTACTATAATACTTACGTACGCTCCTAACACGAGCCGTGTTTGGAGCGTTAAGTTTTGTTGGGTCATAGCATAGCGAATAACTACCATGGTCACTTTCACCAGAAGTCTCGTAAATTCTTTTAAATAAATAACTTATTTATATCTATGTACTAATATTATAAAGTTTTTGGTTGGTTTGTTTGTTTGTATGTTTGGGGTAATCTCCGAAACTACACATCCGATTTCAAAAATTATTTCGCGCAGCATGGATTTTCCGGATGAACATAGGCTATATTTTATCAAGGTAGGTACCACGTAAGCGAAGCCGCGGGTGAGTGAGCCAGTAAAAAATAAAGCTCATACACACCTGAGGTTAAAATCAAGCGAAAATCGTTTCCCACATCCTTCAAAAGTACATTGGAATGGTTTTTCTCCCGTGTGCACTAATTGATGACGCTTCAGTTTTGAACTCTCCACAAAAGCTTTGCCTGAAAATACAAAGAATTATGATTAAAAGAAACATTTTACACAGCGCCATCTAGGCTCGGACATAGTAAAGTTTGTGAGCTAATTTCTTTAAAAAAATATGTACAAAAATAAAAAAATATCCTTGGATAAGCTAAGCAATTTAATGCTTGTTTTGGAATTGGTAGTCACAAAATAGTGGTGTATACTTTTTTATAAAAAAAAAAGGCTCAACTCACACCAAAAGAGCATCGAAGAGCAGCGCGCGGGGCGCAGTTTCAGTGTCATACGAATTTCAACTTTATTTTCAGTACCATAATACTTATTATCTTCGATGCTCTTTTGGTGCTTTCTTTACATTCATAACATTAGTAGGGATTAGTATAACATTGGACGTGGCACTGACTACTCACCACACTCAGCGCAAACGTGCACTCTTGGTCCGTGCGTGTGTAAATGTTTCCTCATGGCCGAGTTATCGCGGAACATCTTAGTACAGCCCTTATGTGGGCACGCTGTAATAAAATAACTATTAATATACATAATTAATGATAATTCAATGCAGTGATCCAACTCTTTGTGTAGTTCAATAAAAAAATATATGATGCAACTGTAGGCATTTTTAGAAAAATGTCTAAGGGAGTAGTTACAGGTATGTCCAAATACATATTTGATACATGCCTTTACTTTTACTTTCTTTGACATGCCTTACTTTGTTCGACTGGCTTCCCACTGAAGCTTGACTATTTAGATTATTTTAGATTGTTAAGGGATCGCTTTTAAAAAAAAGCTAGGCCCACACCACCAGGTTCTTGCCTGATTCTTTCCCTGGTGTAGGGAGTCGCGTTGGAACAGGCATTAGAATCATCTAACATGTAAGACGAAACTTAAGTGATCCTTGAGGTCCTACAAGAATAAATGATTTTTCTTTCTTTCAAAAGACTAAAGAGGAGAGCTCCTCAAGGCCTTATTTAGCTCTCAATGGAAGCAGAATACTACATATATGGAACAACCACTGAACTGTTTCCATTCATGTCATTATGTTCAAACAGTTACGTTCGGACGCAAGAACAAAACTCTAGCCCAGATAGGCAGATTGCAAGACAAAACGGATTTAAAAAAAATAAATATATATATATAAATTGTATTGAACCATACAAGAGCCTTCTCACCGCAAGCAACAGAATTGTTAGAAGCGTAGTAGATGCTTGGATTAGTGATACTTACTGTACTTACCTATGGTACGGTCAGAGGACTCAGGCATTTGCTTTTTGAGTCTTATCTTATGACCGGGACGAGCGAATTCAGCTAATTGCTTTGGATCTGATAGATCTAGCCCTGAAAATATACATACATGTACACACATACACTCACGCCTCTTTCTCATAAGGGTAGGCAGAGACCGCGGATCGCCACTTGCTACAACCCTGAGTCCTGAGAAGGTTAACAAAGTTGCTATTGAGATAGATCTGCGATCGATCGTCGGATTGATTATAGAAACCGGGCGTTGGTAAGTTGTGTCATAATGCCGGGTTCCTAAATCCAACTAACGGATGTCCGTACGTAGATCGTCATAGCAACGTTGTTATCTGTCAAAAAGTCTCATACATTTTGTGTTGAATAAACAACGTTGCTATGACGACCTACGTACGGACATTCGTTAGTTGGATAGAGGAACCCGGCATAAATCGGATTGGATATAGGAACCGGGCGTTGGTAAGTTGTGTCATAAATAAGTGCAGATCGAAAACGGTCTTGTACAAATTTCAAGCAATAAATTCTTACTATACTTTACTAAGAATCTTTTTGACACACATCTGTTTGTTCAATTGACTTCAATTATTATTTTTTGGCCGAAGAAGTGGGTAGATTGTGTGAAAGTGAAAAAGGGTATGAATGTAAGAGGAGTGAGTTCAGAGTTGACGAGTGATAGAAGAGAGTGGAAGAGAAAAACAATGTTTTTGTGGGATCGGCACAACATGTCATGTTGTGCCGATCCCACTTAACGTGGGATAAGGGCAGGAGAATGATATTATTTTTTGGCTTTGTGATTTTTTGTGATCAATTTACCTGGCATAGGTTCAGTGCCCAATATATTCTTCTTTCCAGTCATATACTCTGTGTAATCAGGGTCTGGTTCAGGGTTGGATCCATCGTCAGAAACTGAAAAAAAAAAAAATATTACTAGCTGAGTCGACAGACAATCTGTCATTCAACTGACAGTTATTTCAAACGTACTTAGCAAAGAGTATTTATACGCTCGGGCTAAGGTTACCAAAAGTTAAGTAGTTGTTTAGTTTTCTTAGAAATTTCTGTGCTATTTTCTAAATTTTTTCAATAAACGCTCTTTTTGTATAATTTGTGTGTTCAATAAAGACCGTGTTGGTCAAGTGGATTAGTACTTCGATCCGAAGGTCGTGGGTTCGAATCCGGCCGTGCATCAATGGACTTTTCGCATCGAAAAATATAAAATAAAGTTAAATGAAGCGCAGCGCAGTTTCAGTGTCAATAAAAATAAAGTTAAAATTAATATGAAACTGGAACTGCGCTCCGCTTCGCTGCTCTTCGCCGCTCTTTTTGTGAGTTGAGCCTTACTTAGCTCGTTGGGGATCGACCCCAACAGTATTCTTGTTTGTAGAGTAATGACTATAAGCATGGCATTAGAATCACCTAGCATGTAAAACGAAACTTAAGTGATCCTTGAGGTCCTACAAGAATAAATGATTTTTCTTTCTTTCTTTCATTCAATGAACTCACCATCATCCTCCCCGGTGGCCCACATGGTGACGGAGAACTCTCCCTCCATAGTTTTGATCTGCACTTGCTTCTGTTCCCAGCGGCGGGACGTGGCGCGCCCGGCGGCTGGCGCCCCCTCCATCAGGCCCATCGGGACTTCGCCTGGACAAAACAATTACTATTTGATAATAAACTTTGTTTTTAAATTAAAAATCTTACTAAAAGTTTTACGGCTTCGACGGGATTACAAGAATACCTGTAGATGGCGCTCATAGGTGCTTTAACCGAAATATCATCTCACTGATAGTTTCGGCGTCAAGGGCTTCGTGGCCGAGTGGTAAGGGTGATCGCTTGTATCTCGCGGGTTCGAATCCCGTCGAAGCCTTAAAACTTTTAGTAAAATTTTTCATTTAAAAATGAAATACTAACTAGCTGCAACCCGTGGTGAAAAGTTTCCGTTCCCGTGATCAAAAGTATCCTAAGTGTTAATCCAGGGTATAAGCAATTCTGGTACCATATAAATCCGTTCAGAAGTTTGAGCGTGAGTGGAGCGTGGAGTAACAAACATTCACACTTACACAAACATATTAGTGCAATTATGCCGGGTTCCTATATCCAATTAACGGATGTCCGTAGATCGGTCGTCATAGCAACGTTGTTTTCAGACACAAAATGTATGGCACTTTTTGACAGAGAACAACGTTGCTATGACGACCGACCTACGGACATCCGTTAGTTGGATATAGGAACCCGGCATTAGTGTGCTATAACTTACCAATAGGCATCAAATGGTGTATATTACTTGTAGAATTACTAGTTGTGGAACGCGGCCTGCCTCGACCCTTTCTGAAAACAAATTACATCAGTCATAAAAAAAAAGCGTCAGGTGGAGGGGAGGGGAGAGTTGTGAGTTTTGATCACCACACCCGAAGGAAGTTTCAAAACCTTATAAATTTGTTTGTTTCCTACTAAGTAAGTAAGTAAGTTCGTATGAGCAAGTGGCCAACTCTGGTGACGGAGTTTTTAGGCCGCCTTAAGGCCTCCGTCATGGCCTAACGACTTTAAAATCCAGGACCGACAATTTAACGTGCCCTCCGAAGCAAGGAAGCGCTCAGATATAAATGCCACTTGCGGTCATCCAAGTAGTGACCGCTCAGAACGTTGCTTAACTTCGACGATCTATCAAGAACGTCTTAGCAAGCTTCGCCACGCGCGCTTGTTTCCTACTATACAGTATGCTTGTTTAAACTATGTTTAAACACAGATTATTTATTACACTAGTACAGATGCCTCATGTAGAACATTGAAAACAATCCTGAATTTGCGGGCAATTCGTCGGGCTATCCCGTTTTACCTGTGTTTCTGAGTCAGCGCCATCTAGCGTATTTTGTAGAAATTGATCTAGGAAATAAAATATCGACTTTATTTCGAAATAGTAACACGGAACTACAACCATCTTATAAGGGGATGGGATACCAAGGTTAAAATCAATTTTTTTTTACCTGCTATTAGACGCAGTTGCTGTGCCAGTATAAAGAGGATCATAAGGACTGCTCTCTGAGCTCGGGTTCAGAACTTCCTCTCCAGAGATCCCCGGCAGGATCACTTCCTCGCTGCCCACTGGAAAGTTGAAGAGTGTCAGCGGGGCTGACGGGGAATGGTGATGTAAGCATGATGATGATGTGATTGTGATGAAGTGTGATGATGAGAAAATGATAAAGATATAGCTAACTAGCTAACCTGCCCGTGGCTTCGCTCACGTTGTACTATCACCAAAAGCGTCGCTTTACCAATTTTGAAACAGTTTAGCCCTTGACGCCGAAGACGAAAGTTATTGTAACTCGTGGGTTCGAATTCCGCCGAAGCCGTAAAACTTTTAGTAAGATTTTTCTATACTAGTACCTATTATAAAGAGGTAATGTCGGTTTGTTTGTTTGTTTGTATGTTTGGGGTAATCTCCGAAACTACTTATCCGATTTCAAAAATTCTTTCACCGATGTGTAGCATGGACTTTCCGAATGAACATAGGCTATACTTTATCAAGGTAGGTACCACGTGAGGGAAGCCATGGGCAAGTAAGCTTGTCATTTATAAAAAAGATAATGATGATGAGATGATGAAGAGATGAAGAGATGATGATGTCTTACCTTCCTCAAGATGCTGCATGCCGATGACTTGTTCCTCCACTTCTTCATACTGATCATCAGTTATGTACTCCTCGTACTGACCTGTCTCTATTTCTTCATACTGAAATAAATATTTATGATGTATATAAGGCTCAACTCACACCAAAAGAGCGGCGAGGAGCAGCGTATTATAGAAATGAAAATAAAGTTGAAATTCATATGACACTGAAACTGCGCTCCGCTTCGCTGCTCTTCGCCGCTCTTTTGGTGTGAGTTGAGCCTAATACCAATTTTATGAGTTGGTGTTGGTGACCGATTTTTTTTATTTTATGGGTAAGGCCGCCAAAATTGTCAATTTTTTTGTGTGACTTTTTGTCGTTTTTTGTTGCAGTTTCTTATGGTTAAAATATTCAATAAATTGTTGAGTATACCTGAATTATAGGTATACCGTCGAAGAAATAGATGATAGACCTCTGCTATATTAATAATATTTTTGCGAAAATCCTTAAAATAACATTTTTTATTAATAATTTAAATAAAAAATGTCTCTTGCTTTTGTGTTACGTTTTTTTTTGTGTGACACGTTTTTATCCCAAAGCTACTATTTAAACTACCAAAGTGCAAACCACAGTATTAATACGGCAACACTGTCATCCAAACAATTGAAAAAAAAAATCCAGCTCTTTTATTTCGCCAGTGAAGGAACATAAAGTGCGCGTCACTTTTTGCGGTTGTGTTCATAAAAAAAGTTTTATTTGTGATTTTTGAGGTAAGAAACAGATTTTTGAATGTTATTGTATTAAATTATTTAGCAATGAGGTCAAAAGTATACTTAAAATCGCCCATTACGGCCTAATTATAATAAATAACCGAGATATGACCTATAATTGTTTTAAAAATTTCGCTTTTGTGTTGCATTTGTATTACATTTATGTCACTTTTTTATTATTGTAACACAAATGTATGTGTTACGTAACACAGTAGATATATAAAGCCGCAAACATAGTGGTATTTGGACTGATTTTTGAAAGTAATGTGTAATGTGTGATTTTGTAGGTATGACAAACGCAGTACTTACATTTTAATATTGAAAACCTTCCAAGTGTTCAGTTAAACTGTTACAAAAGGCTCTTGAGCATCGAATTAGTTAAGTTTGTTTTACTAACGTTATCCAGCGGCCAATTGTTTTCTTCTATTGAAATAATATTATAATTAATCTATTTATGTGCATTAGTAACTGTACATTTTTATTTTAATGCCGTTAACTGCCCCAGAACGACAAAGATCGAGAAAAATTAAAAAGCTATTTTGTCCTTAGTAAAATATAGGCAGTATTTTTGTGTTTTTCTGCCTAAGGGTACAGTAAAAAAGAAAAGTTTATCTTGCATTATTTTAGGTTATTTATTTAACCATTATGAAATCACCTTTACTCAAAATATGTGTTACTTTTGGGTTACATTTGTGTAACGGTAACACAAAACCTGTTGTGTTACTTTTGTGATATAATTGACAATTTTGGCGGCCTTACCCTTATAACAAATATTCACATTTAAATAATACCACTTTATACACACTAATAATAAAAAGGTGAAAGTAAGTGTGTTTGTTACTCTTTCACGCTAAAACAGCTGGAAAATGAATGAAATTTGGTATCAGGATAGCTTATATCCTGGATTAACACATATGCTACTTTTGATCCCGGTATTCCCACGGGAACGGGGGGTAACGGGCAATATTATAAACGCAAAAGTTTGTATGTATGTATGTTTGTTGCTCTTTTACGTAAAAACTACTGAACGGATTTGGCTGGAACTTGAAATACATAGTTTATGACCTGTAATAACACATAGGTTACTTTTTAGGCACCATAGGGGTAGTGTTAAATAAACAAAGGGTTAGTAAAATGAGTTCCAGTAGGCAGCTTTCTCAAAATGTATTATTTCTTTGGCGTTCGTTCGTTCGTCCGTCATGGCTTAACGACTTTAAAAGCCGGGACCGACAATTTCTTTGGCAGACTTATGATTTGACTTATGAATTAATGACTTAAGTATAGCTTGATTGATTTAAATATTTGCCTTAAAAGTGAGAAGCTATACTTCAGATGGCGCTTTTAAATCAGCGCTCTAAATTCATAGCGATGGAAATAAAAAGGATGGCAATAATTTTAGTTAGTTTAGTTTAGCTTTTGCGAAACTCAGAATTGCCCCCTATAACTGCCTTGCTGGTTAGAACTGCCTTGTGAAACCTAATTGTTAGTTAGTAGATACCTTGACTCCAACCTGTTCATCATCACCAATCTCCACCATGGCTCCATGGGTGCCCACTTCCACCTCGCACATTATCTCCTGGTTCATCATTACGGGCTGAACCGACCTGGAAGTATGTATAACAAAATAAATCAAAATCAAAAGACATATGCAACTAATTATGCGGGCACCACACATTGGAGGGTTTGAACGTGTTGGTTCCAATACTTCAATGTGTGGATCGATCTTGGACAGTTATTGGACGCAAACGGAGCATTGCTATTGGCCATTCTATTCGTAGCCAATGTTGCAACCAAGTTGAAGCCAATGTGTGGTGCCCGCAATATGTACCAAAATTAATATTAACACAAGACTAGCCTAAACATTAAACATAAAACAAAACAGACTTTTACTCTACGGTCGGCAAAGAAGTCTACCAGTTTTGACAAAAGTTTCTGTGATATCTAAGGCCGTATACAGAAAGAACGCTGGAAACTTATAAGCGCTTACCAGCGCTTGACAGCGCTGGTAACCCACGCAGGAAAATATATAAACGCGCGCCGATAAGCACTGAACGGTGCCGACAAGTTCTGGCAAGCTTCAACACGCGCTGGTCAGCACTGTAATTATATATAATATAAATTAGAGCATATAGCTAGGTGTGTGACGGGCTTAATGAATAGACAAATCGGTGGGTTCACACCAGATCTCAGTGTTCTAAATTTTTTTTCTTCCATCAAGTCAGTTTCCTAGTACTCAATAAAACTTTTTTTGTATATTATGTTGTCCTAACCTGTCACACTGTTACACAATACATAGTGTAGGTGCCGTAGGTGATAGTCCTAAAAATACATTAATAATATATTTAATTCAGGCTACTGAGGTTTAATAATTTGTGATTGTTAAGGGATCGCTTTTAAAAAAAAGCTAGGCCCACACCACCAGGTTCTTGCCTGATTCTTTCCCTGGTGTAGGGAGTCGCGTTGGAACAGGCATTTGAATCACCTAGCATGAAAAACGAAACTTAAGTGATCCTTGAGCTCCTACAAGAATAAATGATTTCTTGTATCTGGGACTGGATTGTAGCTACAGAACAAGGCGTGAATTTGTTTATTTTTAAAGTTCATATGAGCAAGTGGCAAACTCTGATGCCGGCACCACACATGGGCTTCAACTTGGTTCCACCATTAGAATGGCCAATGGCAATGCTCCGTTTGTGACGAATAACCGTAAATGGAGCATTGCTATTGGCTGGCTAACCAAGTTGAAGCCAATGTGTGGTGCCCACATGATTACAGAGTTTCTAGACCGCCTAAAGACCTCCATCGTGGCTTAACAGTATCTCCATGCATGTAAAGAGTCAGCTTGATACGACAAAAATTGTCAACAGTATCTGTTTTTGCAAAAAATAGAGTTGAAACAACTAGCCTACAAGTTTAGAGTTATAATAAACATTCTAGCCAGTTTCGGCTAGGGCGATCTCATTTCTGCTGTGTTCACCCTAGCCAAAACCGGCTAGGATGATTATTAAAAGTTACAATTTTAGAGTTATACAATAGTATTCTGGCTTGTTTCACCACCTCCAAGTAAAGCTTTAAATAGTTACTCAGCAAGTAAAAATACTCATAACTTGATACTTTTTTTCTCAGCGATGGTGAAAGTGGTGTGTTATTAGACAGTTAGCTTACTCAGGACCTTACTCGAAGATTGTGAAACAAGTGCTTACCAATCTATTCCAGACATCCTTTGACATCAAGCTGCAAGTTAAAAGAAATCTAATTTATCAATGTTTCTTGTCAATATACAATGTGTAAAAAAAATTATGTACCAAACATGTATATTGTTAAAAAAATGCTAAACTAAAGAAGATTACTTTGATAAAACAAAAACAGGTGCTGTTTTTATTACTATGATTTCAGTGTGTTTGTTTGGTTAGACTATGAATAAATAAAATTATAAATAAGTTGCAATATTTAAATATTCATAATATTCAATTATTTATTTATACACCTATTAGATTACTCTGGTCTTTATAGATTGCTGGTTCCTAATCATTATCATAACTTATAAATGAGACAGAGTAACGACCATTTAATTTATTACCTGTTTACCGAGGCTAAAACAAATGAAAGTTGGCTGAATATGTCAAACTTCCTTTGCCACAGTCACTTTACAATGAAAAAAAGAACTTGTTTGTTTTTTTGTGCTATCAAGGACAAGAAAATGTAAATTGTAAATTGGATTTTTATGAGTTTGTATTTTTGTTGTGCATTGTTGAGATAAGCAATCTTATACACTAAGTATAGTGTTTATATTCACTAAGTAAATACTGATGAATCGTCATGATAATCATATCAAGTTACGGATATACAAATTAAGTACTTTATTAGGTGGACCTAGACCAATGCATTACAGATAAACAATTATTGTCGTTAGAAGCAGATGCGGCGATTGAGCGAGGACCGGTCCGGTTGGCATACCAAGCCGATTTTTCAGATAAATATAAATCGGCCACGCCAAACGCCGCACAAACGCGCTCCTCCCTAATCGACCTTCATCTTCTTGCCCTCCGAATCACACCCAACATCGTAATTTCACAGAAAACCCAAAACACTTGTTACTTGGATGTCAAAAAGTACGATGTTTTTCATGGGAATAAAATTTACCTCTATTTCTTGCAACAAAGCACCGACGGCCCCCAGGAGACAAATATGGTCAGCGTTGTTGGAACAGAACTTTTCGACGTAATTTTCACCGCAATCTATGCACACAGTTCCAGTGAAAAAAAGTTTGCGAATTAGGCTCAAAAATATTTGAAATTTACGCGAAAATGTTTATAAAATATGTCCGACTAAACATGGCGTCCAAAGATGTCCGACCAAATTCAATATGGCGATGCAAAATGGACGCCCGTCTCCCAGCCACTCGAGCAAAAGAACTCCGTCGCAAAATGAAAATGGAGCCCAAGAAACGTCATTTCAAACATTAGCCACAAAAGTTGCCATCACAAAAAAATATTTATGTTAAAAAAATAATGAGGCGCTCCACGATCACGGTTTCACTAGAGTTAGCTGTATCGCCAAATATTACAAAAGGTTACAGTTAAATAGAGTTATCCACTAACCCAGAGAACTTACTTAGCTAAAAAATAATAATCATCATCATTCTCCTGCCCTTATCTTACCTCCCACGCTAAGTGGGATCGGCACAACATGTTTTTCTCTTCCACTCTCCTCTAACGCTCGTCAACTCTGACTGACTGAACTCAACTCACTCATTAGAAAAAATAATAAATATCCGTGGACATTCTACACAGCTAAATACTTACTTAGTTGCTTTAGAACCTACAGATTTACAAAATTATACTTCAGATAACTTGAAATCTACCTACCGTATTCTTTTATCTGTGCTACCTATAAGTTTTATAAGAATTATCTTTATGACTCAATCGATAAAGGACACAGGTATTTTGTTTTCTTCGTGTTCGTACCTTCACCTATTTTTTTGGAACTGGTTTCAGCTATTTCAGCTATTATTTCATTTGATAGTTTTTCTCAAATGTTTGCGCTGGATGAGAATTTAGCTAGAGAGCGCGATAGATTTCAGATAAACAATAGTACTCTGTGGCGATAGAGTTATGATGGCAGCACTAGAATTAAAAAAAAAATTGTCATAGAACTAACATCCGGTACAGCGCCATCTATCACAAAGGTTGAATTATGTTTGACAGCACAGCACAGCGCCACCTGCCGGCGAAAATCTCTGAAAACCGATTTTCTTTTCTTCCTCTTCCTCTCCCCGTGATTATTCAACCAACACCAGCTGATTTTATCAAAAACCACAAAAATGGCAGTGCGTTTGTTCGCAAAGTTAAAAGTGCTTCCTGAAATCCGTGGTGTGGCCAAAGCCAGTGCTGCTGCGCCGGCCACATTGTCCGATTATGATGTGCAACACAAAACCCCAGTTACCAGGAAGCAGAAGTTGATTCCCAAGGCTCACTATGGTGGAAGACACGCTGTAACCATGCTCCCTGGAGGTGGAATTGGTCCTGAATGCATGGGATACGTTAGAGACATCTTCAAGTAAGTGCTGGCTGGTTAGATAACCATAAATACATTGTATAGATAAGTACCTATGCAATTATAAAGATAGAATCAATTTCAGGGTCGATCTAATTATTTCGCGGGAAGATCTTCTTTATTTTGCTATCAAGTTACAGAATAAAATGGCTACTATGATAGTAAGTCTTGGAATATCCCATGAGACTTGATAGTTACAAGGAATATGCTTGATAACATCTAATTTAACACCTTTTTACGTAGAACAAAATGTGTGTAGTACATTTTAGTATCATAGAATTTGACTATTTGTTTGTATAAGCTGGAAAGCTCCTTTATCTATTCCAAGTGGGTATTTGATCTTGTGCAAGGATAGGGAAACCTGCTGATCTATGTTATCATTTTAAAATTAAGTATCTCATTCAGCAGTAACAATCTAGAATGGATAATAGTTATATTTATTTTTAATTGCAGGTATATTGGTGCCCCTATTGACTTTGAAGTAGTGGACATTGACCCCAACGTTGACAATGATGATGATGTACAGTATGCCATCACTACTATTAAGAGGAACGGGGTTGGAATTAAGGTAAATCTTTCTACTTGTCTCTGCCTTGAAGGAGTAACAAACATTCACACTTACATACTCACACACACAAACTTTCACCTTAATACGAGTATACTAGCTTACTCGCCTCGGGGTATGAATGTGGATGGGTATACAAGTAGAGGAAGGCTCAAGAAGAAGTGGATAGATTGTGTGAAAGATGATATGAATGTAAGAGGAGTGAGTTCAGAGTTGACGAGTTATAGACGAGCTATAGAGTAGAGTGGAAGAGAAAAACATGTATTGCCCACCCCACTTAGCGTGGGATAATGGCAGGAGAATGAATGATGACTCGCCTCGGGGCCGCAGCTTCGCTCGCGTGGTACCTACCTTGTTTAAATATAGCCTATGTTTTTTCGGAGAATACAAAACAAACAAACTTTACCTCTTTATAATAATAGTGTGATATTTTTTTTTTTTTTTTTATCTGTTTTTTAGTGAACTTTTAGTCGTATATCGACTATGTCAGTTCCATTATATATTTTATAACTTATCCTACTACCTAACCAGATGAAATACAGCTCGGTAGAGCATGCTAGCTGCATTAGATGACTGCACAGCCAACATACTCTGAAAAAAGCCGACATCAAACTGGTTCACATCCAAAATTCTAAACATTTCTTCTCTCATAGATATAGTGTGATTTCAGGGTAACATCGAGACGAAGTCTGAGGCGGCATACGTGACGTCACGCAACGTGGCGCTCCGCAATGAGCTAGACATGTACGCGTACGTGCTGAACTGCAAATCATACCCGGGCGTCACAACTAGGCATAAGGATATCGATGTCTGTATTATTAGGTAAGAATCATTGAGATGTATTAAAGAGTCACAATCTAATTGTTGACAACACTCAAAAAATGTGCGAGCAAATTCAATGTTCTACAATGGCATTTGACATTTGAATGTAGACTCTATGACGTTTGTTTTAAAGTTCAATGTCGCTTGTACGCAAAAAAGAAAAACTCGTCGCACTACGTAGTGTGCGCAGAGTTTTGGCGTTTACATTTTATTTGTCTGATTGTGGCTCTATAATACATCTCAATGGTAAGAGTATAGTAAATTGTCATGGGAAATTATTTACGCAAATATATCGTCGATTTAGATAATAATAATAAATCCTTGGTTTAGTTAGATATATTATAATAACTAACTAGACAATTTTTATATTAGGTAATATCCATACCTACTATGTTGACAAGTTCAGAATTAAAAGGCTTTTTATTTTATTTATTATTTATTTAATAAATCCTTGGGCATTTTACACGGCGTCATCTAGTCTCAAGCTACCTTAATGCTTGTGTTATGTTATTATGGTAACCAGATGACTGATACAATACTTGATACATTTTTTTTGTAAATACATACATATTAAAGATAGAAAAACATCATGACCTGGAACAAATATCTGCAGAACATGCAAAAATTTGTCCCGTGGCGGGGAAAGAATCGAACCCGCAACAGTATTTACAAAAAAAAAGTATGTACCTATCTAAGTATTACAACAGTCATCTGGTTACCATAACACAAGCAGTAAGTTGCTTAGCCTTGGACGTTTTACACGGCGTCATCTAGCCCCAGATGACGCCGTGTAAGACGTCCAAGGCTATTTTTTTTTAAATAAAAAAATATATATTTACAGACAGAACACAGAAGGTGAATACGCCATGTTGGAGCACGAGTCAGTACATGGAGTGGTCGAGTCCATGAAGGTTGTGACGGCGAGTAACTCGGAGCGAGTAGCTCGCTTCGCATTCGAGTTTGCGAGGAAGAATAACAGAAAGAAGGTACATATCAAATTAGACGTGCCTCAGATTAATCCTTTACTAAGGATATAGGTTGGACAAATGGCGTTGGACCAAAACGACTGGAAAACTCGAGGGGAGGCCTTTGCCCAGCAGTGGGACACTACGGGCTAAAAACAACAACAACAAGGGTATAGGTCTTGCCACGTAAAAAGAGCGCTGGCTGTCAAACTGCTCCGTGGTCGATGATTGGTGGAGAGGTGTTGCGGCGCACTTCATACCATTGATTTAGCGAGTGCTATTGGTTCGTCAGCGAGTGAACACAGGCGCAAACATACCCCCGCTACTTCCCCGACCAAGCTCTTTTTACGTGGCGCGACCTATACAAGAAGTTTATAATGAAAAATGGTAACTTGCACTATGCGCTTTACACGAGCCTTTTGTTATTGCAATACGCTTCTCTTTCTTAATTTTTTTTTAATCCAGGGTTTAAGCTATCCTGGTACCAAATTTCATTCAAATCCGTCCAGCCGTTTGAGCGTGAAGTAGTAACAAATATTCACACTTACATACTTACACACACAAACTTTTACCTTTATAATATTAGTGTGATTATAAATATTAAAGCGCTTGTGGCGAAGCTTTTTAACAGCCAATCTCAATATCCTATCTATCTTTGGTTTTGCTTACTGCTGGTAGACATTTGACATAACTTCCATACAAAAAATGACAAATATTTACCCACAGTAAGCAAAACCAAAGATAGATAGGTTATTGAGACTGGCTGTACTGACTGACTTTCTTGATAGATCGTCGAAGTTAAGCAACGTTCTGAGCGGTCACTCGGATGGGTGACCGCAAGTGGCATTATCCGAGCGCTTTCGTGCTTCGGAGGGTACGTTAAATTGTCGGTCCCGGCTTTTAAAGTCGTTAAGCCATGACACAGGCCTTTACGCGGCCTAAAAACTCCGTCACCAGAGTTGGCCACTTGCTCATACGAACTTAATTACTTACACACAAACGTTCACCTTTATAATATTTGTTTTGAATTTTGATTTACAGCCAATTTCAATAACCTGTCTATCTTTGGTTCTGCTTACTGTCAGTAGCTGTTTGACGTTTTTTATATGGAAGAAATGTCAAATATCTAGCCGCAGTAAGCAAAACCAAAGATAAGGTTATTGAGATTGTCTGTTATGCTTATTGTATGTAACAGGTGACTACAGTCCACAAGGCGAATATCATGAAGCTGTCTGACGGTCTTTTCCTCGAGACGTCCACGCGTATGGCCAAGGAGTACCCGGAGATAGAACACAATGATATGATCATCGACAACTGTTGTATGCAGCTTGTGGCTAGGTGAGTACACTATTATTCTGACGACCTCTGTGGCGCAGTGGGCGAAGGTCCGCCTGAGACGCGGAGGTTGCGGGTTCGATCCCCGCCACGGGACAAATGTTTGCATGTTCTGCAGATATTTGTTCCGGGTCTGGATGTTTTTCTATCTATAATAATGTATTTACAAAAAATGTATCTATGTAGTATACTCGTATCAGTCATCTGGTTACCATAACACAAGCATTAAATTGCATAGCTTGGGACTAGATGACGCCGTGTGGAATGTCCAAGGATATTTATTTATTATATTCATAGTTAGAAAGAAGAACGTAGGCGAACGTATTTGGACCAAATTGGTGAAATTTTTGAGAAAGGCTTCTTTGGACCTGGCCTTTCTCCAAATAAAAAAAAATACATTATAAAACATTATGTAAACGGGTATTTATTACGAATTTTACCTTTAATATTCACCCGACGTTTCTACCGGATTGCACCAGTCGTGGTCGCGGGAAGACTGAAGTATTGGAGGTACCAAAACCGCCACAGCAATACGAAAGCGTTTATTCAACTACCCTCACTTGATTTTAATTAATGTCAATTAGAGCCGGTTCACACTAGGACAACACACTACACTAACAGTGTCCACATACTGAGATGATCTCACATGACGTGTTCTGATCGCGAAAGTTTAAAAAAGACAAAAAAAAAAATATAGGATAAATGTATTTTTATTCTTTCTACTAATTGTTATCCCCCAGACCTCACCAGTTCGATGTGATGCTGATGACGAACCTGTACGGCTCCATCGTCTCCAACGTGGTGTGCGGCCTGCTGGGCGGCGCCGGGCTGCTGTCCGGCCGGAACTATGGAGACCACTACGCACTGTTCGAGCCCGGCACCAGGAACACTGGTGAATATAGATAGATAGATAAATCATTATTATTATCGGTTAATCGGTGCTCTAACCGAAAAATATAATCTGACTGATAGTTTCGTCGTCGACGTCATAGGCTTCGTGGCCGAGTGGTCGATGGCAATCCGGCTAAAGGATGATCGCTTGAATCACGCGGGTTCGAATCCCGTCGAAGTCGTAACTTTTCGTAAGATTTTTCATTTTCTAATAGAAAATGTAAAAAAAGTTTGTAACTTAACAGGTACTTAACCTAAGACATTACAACATAAGAAAGGTGTTCGTTCGTTCGTTCGTATGAGCAAGTAGCCAACTCTGGTAACGGAGTTATAGGTCTCCGTCATGGCTTGGCGACTAAAAGCCAGGACCGACAATTTAACGTGCCCTCCGAAGCACGGAAGCGCTCAGCTGATAATGCCACTTGGTATGGTATGGGGACTCCCTTTTCCGCATTTAGACTCAAGGTGGTCCTTTATGCGTGGCACTTGCGCACCCAACCAAGTAGTGACCGCTCAGAACGTTGCTTAACTTCAACGATCTATCAAGAACGTCTTAGCAAGTTTCGCCACGAGCCTTTGTATAAATAAATAAACTTGTTCATTCCAGGTACCGCCATCGCCGGCAAGAACGTCGCCAACCCCATCGCTATGATCAACGCATCAGTCGACATGCTGGAGCATCTCGGCCACCACTTCCACGCTGACCTCATCCGCCGCGCGCTGAACAAGACAATCAATATCGACCGTGTGCTGACCACAGATGTGGGGGGCACCGCTTCATCTAGCGAGGTCGTGGCTTCTATAGTTGGCAACATCGGCAGGTGCTAGGCTATTGGATCTTCTACAATTCCCGTACTACCCATAGAATTTCCCGATCTCTCCCAAATTTCCCACTAGTACCACTGAAATTCCCATCTGTCCTTTTAAATTCCCACCAATGCCACTAAAACATGTTCGTCGATTCGTCGCGCGCTCAAAAAGGCTATCAATATTGATCGCGTGCTGAATACAGATGTAAGGGGCACCGCTTCATCTAGCGAGGTCGTGGCTTCTATAGTTGGCAACATCGGCAGGTGCTAAGATATTGGATCTACAAAAATTCCCGTAGAATTTCCGATCACTTGAAATTCCCACTAGTACCACTGAAATTCCCATCTGTCCTTCAAAACTCGCACCAATGCCACTTAAACTGCATGTTCGTCGATCTGTCGCGCGCTGAGGCATCGCTTCTTCTAGCGAGGTCGTGGATTCTATCGTTGGGAATATCGGCAAGATGTTAAACTATGAAATTCCCATCAGACCTATCAAAATTCTTACAGACAATAGAAATTCCCATTCAAATGCCCATCTGCCTGTCAATTTTCCCATAAGTAGGTACAACTTATCCTACCATTTGTGAAATCTCGTACAATTTGTTACCATTATGTTAAGTATTGATCACTGTATTTCATATAGGTATTATTTATTTTAGTGTTGTTAAAAGTTGAGCCAAATAAATGTAAATTGGACTTTTTTATTTTATTTATTTTTTGTGAACCCTTTTATGATGTTTTGACCACATATTTTACCATGGAAATGATAAAGATAAAGATACTTAACAGGTTAGCTGTCCGATGAGGCACATGTGCCTCATGGGTGATTGCACTGGTACGTCCATGAGGCATATGTGCCTCATGTTAGCTGTCATTATTTACTACGAGGACGTGTACAAAGAAGATCGAAACTTGCTTCGGGACAGTTAACCTGTTAAAGATTTTATTTGTTTGGACACGCACACTATAAAAAGACAAAAAGAAAACATAGAATAAGTATAAAAAAAGAGCACAGAAAGATACATCAATATCAATAAACAATTAGTGGAAATATTGGTCCTTCCTTATGTGTGCGGCTAAACAGGTCCAGCCCTACCGCAACATGTGCGATACCGACGCTGGTTCTACGTTAACTCAACTATATAGCAGAAATAATTATATTCAAATGAATGATACAACTCTACCTACTATATTATTTGCTTATTACCTAATTACATAAGATCGAATCTAATGGTTCATGTTTTTTTCCCATAATCTTGAGCAGTGGGGCAATTTTCAAAGAAAATTATAGAATGAGGAGCAATGATATTCTATAAAACGAAAAGTGGAGTTCATACTCCACAAGACAATATCCTAGTATTCGATAGAAGTCTACTATGTCCAAAAATGTAGACTTCCTCAAAATAAAATGTAAAACCATTACAAAAATAAAAATTGTATGAGTTTGGATAAAAGTTTCTGTGAGATCTAATTTTGATAAGGTTGACTTTTTCTTGCGAGAATTCGAGCTGGCCGACCGTACACGCAAAATCCCCGCGAAAATTAAAAATCTGCCACAGATAAACGTAGTGTTTTTATTCTGTTGGGATGTACTGACTTTTTGACTTTGACGTTTATCAGACAACAACACAAAAATTACAATGTCAACATTGTCAGTGAAGTGACGTGACGTGTAAAGTAAAACTAAAAACTGAACCCCACAGTACCCCATAACTTCATAATAAAAGCGAAGAAAAAGCTCAAAATGAGCTCTTTCAAGCGTGACAAAAAAGAGGAAGAGGATACGGGTGGCAATCCCTTCCAGAACCTGGACAAAACCATCGTTTTACAGGACGCTCGGTACTTTAATCAAAGCCCGGTGAATCCGAGAAAATGTGTCCATATTTTGACGAAAATCCTGTATCTCCTGAATCAGGGAGAGAAGTTGACGACCCAGGAGGCTACAGAAACGTTTTTCGCGACCACCAAGCTGTTTCAATCTAAGGATGTGATGCTGCGACGGATGGTGTATCTATGTATCAAAGAGCTATCAACTCTTGCACAGGATGTTATCATTGTTACTTCTTCGCTGACGAAAGACATGACCGGGAAGGTAATGTATCTAGTTTATAGAAAAATGTATACTGGCTTACGTCTGTAGGTACCTACTGTGCTATTCAGTAATAGTAGGTATAGATGTAAGCCATTATGTCATTTTTCATACACTTCTGCTAAACAAACTGTTCCTACTGTTTAAGTAAAATGTGTTGCTTGGAAGTGGCTTTGACTACCTCCAATATTAGTATATTTCATGAAGAAAATGCATTTTGAGCTGTCAACTGTGACAAACATTAGTGGCATAGGGACTCATCCAAACCACTTTAGTATGTTACATTATACTCTTGATCCTACAATAGCATTCCCTGTAGGTACCTATAAGACTTGGACACATCATTTATTTGAAAGAAAGAAAGAAAGAAAGAAAAATCATTTATTCTTGTAGGACCTCAAGGATCACTTAAGTATCGTTTTACATGCTAGGTGATTCTAATGCCTGTTCCAACGCGACTCCCTACACCAGGGAAAGAATCAGGCAAGAACCTGGTGGTGTGGGCCTAGCTTTTTTTTAAAAGCGATCCCTTAACAATCTAAAATACTTAATCTAAATAGTCAAGCTTCAGTGGGAAGCCAGTCGAACAAAGTAAGGCATGTCAAAGAAAGTAAAAGTAATTGTAAAGTTAACAAGATAACACCTCAACAAAATGTTGTCTGGCATCACACGCTACACTTGGCCGACTTAAGTGGTAGGTACCTACTTATCAAGGTAGTAAAGATATTGTATACCATCAACCGTCGAGGGGCACAGCGACATCAGGCCACGCAATTTTATCATTAATAAAAGCCTCAATGGAATAATACGCTTTCTCTACAAGAATATTCTTTATGTACGTTTTAAACCTTCGAGTCGGTAGGTTAGTTACGTTGATTGGGAGTTTATTGTAAAAAAGTACAGTATTTCCCATAAAAGAACCGTTTACTTTTTCTAGTCTAAATTTAGGCACACATAATTTATTTTTATTTCTAGTGTTAATTTTGTGCACATCACTTTTTTTCTTAAAGTTGTTTATATATTTGTGAGTGTGCAATAAGTTTACATAAATATATTGCGAAAAAACAGTAAGAATATTTATTTCTTTAAAACGCTCTCTTAAAGAGTCCCGACGTTTCATTTTGTAAATGGCGCGGACAGCTCGCTTCTGTAAAACGAAAATAGTTTGAATATCTGCTGCTTTACCCCAAAGAAAAATACCATACGACATCACACTATGGAAGTAACTGAAATATACTAACTTAGCTGTTCCTTCGTCAGTAAGTTGCCTAATCGTACGCACTGCGTAAGCCGCGGAGCTAAGCCTACCTGCAAGTGTTTCAATATGCGGACCCCACTGCACTTTGGAGTCGATTGTAAGACCTAAGAAAACAGTTGAATCTACAAGATTAAGTGCTTCCCCATTTAGTTTAATTTTTGTAGGTCTCTGAACCACGTTAGGCAAAGTGAATTTAATACATTTAGTTTTTTTGGCATTAAGTAAGAGGTTATTAGCAGTGAACCAGTTTGAGACTTGGGCTAAAGAGGCATTAACATCATCATAATTATCCTTAGACCTATCAACTTTAAAAAGCAAAGATGTATCATCAGCAAAAAGAACAATGTCACACATGTCTTTTACAAAGGAAGGAAGGTCGTTTATGTACACTAGAAACAGAAAAGGGCCTAGTATCGAGCCCTGTGGCACACCCATATCAATAACTGACCCTGAAGACTTTTTACCTCCTACTTCAACTTTAAGGAGTCTCTCAGAAAGATAAGATCTAATCAGGTTAATAGCTTGGTTTACGACACCATAGTACTTTAATTTAGAAATTAGAGTCGCATGACATACGCAGTCGAAGGCTTTCGACAGATCGCAGAAAACTCCGACTACGTCTTGCGAGTTCTCAAAGGCCTCATATATGTGTTTTAGAAGCAATGTACCTGCATCGGTTGTTGATCTACCTTTCGTAAATCCAAATTGGTGCTGGTGTAAAAGTCCGTTGAGATTAAAGTGAGAGAGCAGTTGATTAAGAATTAGTTTTTCAAATATTTTACTTAACGCAGGCAGAATCGATATTGGTCTATAATTAGCGGGGTCAGTTTCATTACCAGATTTGAATAAAGGAATAACTTTACTCATCTTCATTAGATTGGGAAAAACTCCCTCGTCAACGCAATTGTTAAAGATATAAGCTAAACATGGAGCAATATCCCCAACAATAGTAGCTAATATCTTAGTCGAAATCCCCCATAAATCTTCAGTGTTTTTAATATTCAGTGTTTTAAATATTTTGACAATATTGTCTGCGTTAACATAACTAAACCTGAATTCATTATTACCCTGAACAACACTGGATTCCAAAAGGCCGTATGCTATAGTGGCGGATGAATTTAATGATTGAGTCACCACATGTGGTATATTAGAGAAAAAATTATCAAATGCGTGAGCGACCTCATCGCTTTTAGTTAATAAATGATCATTTACTTTTAGATTTATCTGTTTGTGGCCACGTTTTGTTTTACCAGTCTCATTGTTGATCAATTTCCAAGTGGCTTTAATTTTGTTAGGTGCTGTTTCAATTTTATTTTTTAAAAACATTGATTTTGCTACCTGACATACTTTTTTGAATGTTTTAGAATAATTCTTAATGTAAAGGTTATGTGAAGGATCGTGGAGCATTAGTTCCCTTGTAGAATACAGATCATAAAGTTTATTTCTACTTCTATAAATACCAGGTGTTGCCCAGTCTGCAAAGCTTGCACTAGTTTTAGATATACAAGTCTTTAATTTAAATATTTCCTTATGCTCCTCAGTAATTAAATTAGATAAACAGTTAAACAGCTCATTCGGGTCTTCTATACAAGGCAAAAGTGACATTTTAAGTTCTATGCAACCCTTAAACTTTGTAATACGACTCGCCGTGATAGGTCGGTAAGTGAATTGAGTAGGTTCATTTAATAAGCTATTAGGAAATTTAACACTTTGACCATAATGATCTGATCCAAACTTTTTAATTAAGGCTTTACTAATTGGTTCACAACTACTAAAAATATTGTCTAGACATGTGGCTGTTGTTAATGTTACCCTAGTTGGTTCATTGAAAAGATGTGTCAGATTAAAACATTTGAACAAATTAATGAACCTTTCAGAAAGAGAATCTAAAATAATGTCTACATTAAAATCACCACAGATTATTAAAACTTTACTACTAGTGAAAATCTTGAGCAAAACTTCTTCCATAGTGGACTCATACAGCCCATAATCCGCGTCAGGTGGACGGTAAACACTCACAATTACATGTCGCTCCAGCTCAACGCACGACAGCTCAATGGTCCTCTCAATAGAGAGATTAACAATATCTTTACGTTCCTTGCATTGTTTTCCTTAATTCTAAATTGTCTATCCTTAATCTACACTCGGATAACTCTTGCTGTAAGTCCTTGTTCAGCTGCAGAGTCGCATCATATGTCTCATTTGCCATATGTCTCATCATATGTCTCATTTGCCACCTAAGTACACAACACTGAATTATTATGGGTTGGTAAAAGTTTTAAAAAGGTACAAACTTAGTTTTAAATATTATATCGCTCGCGTGGTACCTACCTTAGTAAAATATAGCCTATGTTTATTAGGAAAGTCTATGCTACACATCGGTGAAAGAATTTTTGAAATCGGATGAGTAGTTTCGTAGATTACCCCAAACATACAAACAAACCAACTTTACCTCTTTGTAATATTAGTATAGATATAGATATATTGAATAGACTAGCTAGATTGGTAAAACGATACAATTTATTGTGATTTATTGAATCCAGGAGGATGTCTACCGCTCCGCTGCAATCCGAGCCCTGTGCAGCATAACTGACAGCTCAATGTTGCAAGCCATCGAGCGCTACATGAAGCAAGCCATCGTAGACAAGAATTGTGCTGTCAGCTCGGCAGCCTTAGTCTCCGCGCTGCATCTGTCAGGGTCTTCTCCGGAGCTGGTGCGGAGATGGGCAAATGAAGCACAGGTAAATAAATGCTTAAAGATAAAGAATAAGATAATTTATTTGCATAAACATGTGTAAATATGATGATAAAAACTGGGTATAGCAACATGTTTTACCAATTTTGGTGTGCCAAAGCAAGAGAAATAGCATGCTTTAAATTAAATATTAGAATGATGTCAAATTAAATAGAATATTTTGACGACCTCTGTGGCGCAGTGGGCGAAAGCCCGCCTGAGACGCAGAGGTTGCGGGTTCGATCCCCGCTGCGGGACAAATGTTTGCATGATCTGCAAATATTTGTTTCGTGTCTGGGTGTTTTCTATGTATAATATGTATGTAGTACAAAAAAAAAAAAAAAAAAAAACTGTATCTATGTAGTGTATCAGTCATCTGGTTACCATAACACAAGCATAAAATTGCTTAGCTTGGGACTAGATGACGCCGTGTAGAATGTCCAAGAATATTTATTTATTTATTTATAATAAAACAAAAGATTATTAAATCTTATATATATATTTTTATTGTAAATACATACGAGTATAGTAGGTATACATCATAGCTGGGCATTAACTCGTTAATCCGTTAATCGTTAATTAACGAAGTTAACATTTTGATTAACGGATTAACTTTTAAGTTAACTTTCAAAAATGTTAACGGACACGTTAACTTCCGTTAATATGCGAGAAGTCCGTTAATCGTTAATCCAATGCCTAATAGTTACGCAGGGCACCGACAAGTGCCGGGCGGCGCGTGGCAGCGTGTGAAACAAAAACTAAACTAGATATATTATGCCGGCGCGTGCGAGTGAGAAAGAAAACTGCGAAGAGATTTGTTTCGTTTGATCATTTCATTACTGAAAGAAAGAAAGAAAGAAAAATCATTTATTCTTGTAGGACCTCAAGGATCACTTAAGTATCGTTTTACATGCTAGGTGATTCTAATGCCTGTTCCAACGCGACTCCCTTAGCGCTCACTTAGCGCGCCGGTGCTTAGAGTGACTAGTGTTTTGTTCGTTTGTTTGTTTGTTTGTTGTTGTTATAAATTACTGTCAGTGATCATTTGCGTGTTGATAATTTATAAAGAAGAGTAGTGTAATTTAGTTAGATAGAAAAAGTGTACCTACTGTGCAGTGTAGTAATTATAATAAATATTAGTAGCAGCTTTTTGTTTTGGCTAAACAATAGCTCGTGATATTATCTACTTACATCCTTTGTCAGTACAGTACCTACCTAATCATCAGTCAGACCAGAGAGATGAAGCTAAAAATTGTATTCAACTATTTTCTAAACAGGGCATTAGGCTCGAGTCGGGTACCCGCCGACGTGCCCGGCGTTTTCGTTTTTTTTTATAATTTTTAGTCTGTACTTGTTTTTTCATCTATTTCCTTCCGGTTTTCCCGGCAGCTTTGATTGGTGAAGAATGTAGAGATGCTAATTTGATTGATAGTTTCAATTTAAAGTCAAACCGACATTTTCTTTCTATAGTTTATATATTTTATTATAGTCTTAAACCACACATAGGTTTCGATGCTTTAACCGAAATATCATCTTACTGATAGTTTCGTCTTCGGCGTCAAGGGCTTCGTGTTCGAGTGGTAAGGCAGCCTGGCTTAAGGGTGATCGTTTGTATCTCGCGGGTTCGAATCCCGTCGAAACGGTAAAACTTTTAGTAAGATTTTTCATTTGTAATTTTCTTTCTATCAAAATTCGTTTGTTTTCCGAATTTAGTGTGCCAGTTGGTTAAGAAATATTTTTTTTCACGAAATATCACTAACCGGTGAGTTTCTAATACTTAAGGCTCAACTCACACCAAAAGAGCGGTGAAGGGCAGCGAAGCGGAGGGCGGTTTCAGTTTCATATGAATTTGAACTTTAGTTTCATTACTATAATACTTATTATCGCAGAGAAGGCGCGCGTATTCGAATTTGCCGGAATTCCCGCGAAGCCGCGGGTATCCGCGCGACTCGGTCTAGTTTCTCATGCGATATTAAGTATTATAGTAATAAAAATAAAGTTCAAATTCATATGACACTGAAACCGCGCTCCGCTTCGCTGAGCTTTGTTGCTCTTTTGGTGTGAATTGAGCCTAACGCAACGATATAATGATGCAATTTGACACATATTAACGGATTAACGATTAACGTTAACTTGCGTTAATTCTTCCGAAATGTAACGCTTTAACGTTTAACGAAGCTAACTTTTTTTGTAACGGATTAACGATTAACGAAGTTAACCATTTGATTAACGGTGCCCAGCTATGGTATACATACATATTATAAAACATAAATATTTACGCGTATATCGCTATTTACCTTTATTTAATTTTATCCTGAAGATAATATAATGTTTTATCAGTGTTCTGATCGCGAAAGTTTAAAAAAGACAATTGCATACATATTATACATAGAAAACACCTAGATTTTGTTAAAAATGTTTAAATTATATTGTATTTTTTCCACAGGAAGCAGTTAGCTCCGACAACGCAATGGTCTCCTACCACGCACTGGGCGTCGTTGCCGCAGCCAGACGCAACGACAAACTATCCACCCTTAAAATGGTCATGAGGTACTCCCAACCTCCCCTTAAATCCCCCTACGCACTCTGCCTCTTAATCCGCCTAGCAGCTCAACTTGTCGAAGAAGGTGATGATGAGAACGACCATCCTTATATTGAATTTATCGAATGCTGTCTCAGACATAAATCCGAAATGGTGATTTACGAAGCAGCGCATGCTTTGGTAAATCTGAGGAAGACAGCTAGAGATCTAGCGCCTGCTGTCTCTGTCTTGCAATTATTCTGCGGATCTTCGAAAGCGTCTTTAAGATTAGCTGGTGCTAGGACTTTAGCGAGATTGACAGCGAAACATCCCACTGCGGTCGCAGCGTGCGCGGTTGATTTAGAAAATTTAATATCGGATTCTAATCGTTCAGTCGCTACTTTAGCTGTTACAACTTTACTAGCAACAGGCGCGGAAAGCTCTGTAGACAGACTGATGAAGCAGATAGCCAGTTTTGTCTCGGAAATTTCTGACGAATTCAAAATCGTCGTTGTTAGCGCGATAAGAAAACTTTGCACGAAGTTCCCAAGGAAACATCAGTCGTTAGCGCAGTTCCTGGCTGGTATGTTGAGGGATGAGGGAGGTCTGGAGTATAAGGCAGCGATTGCTGACGCTATAATCGCTTTGGTTGAAGAAAATCCCGAAGCCAAAGAGACGGGTTTAGCTCATCTTTGTGAGTTTATCGAAGATTGCGAGCATACAGCTTTAGCGGTCAGAATTCTGCATCTGCTAGGACGTGAAGGTCCGAAATCTCGTCAACCGTCGAGATACATCAGGTTTATATACAACAGAGTGATCCTCGAATCTGGACCGATAAGAGCAGCAGCGGTTTCAGCTGTGGCACAATTTGGGGCGCAACGCCCTGAATTACTAGCAAATATCAGAGTCCTGCTCCAAAGATGTCAGTTAGATGAGGAAGACGAAGTCCGCGATAGAGCTGTGTATTACTCCGCCATTTTGGACAGTGGAGACCCGCAGTTGATCAATGATTACATCATAAACGTGCCAAAACCCAACCCTGTGTTGTTAGAAAAAGCGTTGCGAGACCATTTGGCTACCAAACCAGATGAGGCATTCAACATCTTGACTGTTCCCGCTGAGGAAGCACGGAAAGAGAAAGAGGCTGTTGTTGAAATGGACACTCGGAAACCAACGCAGGTTTCTATCGAAGAGCTGTACTCCAAGCAGTTGGCTGTTATCCCAGGAATTGAAAAACTTGGACCGCTATTCAAAACGAATCAACCACAAGAATTGACCGAACCAGAGACGGAATACAGAGTTCGTGTGCTGAAACACATCTTCGCAAGACATGTGGTCTTGCAATTCGAGTGTCTGAATACTATCAGCGATCAGATACTCGAGGACGTGCATGTTAGGTTGCACATGCCACCGGATTACGAAATAAAAACTATAGTCCCATGCTCAGATTTGCATTTCAGTAAGCTAGGCAACGTGTATGTTGTTTTAGAATTCCCTTGCGGATTCCTCGATTCTTTAGGCACTTTTGTATCGTCTATGCAGTTCAATGTCAAAGATTGTGACCCAACTACGGGTCTACCTGATCCAGGAGATGGATACAAAGACCTTTATCCACTAGAAGATTTTGATATCGAGTGTTCAGATCAAATAAGAGCTAGAAGTGGAGCTGAAGACTTCGAACAGACTTGGGAAAGAGCTGCGAATGTTCCCGAGGTTTCGGACACTTTCGTTTTGCCTCAGAGCGATGTCGGAGAAGCTGCTAAAGCATTTTGCGAGCATTTGGGTCTCACAAAGCAAGCTATAGTAGGTGATGCGGTGAAGGAAATCCGAGGTGGAGGGGTTTTCCGAGGCGGTGCGCCGTTTTTGCTCAGAGCGAAGTTAGCTGCAGGTAACTCCGGGGTTACTATGAAGTTAGCTGCGAGATCTCCCAGGGAAGATGTGGCGCAACTTATTTTGGCTGCTGTAGGGTAGTTACACATTTTATTCTAAGCGCTTTTTTTACTATCAAATAATATTCCAAGTAAGGTAGTTGTCAGTGTGTACTCTCATTTGAGTTAATGGTTACATTTGCTAGCTGAGTAAATGTGGGAAGTAATTAATCAAGAATTCTTGTAGAAATTGCAATTTTAAGTAGATTCCAGCCACCTTTTCAACGATGACCGTTGTCGACTAAAGATTTCTCTCCGGTATAACTCGGTTCAATATAAAAAATGAATCGTAATTTGCAGCCTGACGTATTATGTTTTTTACTAATTGTCTTACGGCTGAAATTAATATTCAATCCGACGAACGATCGTAGATCTATCTCCATAGCAACTTTGTTATACTTACAGCACAATTTGTATGATGCTTTTTGACAGATAACAGCGTTCCTATGGCAACAGATCTGCGATTGTTCGTCGGATTGAATATTAATTTCGGCCGTAAGACTCACTCTTTACGCAAGATAGTTACTCCACATCCGTAGGTACTTGCAATTCGTTTCTTCATTGAACTAAGTTATAGAAAAGATGCATTTAAATGAAGTTGTTTAGACGTATTTAAGGAAGCTGCTGAATTTGCCGTATATATAGAGATTCATTCAAATGTTTCAGTAGTAGTAAGATAATAATTTATTATTAATATAATTTCTCAAACTAGGGACGAGCAAAGCGAGCTCTTAAATAAAACTAGTACAATCAACGCAATGACCTGAAAATGCGCCTCGCTTCGCACACAAGTAGCGTGAGCAAAAACTGGTAATAGATCCCTAGCAGTTTTGTATTTAAGAGTTCGCTACACCATATGCACAATTAAGCTCTTTCTAAATCCTCCTTTTAAATGTTATAAATGTATTGTATTTTGTAATTTCCTTACACTGCTAGGCTGTATTATTAAAAAAAACATATTTACCTAAGCAGTATAGCTTGTACTATTCATTGTAATCTTTTAGACACACTCAACGATTATAATATCGAATCTTCGAAAGTGAATATGCTTAAAGGACTATTATAAACTTTTGCTGTTCCAACTTTTACGTTTTATAAAATAGGTAGGTAGGTAGGTACTTAGACTGTTAGAATAGTGTATAATAATTTGCAACAAGTTGATAAATAATATTATTTAGGTATCAACTTGTTGCACAGCACCATTATTTAGGTTAAAATTAATATATTCAATAAAATTTCAAAAATCTATCCGTGTTTTTTTATTATCAGAAGTTAGTCCAATAAGCAAATCATAATTGTTGTCATGTTTTCTACTCCAATTCTAATATATTCAACTATGTTCAACCATAATATATTATATATAATGTAGACCTGTAAATACATGTACATACCTACATACATACATACCTACACCACTATTTTGTAACTACCAAAAATTGGACTTTCCTTAAATTTTTTTCCACTAAAAAATAGTTGAACTAGGTACACTTGCATTTAAAAATTGCAATTAATTCAATCACAATGCAAAAAGCAGGCTCGTGCTTTCAATTCAAAGATCATACAAACAAATCTACCAGGCAACGGTGAGCATCGGCGAGCGATGAGAGAGTGAGACAGTCACTCACGCACGCACACAAAGGTTGAATAGTCGTTACAATCTACCTCAATGGTTGCAATGAATGAATCCGCACCGCACACACGTCCACATTGTGTAGGCGTGTGCGCTGCGCTAGTTCTTTCTGATCACTCCTTGTATGTTATGTAGTCCTAGTATTCACGGTCGAATTTAAATTTTAAACAGAACACAACTTATTCAAAAAATAAATTCTTTTCAAAAACTAATCTCGCTCTACGACTTCTTCTGTCGATGTCGCGGCAGGCTTTTTTTTTATTACTACTGTCATTGGCCCTTGATAAGTTAGTGGCAATTCTGAATGTCGCAAAAGCTAAACTAAACTAACTAAAAATGTTGCCGTCCCTTTCATAGCGATTGGAATAAAAAGGATGGCATTAATTTTAGTTAGTTTAGTTTCGCTTTTGCGACACTCCGAATTGCCACTAATTTGTGTGCAAAAGTTTTATTAATCCGATGTTAGTCAAAATCACGTTTTAAGATTGCAAGAATTAAACAAAACTACCAGGCAATCATAAAAGCAAAGCGGTGAGCAGCGACGAACGATGAGAGTGAGACAGAGTGACTCACGCACACAAAGATTGAAAACTCAGAGCGCAGCGGGGGGTAGTGAGGGGTGCAAGAGCAGAGGTAACGTAGTGTGTCATTATGAATGAAGCCGCACACAGCTATGATATTTCGTTCGCAGTTGAGGGTATATCGTAAAGATAGATCACAAATGTAAACAAAGGGGATACCAGAGTAAAAAAATAAGTTCTCTATGGTAGTTTACTTTTTAAATGGTAGAAAAAAATGTTACGGGGAACACTTTACCCTATTACATGCTCTTTGACTTTACCTTTAAGGGTCCGGCGACGTGGCTCGGCAAAATTCAATTTCCCGCGCGTTCAAACATCGACACACGATAAAGTCTCGTGTGCTTGTCATTTTGCATCTGTGTGCGTGAGCGTGCGTGACACACGCACACAGACGCACTGTTAGAAAAGGTTAAAAATGTATTAAATGTAAATGCATGGCTATTTTGCAAGGAATTTGCTTGTCTCCCGTAGTCCAAAAAATGATGACTGAAAATTGTTTTTATTCTTCACACAGTGTTGTTTTTCTGTTACTAGACCATAAAAGCTACGTTTCTTACAGAAGGAAACTTAAAATATTCTAGTGTTTAATACTAAATAAATAGAAAACATGTCTTCTATGATGTAAAAATATGCAAAATACGATTCGGTTTAATTTCACTTTAGCTAAGTATTTTGAAAAAAGCTTCTGACAGAAACCTAGATTAAAGCTATCCTAATACCAAAGACGATTAATATCTAGAAGACAGACAAAGGCCATACACAAAATCGTAACCCGATCCCGCAGTACCAGATAGCCTGATAACTTTAAAACATCAATTTTATCCAAGAAATTTCAATATTTAGTAGTAGGTAGCAACAATATTCAATATTTAAACATTTTTAACTAGAAAGTAATTGAAATTTCTTGGATAAAATTGATGTTTTAGAGTTTTCAGGCTATTTTTTAGGGTTACGATTTTGTGTATGGCCTTTGTCTGTCTTCTAGATATTAATCGTCTTTGCCTAATACGAATAATAGCATACTATGCTGAAGATATGCTCAAATTTTAAATGGTTATGGTATTACGTTTGTATGGGGAACTCGTACAGCGCCGAAGCCTTAAGTTTTAACTATTGGCAATTTTGCAGTCTATTTGACAGTGACATTTGTTTGTTTACATTTTGTTTTCTGAACCATAGTTAGCTACCCTCATTTTGCCAAAGATTTTGCAGTAATTAGTACTTCGTAACAGGTTCTAAGCCTAGACCAATTTAGATGGTGTGTGTAGTAAAATCAAAGAAAAATCTATGGATAGCACAATATATTCAAGATAATCAAGCATAACAAAATGATGTCTAATCTTCTGAGTAACAGATAGGTACAAAATTCACAATAAACGAATAGGCAATGTACGATAGGAATATAGGTACCTTTAAACCTTTAAAATATATACCTTAGTTTGCGTCAAAATATTTTAAGGAAATCAAACGATTTTCAACAGGAAAATCATCGATTTTGATACCTACAAGGTTTGATTCTTTGGATTTGTCTTCGCTCCGAATAGATTAAATTTAAATTTATCATAATAAAATAAATATAATAATAATATATATTTTTGCTTATATAATTTTGACGGTTTTATTGGTTCTCAAATTCGGTACGATATTCACCGGATCAACAAGTACCTATGTGTAAAACAAATATTTTATATGAAAACTTAAGTAAGGCGTGAGTGGTGGAGTGGAGGTCTCCGTCATGGCTTAACGACTTTAAAAGCCGGGACTGACAATTTAACGTGCCGAAGCACGGAAGCGCTTAGATATTAATGCCACTTACGGTCACCCATCCAAGTTGTACTTAACTTCGACGATCTATCAGTCTTAGCAAGCTTCGCCACGAAACTGATTAGCTACAATATATTTAGGTACATTTTATCGTATGGAAGAGTAATTTAAATCTTACAATAAATCGATAACATTAATTATAAAATGTAGTAACATATATAACTTAATGCAGTTAATAAACTTTATAAACAAAATAATATTTTCTAATTTTGGTCATTTTACATCAAGGCACAGTAGTGGCAATTCCGAGTATCGCAACCAAAAATGTTGCCGTCCCTTTCATAGCGATGGGAATAAAAAGGATGGCATTAATTTTAGTTAGTTTAGTTTAGCTTTTGCGACACTCCGAATTGCCACTATTACCTACTAACTTAACTTAACTTAATAATAGATTTTATGCTTAGATTAATATTTTACCTCATCTTATGAGAACGCACAAGAAAGAAAAGTTATACTTATTTTATAATAGCATCGATTCATTGATTACACGTTCAGTGCCGTACACACATGCGCTCCGTGAGTGTGCTATCTCACGGCCATTTTTTCGGAGATCACTGTGAAGCCGGGACAGGGAATGTGTTAACATATTAAGTAATTTAACAGTTCTTATCACTTAGTTTAAGTTTCGAAGCTAAAATACGCTCAATCCAATGGATTCTAAATTCAGTCGTGTTTGGGAATCGAACCTACGACGATAGATTCAAGGACATGCTGGAGTTGAGTTCAACCAGCGAGCTCTCATTCGTGACTGTAAGGATCATGTTAAGCGCCTTTTGGAGAACCTCAGCTTGCTCCAAACATCTGGACATTACTTCTCTGTAAATAAAATAAAAATAAGAATTAAAATACCTATTAAGGTGCCTGTATGGGTGAAACTAGCGCCACCGCCTATTTTATTTTATTATTACGTTGAACAAAGGAATTTCAAAAAACTGAATGTACAGTTTGTGAAACCAATCATAAGCTTTTGATACCGGTATTCCCACGGGAACGTGAACTATTCACCGCGGGTAGCACTGCGTAGTGATAGATAACGTTACTTACACATTTTTGGAAACCATTTTTTCGTTGGAAACTTCACAATTCAGAACTAATTTGTTCAGTCGACTAATGATTCTGGTGACGAGGAAGCTTGTTTCGAACGCTTTCAGCCTGAAAGTTTTCTTCGTATCTTCGTTTAGTTTGCCTCGGCGGAACTCTTGTAGACTGCCATCACTGTAAAGTAAAAAAAAATATGAAAAAATGAAATATGATCACGACTATACCAAGGAACCAATACACAGGGAGCGGTAGACATTTCTTTCAGATCTTAATGCAATTTTTAGATTCTATTGAAGATGTCTATGGGGGTAGTCAGAGGTATGTCCAAATACATATTTGGTACATGCCCACATCTTGCAGAAGTTATAATACTTGTAAAGTAAAATCTATCAAATTACGTTTCTTCGTTTAGTTTGCATCACTGTAAAATAAAATCTATTAAAAGTCTATCAAATTACGTGTTTCTATTTACTAGCTGCGCCCCACGGTGTATAGTTCCCGTTCCCGTGGGAATACCGGGATCAAAAGTAGCCTATTCTTATATCCAGGGTATAAGTAATTCTGGTACCGAATTGCTTGCCTCCTGAATCTATAAATCATCTAGTAAGGATAAAAACCTGAGTTTTTTTTTTCATAAAAAAAATTATGCCAATGCCAACGCTAGTATTCAATATTTTTTTAACAGCGAATGTAAAAATGATATTCATAATATATTTTCAATGGCACAATATTTTTTATCACGCATAAATTATAAAGGTGAAAGTTTGTGTGTGTGTAAGTGTGTTTGTTACTTTTTCACGCAAAAACAACTGAACATATTTGGCTGAAACTTGGCATACATAGTTTAGAACATGGAATAACACATAGTCTACTTTTTATCTGGGAGTACTTACATATACGTACGAATATGTTCCAACGAACTCTCCAGCTCAAACGAGAATGATTTAACCACAGAGTATACTCGAGGACTTTCGTTCCCAAGTCCACTGTCATTCGTCATGTCATCCTTGTCACTTTTACGTTCATTTGCATTGGTTTTAGGATCATTTCCATCACTTCTAGGATCATCTGCATCATTTTTAGGATCATTTTCGTGAGTTTTGGGATCATTTACATAGTTCTTACGATCATCTCTGTTTTGTAAGTAATTTTCTTTTTTTTTTTTTTGCTTCTCATTGATTTTCATGTCGTTATTTTCATTATAATGATTTGTTTCTTCGTAAGGTTTATCATTAAGATTTTTAATGATGTGATGACCATTTAATATATTTGCAGACACATTTAAATCTTCTGTATGATCAGTGAAATTATTATTCTCTATACGATCATTTTGATCAGTATTGGTTTGATCATTGTTGTTACTGTTTGTGTGTGTGTATGTTTCATTATCAGTATAAGTACTAGAAATAGAGCTATAATCTAGATTATCTAGTTCTAGTATTTTTTTGTTTTTCAATCGTTTCTCAAACTCTTCTATTAAATGTATGTTTCTAATGATTTTGATTGCTTGTGGTTTGTCTTTTTCATTTCTTTGATTCATTTCTTTAGTTTTCCTATCATTATCTGTCACATTCATATTAAGTTTTCTTACACATTTGTTCTTTTCAATATCTCTATTAAAACTCTTATTGGTCTCATTAGCATCTTTTTCAATACCAATATCTTTTAAAATTTCCTTATTAGGTATAGTAATTTTAACACCCAAAATGTCCGCAATATTGAATTTTTCATTCCGATTCTCTTGATTTTTATCTTTTGGTATCACGAAATCGAATATACTTTTAGTTTTTGGTTTTGAATTCTCAATTCTGTCTATATTCCTTGAATCACTGTTAGGATTCGTTAAAGTTTTATTTTGATCATTTTGTTTTATCATATTACTTTTTTCTTGCACTATCTTGACTCTTAACTCTGGTTCTATATTATTTGTGGTATCAACTTCTTTCACAACAAATACACCAACGTTTTTCGTTGTATCCTTAAAAGTAGGCAACTTTGAACATTCGAAAGACGCTTTGCCGTTCGATCCAGTTTTTCCAACATCGTTTGTTCCATCATTTTTCGTAGCAACATCAATGTTTTTCATCACCACATCATTAAGAACAGTATCACCTGTCTTCGCAATCTCTTTGACTCTCTCCAATTTAAGCATATTCAGATTTCGTCCAAAAGTCCTGACAATTTTCATTTTATTATCAATTTCTTCGTAACTTTGCCAATCTGGATAATGTTTTTTTAGATAGCTTATGATATCGGTTCGATTTTTGACGAAATTCTGTCTTATTTCTTTATAATCTGCGTTGCATTCTACAGGTGTTTTGACCAACGGTTCATTGATATCGTAGACAGGATTTTCGATTTGTTTTATCATGTCCATTAGATTTTGTTCAGAGTCCAATATCTCTGTCGAAGGTTGAAGAATTTTCTGAAAAATACTTGCCATTTTAGTTAGAACTGAACTGCAGTTATGTAACTACATCATTTATTGTATGTATTTAAAAAAATAAGTGTATTTATGTAGTACGAGTATTAGCTTACACGCCCGCGGCTTCGCTCGCGTGGTACCTTTATAAAATATAGCCTATGTTCATTCGGAAAGTCCATGCTAAACATAGGTGAAAGAGTTTTTGAAATCGGATCAGTAGTTTCGGAGATCAGTAATCTATCTGTGGAAACTTGTAATTGGCCCTCAGCAAAGTACAATGTTCCTTACATGTGTATTTTTTTGTCAATATTGTATAATTTTTATCCTAGCTGTAAGTTTTCCAAAAATGTAGAAAATAAAATAAATAAATAAATTGCTTAATTTAAGACTAGATGACGCTGTGTGGAATGTATATATTTATTGATTTATATAACTATAGTTGAATATAACTGCATAGTAGATAGTAGTAACTTAATGTCTCTATACTAATGTCTCTAATAGTTGAATATAACTGCATAGTAGATAGTAGTAACAATTGACTCCAAAGTGCAGTGGGGTCCGCATATTGAAACACTTGCAGGTAGGCTTAGCTCCGCGGCTTATGCAGTGCGTACGATTAGGCAACTTACTGACGAAGGAACAGCTAAGTTAGTATATTTCAGTTATTTCCATAGTGTGATGTCGTATGGTATTTTTCTTTGGGGTAAAGCAGCAGATATTCAAAATATTTTCGTTTTACAAAAGCGAGCTGTCCGTGCCATTTACAAAATGAAACGTCGGGACTCTTTAAGAGAGCGATTTAAAGAAATAAATATTCTTACTGTTTTTTCGCAATATATTTATGTAAACTTATTGCACACTCACAAATATATAAACAACTTTAAGAAAAAAAATGATGTGCACAAAATTAACACTAGAAATAAAAATAAACTATGTGTGCCTAAATTTAGACTAGAAAAAGTAAACGGTTCTTTTATGGGAAATACTGTACGTTTTTACAATAAACTCCCAATCAACGTAACTAACCTACCGACTCGAAGGTTTAAAACGTACATAAAGAATATTCTTGTAGAGAAAGCGTATTATTCCATTGAGGCTTTTATTAATGATAAAATTACGTGGCCTGATGTCGCTCTGCCCCTCGACGGTTGATGGTATACAATATCTTTACTACCTTGATAAGTAGGTACCTACCACTTAAGTCGGCCAAGTGTAGCGTGTGATGCCAGACAACATTTTGTTGAGGTGTTATCTTGTTAACTTTACAATTACTTTTACTTTTTTTGACATGCCTTACTTTGTTCGACTGGCTTCCCACTGAAGCTTGACTATTTAGATTATTTTAGATTGTTAAGGGATCGCTTTTAAAAAAAAGCTAGGCCCACACCACCAGGTTCTTGCCTGATTCTTTCCCTGGTGTAGGGAGTCGCGTTGGAACAGGCATTAGAATCACCTAGCATGTAAAACGATACTTAAGTGATCCTTGAGGTCCTACAAGAATAAATGATTTTTCTTTCTTTCTTTCTTTCTTTCCAGTAGGGAGGTGTCTTATAGCACAAAAATAGACAGAAACCTAACTAGTTTTTTTACCCTTGCATTTTGTAATCATCTTAGAAATTTTAATTGTGATCGCAAAATTTTAAGAAAATTAAAAATTATCAAAATCAGTCAAGCCGCTTAGGTAGTATGTACTTGTAGTTTACTGAGCGAAATAGGTATCAATTTTATCTAGCTGACTGTACCTTTAAATACTGAATGAGATGAACGCCACAGCCCACAGCTTTCATAAATTCGCTCGGAGCTATAACCATCTTAATTTTATCTGAAAAATAAGAAAATCAAAACTATAAGGCTCAACTCACACCAAAAGAGCGGCGAAGAGCAGCGAAGCGGAGCGCAGTTTTAGTGTCATACGAATTTCAACTTTATTTTCATTACTATAATACTTATTATCGCATGAGAAACTCGAACGAGTCGCGCGGATGCCCGCGGCGTCGCGGGAATTCCGGCGAATTCGAATACGCGCGCCTTCTCTGCGATATTAAGGTGGCCCTTCCCGGTGCGTCTATCATCGACGCGGGCATAGCTGAAAAGCTTGTTGTTTCATCCAGCGCAATGCTAGAAAAAGAAGCAAAGCGAAAAAAGAGTGATAGCGCCTCAGCGCTCGGCATTCAGTACGTACTTTCGCCGCTCACTCGCTCACTCGAAAAATAGTGTGCGGAAATTTCATAAAAAGTGTTCCAGGAAATACGTTTTTTTCAGTAAGCCTTACAAGTTTTTAAAATAAATATTAGTCATTTAGAATCTCCATAAGATTTGCAAGGTTTCTATGACAATATCTTCTTTACGTTTACAATTTATGAGTACATTATGAACGGCCAAAGTTCAGGTAAAATTTATGCTAAAAGCAGGTTTTTGGAAGCTTATACTGAATTTGTTTCTCAAAATTTTGATTTTTAGTTTCGATAGAAACCTAGATATAGTGCACAAGATACCTATTAGTCCAAAAGTTTAAAAGAAAGATCTGTTACAACGGCATAATCACGTACGAGCGTTTGTATGAAAAGTGAGCCGGGTTGACCGCTCTTAAGTAAGGCATGATGGATGACACTAATCAAGAATTACTATAAAAATATATTTATCTTAAATACGATTCATGGGTCCTGAAAAACGTATTTACTTTTATAATATGAGAGTATTAAAAGAAACTCACCTCTTTTACAGTCACTCTCATACAAAAACCCAGACAATTGGTCGATTATATTCTTCACCAAGATATGATCTTTGTAGATATTCTTAGCGCATTGCAGAGCTTCGTATAACGACCATGGAGGCGCCATTGATTTGAAAGCACTTGAAGAAATATTCTGAAATAATTAATGTATTTACATTCGAGTCTTTTTAACTAGTAGTTCGCCCCGAACGAGATCTCGCGCACAGTTGGCTGGTTACATTTGCTGCTGACTACCCCTAACTCCGTCACCACAGTTGGCTACTTACTTTAGATAACTAAAATTTGCAACTTGCAGGGTTTAACGGCCAGTCTCAATAACTTATCTATCTGGTTTTGCTTACTGTGGGTAGATATTTGTCATTTTTTGTATGGATGTAACGTCAAATTTCTACCTGTATGGACCTGTCTGTATGTATGTTTGTTCCCGCATCACGCAAAAACTACTGAATGGAATTGAATGCAGTTTTCACTGATGTATTGCCTGAGGTGTATCATAAAAAATAGGCGCCATTTTTCCGCAGGTTTACCCTTTTAAGGGTTGCAATGGGGTGTCCAAGTTTGTATAGGAACGTTTTAAAGGAAAGTGCTATTAGATAAATACTCGGGGTGTCAAAGTTTTTATAGTAAGTAAGTACTCGTAAGTACCTAATGTACTTACTTAAAGTTTTTATGGAAAGTAGCGAGTACAACACGCAAGCAGAGTCGCGTGGATCTACTAGTTAAAAATAAATGTCTATTTTACTTAAGGGAGGGAGGCCTTTGCCCTGCAGTGGGACAATATGGGCTAGAAATAAATAAATATTTTACTTACCTCCAGAATGCTTGACATAAATTCCTCCATGATCTGTATGTGCATACAAATTCGTCAATTCTCTCTTTCAATCTACTCTCCATTACTTTATTTTTCACATAGAAATTACTCAAATCTATATTGTTATTTCTTTTCGTCCAATTTAAAGGTTTATTTGGCTTTTTGAACACATCATTTTCTTTTGTATTTATAAATTGAGGCTCTTTTGATTTTTGAAACTCGAAGTTGGAATCTTGGCAACTATTTTGGAAAATTGTTTTGAAATTCGATGTTTGAACTTCGAAATTAGGAGCTTGTACATTTTCGCAGGCATTTGGGACAGTTGCCGATTTGAAGTTAGATTTTTGAACTTCGAAATTAGAATCTCGCACATTATTCCGGCCTCTTTGGTATAACGACGTTTCAAAGTTCGATTTTTGAACTTCGTAATTAGAATTTTGTACATTTTCACCGCCACTTTGGAACATTGCCGTTTTGAAATGCGATTTTTGAACTTCGAAATTCGAATCTTGAACGTTTGGGTCGTTCTTTTGGAGCATTGCCGTCTTGAAGTTCGATTTTTGAACTTCGTAATTAGAATCTTGTACATTCTTGCAGCCATTTTGAAACATTGGCGTTCTAATGCAATTTTGAATATTTTTATTCGGCGTCGAATGATGAGTAAAGTATGATACATTTTTGTTAATTTTTTCTTTTTGGCAGGTAGTTTGATACCTGTCTTTGAGATTTAAATTTTGAAAATCCATTTCTATGGTCGTCTCTGTGTTATCGCTTTCTGCGTATCTCCAAGTAAGCATTTTTGAATTATTTTCATCTTTTTTCGCAATATTATTGAATACCTCTTTAGTTGTATTGAATAAATGGTTTACGGATATCGAATTGATGTTTGAATCTTGTATTGTATTCATATTCTGTGAATTTATTGAATTCTTCAAATTTTCTTGTGAATTCATTGGATACATTGTTTTTAAATCTTGCAAATTTATCTTTTGAGAACTTATCAATAAGTTTGTTTTGAGGTTTGGCGCAGTCGAATTGGTTATCAATGCTTTTGATGTAGTATTCCTTGTGGATTGTTCAAATAATGAGTTTTTATTCAAAATATTTGAACTTCCGATACTTATTCTCGAATTATTGTTGGAAGTATCAACCCTTGTACATTCATTTGTAATCAAATTTACGTGTTTGAATTTCAAAGTTTCCTTCACTCTTTCATTCATTTCTTCATCAAAGACGTTTTCAGCTGAACTGTTTTTCATCAAATTCGCTTCTGCATTTCGTATAGTTATTTTCATATTTTGCTTGTATACAGGTTTTGGTGCTAAGCCGTTTTTGATGGTGGTTATATGATAGCAATGGATAAGATAACATCTTGCATTTGCCAAGAGTTCTATATTTTTGGAGATCAGCACCTGGAATAAAAATAAAGTCAACAGGCTCACGACCACATCCATAAAAGCCATTGATATGTATTATAGAGCCACAATCAGAAAAATAAAATGTAAACGCCAAAACTCGGCGCACGCTACGTAGTGCGCGGAGTTTTTCTTTTTTGCGTACAAGCGACATTGAACATTAAAACAAACGACATAACGTCTACATTCAAATGTCAAATGTCATTGTAGAACATTAAATTTGCACGCACATTTTTGAGTGTTGTCAGCTATTTAGATTGTGACTCTTTAATACATCTCAATGGTTTTAGCTAAAGTAGGTTTACTAAACCAATATGAAAATGAAAAATCTTACGAAAAGTTACGACTTCGACGGGATTCGAACCCGCGTGATTCAAGCGATCATTCTTTAACCAATTTAAAAAAGAAGTCGTAACTTTTCGTAAGATTTTTCATTTTCTAAAGAAAGAAAGAAAGAAAGAAAGAAAAAATCATTTATTCTTGTAGGACCTCAAGGATCACTTAAGTTTCGTTTTACATGCTAGGTGATTCTAATACCTAAGTGTGGTTTAACACTATAATAAAAATATATAAAAAAAACTATAAACCAATATGCGTAAGGGGGTTGTATAACTTACCACATGTAAATTCCGGTGCATTGCGTCCACACAGCTCTTGATGTTATCATCGTTCGGCGACTTCCCTGTGACATCGTCTGATTGTACTGAAACAATAGTTCGTTCGTTCGTTCGTATGAGCAAGTGGCCAACTCTGGTGACGGAGTTTTTAGGCCGCCTAAAGGCCTCCGTCATGGCTTTACGTCTTTCAAAGCCTGGACCGACAATTTAACGTGCCCTCCGAAGCACGGAAGCGCTCAAATGAAAATGCCACTTGTCACCCATTCAAGTTGTGACCGCTCAGAACGTTGCTTAACTTCGACGATCCATCAAGAACGCCTTAGCAAGCTTCGCCACGAGCGCTTAACAATAGTAAAACTTATTAACACAATAGAAAATCTGTGTGAGGGATGACATGAGAAAGAAAAGAGTGAGTGAGATGACGGCCGTCACCAGAGTTGGCCACTTGCTCATACGAACGAACCGAAAAATCCATTGATGCACCACCGGATTCGAACTCACGACGACGATCGAAAGGTACTAATCCACTCGGTCAACGCGGCATATTATTATCATAAATGACGACCTCTGTGGCGCAGTGGGCGAAGGCCCGCCTGAGATGCGGAGGTTGCGGGTTCAAATCCCGCCGCGGAACAAATGTTTGTATGATCTGCAGATATTTGTTCCGGGTCTGGATGTTTTATGTATAATATGTATGTATTTACAAAAAAAAAGTATCTAAGCATTATATCAGTCATCTGGTTACCATAACACAAGCATTAAGTTGCTTAGCTTGGGACTAGATGACGCCGTGTGAAATTTATTTATTTTTTATTTTATTTATTCGGAAAACAAATAGTTTTACAGCCTAGTTATAAAACAATTAAAGTAAACTAAAAACCAATTAACATGTTTTCGCATATAGCAACTAAGAAACTTGTTAAACATAAAATAAATATTTCAAAAGAGAGTTACCCAATTCTAAGCTAATTTACTAACTTAAACCTTTCATAGATATATCAATCACAATCATCAAGGATATTTATTTATTATAATAAATATTTACCAATGATATACGGTGCGTCTAATCTCCGCAGTACAGACCGCGCCGCTGCCGCATACGCGCCGCGCGACGCCGCACGGACGTACGACAGTGCGGACGACGGAATTACTAACTTGCAGTGCGGATCTGAAACATGAAAAATTAGCAGCGTCCCGCGGCGAATAGTCCCCGTTCCCGTGGGAATACCGGGCTCAAAAGTAGCCTATGTGTTCAAATTCAAAATATATTTATTCAGTACGATCGTTTATAGACCACTTTGTCATGTCACGTTCTAACTAGGTGATTCTACTGCCTGTTCCAACGCGACTCCCTAAACTATGTTAATCTAATCTTGTTAATCTAGGATATATTAAGCTATCCTGGTACCGAATTTCATTCAAATCCGTCCAGCCGTTTGAGCGTGAAGGAGTAACAAACACACTTACACACACAAACTTTCACCTTTATCATAATAGTGTGATAGTGTGATTATACTGGTTGATATCACAAATACAAGCAGCGGAATAAATCGGAAATTATTGGTAACTTTATAACACGCTCAATATAGAGCGCCATCTGGAAATAGAGCGCGATTATAACAATATTTGAATCACGGTTCCTAGTGTGAACATTAGCAGTCCTTACCTATATCGTCTTTGTTAGTAAGTACTACCAAAGACGATTAATACCAAGTAGACAGACATACACAAAATCGTAACCCTGAAAATGGCACAAAACGAGAGTTTAAAGTAGAATGTAATTTCAATTTCTTAGATAAAATTGACGTTTTAAAGTTTACAGGCTATCTGGTGCTGCCATCTACTTTAAACTCCCGTTTTGGGTCATTTTTAGGGTTACGATTTTGTGTATGGCCTTTGTCTGTCTTCTTGATATTAATAGTCTTTGTACTTACCAAGCTGTACAAGTTTGTTTAGAAAACTAAACTCGTCCAATAGTATTTCACCGTCGACAACTATACACCACTCATCTTCCACTGTCCCGGATAGATTCCTCAGTATTTGGACTGTGGATGAATATTGCTCTCGGAAATGCATCTGAAATCATAATAGCGTTAATTTTATTTTAACAATTTTAAGAAAACTTACAGCTATGCATAACTATTGACAAGATTACTATAAACTTAGGCCTTTACATCTTTACTAGACGATTTATACAGAGTCAGGAGGCAAGCTTTGCCTACACTTAACGGGACACTGTAGTGCCTGGGACATTTTTGAGATGGAATAGGCTTGTAGCACCTAAACCATCCTCTCAGCTGTCGGACATATCCACAGGAGAGACAATATCAATACGTGTGGGGCTGACTAGCCGCGGGTTTCCTCACGATGTTTTCCTTCACAGTTTAAAGCTCGTGTAAAGTGCATATAAATTCTTCGACATAAGTCCATTGATGCACGGCCGGATCCGAACGAGACCTTTGGATCGAAAGTCGAAGTACTTATCCACTTGGCCAACACGGCTTTTAGTAGGTACACGGCACACTCACCTCATCATCGAATTCTATATCTTCATGGTCCAAGTTGAAAGACACCTTTTTCTTGGGGGATTCCATTGCCATAGTTTTCAGTTTTTTACCTGAACACAAAACAATTCGTGAAAGAAACTGAAGGTACTGCCTCTAAAGCCAGCAATACATGTTGGCCGAGCCTACGCCAAGGCAAATTGATGCAAAGACAAGTGCTAGCGAACTCGCGAGTGGACGCTAGCGAACTGGCGAGTGGACGCTAGCGAACTGGCGAGTGGACGCTAGCGAACTCACGAGTGGACGCTAGCGAACTCGCGAGTGGACGCTAGCGAACTGGCGAGTGGACGCTAGCGAACTCACGAGTGGACGCTAGCGAACTCACGAGTGGACGCTAGCGAACTCACGAGTGGACGCTCGCGACTCCTCGCTAAGACAAATGAACTCTCTACATCCTCTGACACCACCTAAGTGTGGGATGAGGGCAAGGGAAAGATGACTAGTTTCCTCACGATTATTTCTTTCGCGGTTTCTAGAGCTCATAATGCGCAAATCAAGTTTTCGAAAAGAAAAATAATGATGCACGTCCGAGATTCGAACCTGGCCTTCGTATCCGTCGAGGCACTGTCTCAAGCGGCTCTTTATTTTACCAAACTTTTTGAGTAAACCATTAATTAGATGTTAGTGTATTTCTCTCTCACTTCTTAAAAATGTACATCAACAAGTTAGACAACCACAGTACCTACTATAGTACTATAGAATAAATAATCTAACAAGTACAGAAGACCTACTTTGCGAACATATTCATTTTAATAGCGACTCTTACTACGACGCAACAAAGTGCAATTCAACTCGCACAAGCGCCTCGTGCCGCTTAAAGTGCCATTTCATTCTAACAAAGTTATGCATTATAACTCAGTCAGTGTCACGCAAGTCGGTAGAGTAGGTTGAAGCGCAAAAACCAACTAAACAGGATTTTTTTACATAGACAATGGGCTAGTGCTCTGGCACTGCTGACGACAGTATGCAGCCCTGGAAGGTAGGAAGGTAGCAGATAGGTACTTACTTTCAACTTCTTCAGAATTCGTCACTTGTGACTTCCTTTTCTTAGCCATCAGTAAATTCCTCAAATCATCTCCAAAATTGTTGTGCTGTTCCTTAATGCCATAATCAACCTCAGCGCTATCAACTTGAGGTTCAATTTGAGTGTTAACTTCAGGAGTTTCCGATGGTACCTCAATGTTAAAGACTGCTTCTTTGATTAGTTGTTTTTGTGGTTTCAAATCGGAAAAACTAAATCCTTTCTTCTGGAACACATCATTTGAAGGCATAGTCGCTTTAACTTCAGGCTTAGACATGTAGAATTCATCAAATTGTAGCTTATTTTGAATCTTATTGTCCTTGTCAAAATTAATAATTGGATTCTCGAAGTTCACAAATCGTTTGGACAAGGGCGTGCCGCAAGCATGTATGAACAAATCATTGTTGAAATCCCATTTGGTTTTCTGTTTAACGGCTTTAGGTACTGGCTTGGATTTATCATCTATTCGGCCTTTGGGAGGTACAACTATAGGTACTTCAATCTGAATTGGTGTCCATATCACATTTTCGTAAGGTTCAGGTTTAAGTACTTTTGGGAATACTGATTGTCCGAAGATAGGTTTTGGGTGTTGAAGACTGAATTTTGGTATCATCGGCTCTGTTGGCGGACTGGAAGGTTCTGGATGATGATGACTTTCTTGTACTTTTGGTATTGTTTTTATGATCTTTTTCTGAGAAAAAAAATTACAAGTTACTTCTGCATGTGCTAAGGACAAGTCTCTGACTACCACACTAGGTTATTTTCAAAGGATCTTGTATCTTGGAAGATTAAAGAATTTCTGCCATCCTTTGGGGACTGTCATGATGCTGTGTAATACAGCAGCCAAGTGAACAGCATTTCTTATTAAAAGTAAAGTAGGTACTAGTGGCAATTCGGAGTGTCACAAAAGCTAAACTAAACTAATTAATATTAATGCCATCCTTTTTATTCCCATCGCTATGAAAGGGATGGCAGCATTTTTGGTTAGCTAAGTTTAGCTTTTGCGATACTCAGAATTGCCACTACTTACTACTTATGTAGGTAGGTACTTATTTTATTCCACTCACTCACTGAGTTTTTATAAATCAATAAAAGCACTACTTTACCTATATGATAGATGTTGAAGTATTTGAATTGAAAAGCATAAAACTTACTTACATGATACGACTTGCAGGGATTTCTGCTTATAGGGACTTCGTTATTCAAAAGGGTAAAAAGGATTTCACCATACCAAATAACTATTAGGTACGTTCACAATACTTTGAAGTAGGTACCTACCTACCTACTTACGTCGTAGTATAATTACAGTGATTGGTAGGTACGGCATAGAACTAATCGTAACTAACCGGTAGAATATAAACGCTGAGCAAGGCACTGAAGCGAAGTACCTATAGAGTATCCTCCAGCTAAGTTGGAACATAGTATCATTTGGTACTTACTGTAGGTACGTAACTTGTTGAGTCAACAAAATATATGCTCTCACGCTCTGTGCTACAAATCTAGGTAAGTAAGTACATAATATAAAGTGTGTTGTTTACATTACTTACCTCAGCATCACCAAGACTCCATGCGGCTTCGCCGTTCAGCACGTTGAAATAATAAAACTTTCCAGGAAAAGTTTTCGATGGACACAAAATCCAACCACCGCTCATGATATTTTTCTTAGTACCATTCATAATTACGGCTTATTTGACTACATGTCTTATAACCTTAGCAAATCAGCTATTGTTCTACGATTTAGCAATAAAATAAACTAAACTTGAACTTTGTTGAAAAATCGCTGACCGCGCGAAATATTCAATCAAACAAAACAAAACAAACAATTTTTCTACCTACCTACAAAATAACGTTTCGTTACGTTACACATTAGTTTTAGAATTTAGTTTAATTTTCACTTGTGTGTGTTTGTCTTTCTCATCAATAAAAATTGGTAACTCAAACTTCTATCTAAGTTTTAACCATTTAGAAATACTTTAGGTACGTTGAAGCGAGAGTCTAAAGAACATCTAAGCCTAAATACATAACACTTTCATTATCAAAACATTGCGAGACTAGACTACGTACATTGGAACGTTATATTCTTTGGTTGGACCACAGATAAAAGAATACTAAGTAGTTGGACTATTGGTAAAGGGATACCAACTTATAAATTTACCTATAAATAGTGGGAAAAAAACACACAGTCGTACCAAAGACATATTGTTATTTTATTTATGTACAAACAATTAAAGCTAAAAATGAGCAAATACATTATTACTTAAATTAGGAACAATTTCGGCTACAAACTACACCCCAGATTAACCATAAACAAACACCAAATAAAATCGTAGTCATCTAGGTACATACTTACCTACAACCATTCAGTGCTTGTGCCTACATAATATGAAAATAATAAAAAAATTGCATGCTAAAAAATAAATAGCTTAATATAGGTAGGTACACCCAGGTAGGCATATAACCAGACGTTAAACTTTAAACTACTTATTTCAGTTTAAAATGTAAAACCTTAATAACATGTTTATCATTTTAAGTTGGTTCTTGTGGTCAGTTGTACATACTTACATAAGCAGATACCTACCTACTATATATGTTTTGTATAAGATCTCTCAATTTGGTCTAAGGCCCCAATACCTATAGTCTTACACATTTTGTCATGGAGCAAATACATAGGTACATACTCACTTAATAAACAGCATCAGTTATCATTAACACATAGAATAATGATACTTAAGTATTTTTGATGTTTTTATTCAAATAAGAGACGTATACAATTGAATACTCAGTCTTTGTTTCACTAATTGGATATAATCATTTAACTAGGCATTTTCAAAAACGATTCCTTTTCGTATAAAAATATTTTATTTTTAGCTAAATTATTAACTTTTTTACTCTTAAAAATTAAAATATTTTTGAGCGTGTCGTTGTTCAATTTGGTGTAAATTTGTTTTATTACTAAGAAAAATCCTAATAATAAAGAAATAACTAAAGATACTGTGGTAAGAGGTGGTAAGACTACTGTCATGAAGAATATTGTCTTGTATATCCGTGGCGGTAAGTCTTCTTGGCTCTGAAAATAAAAAACATATTTTTTAAAGTTGGAAGCTTGGAACTTGGAAGCATGTAAACAACTAAACGCTAACTAAACTAAATTTAGTTAGTTATTGGGGGCGATTCTGAGTGTCGCAAAAGCTAAACTAAGCTAACTAAAATTATTGCCATCCTTTTTATTCCCATCGCTATGAAAGGGACGGCAACAATTTTAGTTAGCTTAGTTTAGCTTTTGCGACACTCAGAATTGCCACTATTGCCCCCAATGGGGGCAATTCGGAGTGTCGCAAAAGCTAAACTAAACTAATTAAAATTATTGCCATCCTTTTTATTTCCATCGCTATGAAAGGGACGGCAACAATTTTAGTTAGCTTAGTTTAGCTTTTGCGACACTCAGAATTGCCACTATTAAGTAGGTAGCTAGCTAACTGTAAGGTGGCTTGCACAACAAAACGATTCAGTAATTAAATTTTAAATTTATTTTACTAAACTGAATTGTACTTAACAGGTTTTTATTAGCTAGGTATTTCATCTTTGATGGGTAGGTATAGGTATATGCTGCCCCTGATTATTTAGATATTTAGCCAGTGATTATTTATTTCAAGTTTCCTTTATTTTTATTTAATTTTACGGCTTTAAAAATAAGTTTATACGTACGTATTCTGCCCAAAACAGTGGTATTACTGTATTTGAGAACAAGTCATATTCGCTTGAGAAACCGGATAGGTCGTGAATTCGAAGGTTGCTCTGCATTCGCGCGACAGAATGGAAGGGTGTGCCGGTAAGCTGAAATTAAAAAATAATAAAATAATTGTAAGTAGGTACTTAGGTAATACCTATAATTATATACCTACTATGTCACCAAAACTTAATTAAACTAATTTGACAATACAACAAATGATGCCGTCCCTTTCATACAATAGGTACTTCAGTTCAGTCTTCCCGCGACCACGGCTGGTGCAATCCGGTCGAAACGTCGGGCAAATATTAAAGGTAAAATTTGTGATAAATACACGTTTGCATAATATGTTTTATAAGTATTCTGATAGCGAAAGTTTAAAAAAGACAAATAATAATTTTATCGTACCTACGTTAGCTCTCACTATTAGATGAGTTTAAGAAAGCAAGTAAGGCCTTTGCCCAGCTGTAGGATGCTACGGGTTTTATTAACTTACGGGTTCTACAACGGCATAAGAGTTATGTTTCTCTCGATCTGGTTTCAGACCGGTCACGAACTGATCCTTTGCAACACCGCCGGTGTAGAAATGAGGAAAGGATACGACCATTGGGTAATCTGTGAATAAAAGTATGAGCAATATTAATTTGACGACCTCTGTGGCGCAGTGCGAAGGCCAACCTGAGACGCGGTTGCGGGTTCGATTCGAGCCCCGCCACGGGAAATGTTTGCACGTTTTGCAGATATTTGTTCCGGGTCTGGATGTTTATCTATCTACAATATGTATGTAGGTACCTATTTACACGAGTAGGTAAGTAGAATCAATTTACCTAGCTCTCACGACGTTTCAATTTCAATACGAGTATCAACCTACCTACTGATTTACTCAGGTATTTTTGAATACCTACCTAACCTAACCTACCCTAGGTACCCTAGGTACCTAACCTAGGTAGGTAAATTACGTGTTTTGGACGTGAGGTATTTCAGTAGGTACCTACCTAGTGTTTCGGAGGGCACGTGAAATTGTCGGTCCCAGCTTCTAAAGTCGTTAGGCCATGATGAAGGCCTCATACGAACTTATTTATTTATTTAATATTGTCTATATTTCCCAACACAGGGTTACACTGTCTGTAGGTACCTACATGCATAATCATTGGTCAAATATTAAAAAACGATAGTGCTCCTGTAAATAAAGGGTATCACAACTTACCGAAATAGCATTTAGATGCGTCGCTTATTCCAGCGGGTAGGGCTGGAGCAGTTTTGTAACAGTCCGTGCCGTTCTGAACTCGCTCATACACGCTCTCGGACAGATTGTAGCGGTACACTGGCACGCCGTGCATTGTGAGTTCCTCTGGAAATGAAGGTTTATTATTTAAAAAAAATAGCCTTGTTAGTTCCTACCTACATACATAAAAACATATTAAGAGCCAGCCCCCTGATTGTGTAACTTGTCTCGGATTGTATCCAAGTTGTATCAAAGCAAAAATCACAGTAAATCGCGATAACTGCGCAGTGGTCGATGATTGGTGGAGAGGTGTTGCGTGCGGCGCACTTCATACCATTGATTTAGCGAGTGCTATTGGTTCGTCAGCGAGTGAACACAGGCGCAAACATACCCCCGCTACTTCACCTCAGCGCTCTTTACGTAGCGCGACCTATACCAACGAAGCGCTCTAAACCCTAACACATATTAATAAACCCTAACACGTAAATTAACTAGTTTCTAAATAAAATGAATTACTTACTGTCATAGTACAAAGGCATCAGTTTGCAAACAGTCTTCCGCCAGTAAAGCAGTACATCCTCCTTCGTGAGCCGTTGCCGGTACATCACGCCTTCTGTCGAGCCGAATATGCGGTCTGGACAAATCTGTGGGTAATCATAGGATTACGTTAAAGTATATCATTAACACAATCCAACATTTACAACGTTAAAAATATGATTAAATCTACATCGTCACTTACATCAGGGTCGTATCCAGGAATCTGTGGATGGCCGTGAAACCTGTCTATCTGAAAGAACTCTCTGTGGCCCCAGCGCTGGCCTATTTTCACTGTCATCTCATCTGTGAAGTCAGAGTATACCTAGAAATAAAATAAAACGTACAAGCAGGTAACCTACTCATACTCACTCTGTAATGGTGTTTTTGAATATTCCCGCCTTTATCATGTTTCGGTTCACTACTTCATTATGGCTACGTATTTTAAAGTAGTAAGTATGTCATCTGTCACGTTGTCATTAGGACAGTGACAGATGTAAAGTAAAATTAGCATTCTCGTTCTATAGTGTTGCCGGATTAGACACGGCTGCTGGAAAGTCGCCAAGTTTTTGTTCTCACCGGCCAGCATTAATTTAGCTTTTTTATAGTTTCAGGTTTAGTTTCAGTGTCAGATCTTTAGAATTGTCAAATTCGCATTTCAGATATTTTGGCTGTGCTTCACTTCATCAAAGTTCATTGAACCTTCGTTGTGAAATTGAAATAGTAAACAAATTTAAATATCGGAATCAATTATGGTTTTCTGGGAATCCAGGTACTCCCTGAGCTGGAAACCCGGTTCTTGCTTTGGTTAGATCGAGTGCCCTGGGCACGTCCTTCCTTTTATCTTTCGAAAACAATCAGTGAATTTTAATTACATCTCAGCTGGTAAGCATCTTTATAATGGATTTCCTATCGACGGCTGCCAATTCAGGAAGCCGGGAATAAATATTTGTGGTTTTTGCCGTAGGACTCGTCGCCGGCGCGTGCGCATAGCCGAACTCGTGGTGTCTCCCTAGTGAATAGACCAGCTTTTCCATCATTTTACCCACGAGTGGACGGAAGCCCTGGCGAGTGCTTTCCCGGCGAAGACGCGGCGACAGAGTCCAGCTGAGGATTCAGCTCTGTTTCTCGGTGCTCAAAAAGGACCCCGTTCGGGGTAAGTTTCCTTTGTTTCATTGCCAATCCCTCAATGACGTGGTCACTGGTCAGTGAGTAATGAACGTTTCGTTCAACAGGTTCTTCGTTCTTCGGATTCTTCGTTCTTCTTCTGGGTCTTCTTTTAGTTTATACCCCAACCTCTCGAGTCACCAGCCGAGACCTCGCGGACGGGATCTCACCTGGAGCGGTGCTGTCTTCGCAGTGAGCGGGCCACCTTCCTCTGAGACCGGCCACTGCGAACCTCTCCACGGTATCCTCAGTCTCGAGGAACTTCTTTCTCGGCTGAGTTCTTAATTATTTCTGTGCTGTTCTCAAACTAACTACAAATCAATCTACACACCTCTGGTTCTGCCTTCAGCAGTAAAATCTAAATTTAAGTTTCAACGTAAATGGTTGCTGGTAAAAGTCTGATCGTGTTGGCTCTCCACGAACCCTGTGAACCCTAAATAGTTAAGTTTCTCATTTAAGCTAGCCGTAGCATCGTATCTATAATTTCTTAATTTTATAAAGGCGCCCAATTTTATAATTTATTCAACATCATCAATAAAAGTTGTTTATTGAAACTCTTTGCATTCTTTCACTCAATCCTGCTAGAATCCTCTAGCTTATAATTTCAAAACGTTACAACTCATGGCAAAGAAAGACACATCAATCGATCCCGCTAGGCTGTTGCGTATAGTACCTATTATATTATCTGTGCTTTTGCCTAACTTGTCGCCAAGTCGAAATTTGCCGCCATCACAACTAAACTGTCAGACATGACAGATCTCTCTTTTTGAACTTGAAAAGTACCAACGTAAGGGGAGGCGGGTGATTTTCGTTACGGGACTTGGCTGTTCACATGACTGAACGTCCAAATGGTTTGATGACACGATATAATTATTGATAACGAATCACCGCGATTACGATTCTTGAACTCTGATTACGAGACTCAAACTATTTTGCTTACCCTGGCAAGAATCCCCATATTCCTCACAGGCACCAACCCTGGCACTAATGTCTTCGACGTGTCCAACACCGGATCGGTGAAGTCCCACAGATACTCATAGATCGTCTTCTTAGAGAACACCTTGCTGTTATGAGTTGATACTAGAAAACGGAAAGCACCGCGCACGAAGGGGTTGTGGTCGTGGAGGTATGATGCTATACCCTGGAATAGAAGTTAAGTAATTAAGTTCGGGTAGCCAACACTGGTGTAGTTTATAGGCCGCCCATCGAATGCGGTGACTAGGCTTGGCCTAGTGACTAAGCCTAGGCGTGCGGTGGCCACAGTCCACAGTTCCACTGTTCCACACCGAACGAGCGGCCGGTTGAAACGTTTTGACGTTTTACAGATATTGCAATCGAACATTTGTCAGACGCTTGAAGTTGTCAAGCGTCCGCTCATAGCCACCACGCTAGGCGACCGCCTTTTGGTGTGAACATTACCGGCGTTTTCATACGTTCGATATTTCGCGGCCGCCTTAGCCACAGCAGCGCTAGGCTCGCAGTGTGGTCGACAATTAGACAATTATTTGTTTTCAACTTAAAATAACATCGAGCATTAAAAGTGCGACACGCACGACTTTAAAAGCCGGGACCGACAACTTAACGTGCCCTCCGAAGCACGGAAGCGCTCAGTTGTTAAAGAGTCTGCCCCTCCCAGCTAGGTCACACACAATACATTGAAACTATAGGGTCAAAAGTATTAACATACACATACTTAGGTACTCGTAGTTCTAATAAGTAAGAGACAAAAATGTGGGTCAGGAGAATATAAATACCTAGTATCTGCCACCCGTTAAAGAAAGAGGCGATTTAATTAAATGAAAGAATCTGTCAATGGAAGGTCAAAGTTGGTCAGAATGAACCAGCATTTGTCCTAACAATGTGCTCCGGATCGTGTAGTCTTAACTACGCAGGTTACCTACATGAGCCGATACACGCCAGTTCACATGAAGACCTCGCATTCACTTTGACCTATGAAGATAATTATTATTAAATAACGCTCAACAATTACCTGTGGTATTAGCTACCTACTAGTAATTTCAATTTGAAATTTCTACTCATGAACGCATAGAAAATTGGAGAATTGAACATGTAGGTAAGGTAAAAACCCTTGCACATTTATCAGACAATTCCCAAAGTTAATTAATAATTTACGTAACAAATTTTATGACGAATGGATTAAGCGCATCGAATGCTCTTATCAGACAACCTAATTGACACAATACTTCACTTCAATCATTTAAAATTACCACACAATATTCTAGATTTTGGTGCCTGGGAAAATGTTCAAATGTTGCATGTCTGCTTCATTGTAAAAATAAACAGGCGTATCTTTATCAATTACTATAACAACTTGTTAAAGCCTACTTAGGTACATACTTTACCAGAGATAGCCGTTAGCCACAAGCTAGATCATATGAAAATACATAGCACTTAGGTAATAAAAATAGTATCTAATTATTTTATTACTTAGGTACATTATATTCGTTGACTAGTATGAACTTTGCGGTCCACTAAGTAATTTATTACAAAGACAATTTAACTATCTTATTGTTTATTACATTTATTATTTGTAGGGTTTACTCATTTTTATTTTTAAATAAGTGTCCAATCTTTTTGTATCAATCTCCTACGGAAGTTTAAAAAAAATCACATCACAAACGTTATCAAAATGATGTCATGCATGTCAACCTCCTTGGGGTTGAATATCGAAAATTGTCGTAGTTTTGGCGGGAAGCTTTAAATTTCCAACATTTGTAGCAGTATCGATGATAGTGCATTGCTTTCTTATTTGAGATTGCTAAAAGTATGACAAAACAAATCGAGATCTATTCGCATTATTTTGTCGTAGAAATTCTGGTTGATCGGCTAACTTGTCACAAGACCGAAATTGATCGCCATCACGACTAAATGTGTGTTCAATAAAGCACTCAAAACGGTACAAGGTAGGTACTCAATGTTGGTATAGGTCGCGTCATCGCGTGGTTCTCATTTAGGTACAATTAAAAATTATCTTAATCTCAATGAAATCTTGTTGACTTTGACTTTTGCGTATCTAAATACCAAGATAATAAAAGTGCCTTGTTGAGGTAGTTCTATCAAGCTTTGTAATTATTATAGGTAATTATCTCATTAATAGTGGCAATTCTGGATGTCGCCAAAATTTAACTAAACTAATTTTGACAGCACTAAAATTGATGCCATCCTTTTTATTTCGATCGTTATGAAAGGGACGGCAACATTTTTAGTGCTGTCAAATTAGTTAAGTTAAGTTTCGGCGAAATCCAGAATTGCCACTAATATACCAGCAAGGACACAAAAGCTTCAAACGCCTGTTAGTGGTAAAAAGGTTACCATCTGACGTTATGTATAATTTAACCTAGAAATAAATATCAAATAGCAAAGGTCAATAGTAAGATAGAGTCAATAAACTAAAGTTATATTTCAAAGGAAATTTCAAAACTAATGTGCAGGACGACCGCTTTAAGCTAAGATAGTGTTTTTATTAAGTTAGCTTATAAGTTTTAATAAATAAACATATTTTACTTAATAGATAGGAATAGCATAAGAACATTGTAATAGTTAGGTGAGTTTGACTGCCTACCCTTTGAACCCATAATAGGAAAGTTAATAAATAGATAAATAGGTTTTTATAATAGTAAATAAATAGTAAATAGGTATTAAATACATAGGAATAAATAGAATATACAATAAATAGTTTAATAGTATAATAGATATAAGTTTGTAAGATCTAGGAACGATATTTTTACGCGCTCGCTCAACAGTATGTGTTGGCCAGACGCACTTTAGTATAAGTATAGGGATTTTTTGGAAATAAAATCAGTAGCTAAATTGCATTCAAGAAGTCTTTTACTCTCTTCAACATTCTTCCCAAATCCCAGCGAGCGGTACCAGACCGGTACATTTGGACCTTCGGAAGCCGGATAAGAAGAATCCTGAACCATTTTGAAGACCTGAACCATTTGAAGACTTATTGAAGAATTTTTGAACATTTTCGAAGAAATTAATAGAAGATTCATTCAGTGAAGACAGAAGCATGCCAGTCACACGCTCCGTCGGAAAGGGTCGGAAGCCAGAGCCGAGCTCCGATCCATCCGCGTCCACGTCGGAGGGCACAGGATCTTCAAGAACGGAGACCACAGCGACGACGGGGACCACTGCCGCGACGGGGACGACTGCACCTACTTCTACGGACTCGGAGGCAACCTCCGTGACCAGAACCGCCACTGAAACAGAATCCACATCCAGAGAAGTTCCACGACCAGCTACTCCGTCTACGGTCATCGCCGGCATTCCCGCCCCACAGCCGAGGGCGGTTGATAGGGACTGTGCTCCACAGCCGAGAGCCAGTCCCAAGAAGAAGATGACCGCCGAACCAGCGCCACTGCTGGACTCCAGAGCGAAGTCCACGCGGTCCCGAACCAAAGCGCAGAAAATCGCGAAAGCGAAAGAAGAACTACTTCGTATTCAAGCCCAGCTAGCTGCCGCAATGCTAGCAAGAATAGAAATGGACTCTGAAGACGAAGAAGAGGAGGAAGACGAAGCGTCTCTCTACTCAGAACCAGAAGCCGTCGAACGTGTGGACAATTGGTTGAACCAGTCCCAGCCTGCGATGTTGGCCATCACCGATGCCTGCCATCACCCTGAACCAGATCCTGCGCCGTTGTCTGCATCTGCACCAGCACCTGCACCAACCGTCGAGGGGACCCAGCCTGAAATGAACAAAATAGACACGCCCGGTGCACTGCCAGCACCGGCGGGAGTCAGCCTGGACCAGACCCTCACATCGTTGACCGCAGCGATCACCAGCGCCATCAAAGCGGGGCATAGACCGAAGTTCGTCGAGCTTCCAGAATTCACCGGATCTCACAGAGAATGGCTGCCGTTCCGAGCAGCGTTCAACGAGACTGAAGAAACATTCTCCAAAGTCGAGAACATGAATAGACTGAGGAAATCATTGAAGGGGAAAGCAAAGGAAGCCGTGCAGAGCCTGCTCGTCAGCGACACTGCACCATCGAACATTTTGAAAACTCTGGAGTCAAGATTTGGGCGTCCCGAATCCATCGCGATGATAGAGATGGACACGCTGAGGAACCTACCACGCCTCAGCGACACACCGAGAGATGTTTGCGTATTCTCAACGCAAGTGACCAACGCCGTGTCCATCCTGGAGACGCTTGACTGCGCCCACTATCTACATAACCCAGAAGTTGCTACGTCTCTGCTTGACAAGATCTCCCCATCGATGCGACTCAAATTTTACGACTTTGCGGACACTCAAGATAGAAAAGATCCAGCTCTTTCAAAATTCGAGAAATTTATGAAGAAGCAAGTCGAACTATGCGCGCCGTATGCGCGCCCTGAGGACGTCACTACAACTACAGCCAAAGAATCGACGAAGCGTCCTCAGAGAGTGCACATCACAGAACATCCATCGAGAAGGTGCCTCGTCTGCGATAAGACGGGACACGCCACCGCCGACTGCGAAACCATGAAGAACAAGGAAGTTGATGCAAGGTGGGACATAGCCAAAGACAAGCGTCTCTGCTTTCGCTGTCTTGGCTTCCGGAACCGGACTCATCAATGCCGACCCAGACCGTGCGGAATCAACCAGTGTAAACATCTACATCACCGGTTGTTGCACTCTGACAGAAGAGAGAAGCCGGCAGAGCCCAAAGATGAAACCACTGAAGCCGTCATCAACTCTACATGGACGAGAAAGAAGCAATCTTACCTCAAGATCATCCCAGTCGAGGTATCGGGGCCCAAAGGTACGTTCGACACGTACGCGCTTCTTGACGATGGATCAACGGTGTCACTGATAGAAGAAAGAATAGCAGCAACAGTCGGCGCACGAGGGCCAGTCAATCCTCTGCGCATTCAAGCGATCGGCACTCTGAAAACGAACGAACCAGAATCCAGAAGAGTGACCATCAAAATCAAGGGACCGAACCAGAAGACACTGCAGATCAAGGCAAACACTCTGAAGACCCTTGATGCATCACCGCAGGCTGTCTCCAAACAGCTGATCCGCGGATGCAGACACTTGCAAGACATCAGCGAAGTACTCACGTACGAGAAGGCATCACCAGGGATCCTCATCGGGGAAGACAACGTCGATCTCCTCCTAGCCACGGAGATCAGAAAAGGAAGCGCAGACCAACCAGTGGCATCCCTCACGCCACTGGGTTGGGTGCTCCACGGCACTTCAACTCGCTCACTTGGCCGTAGCGTGAACTTCGTGTCGCACATCACAGAAGCCTCCTCCGATGACAATATAGAAGAAATGGTGAAACAGTACTTCGCGATGGACGCGATCTGCCTGAATCCCAAGAAGCCCAGAACCGACCCAGAAGAGCAAGCGATTCGTATCCTGAACGAATATACAGTCCACAAAGAAGGAAGATACGAAACAGCTTTACTCTGGAAGAAGGAAGATGTCGTCATGCCCGAGAACTACGACTCTTCTTTGAAACGGCTGATTGGAATAGAGAAGAAACTAGATCGAAATGAACAACTGAAGAAAAAGTACAATGAACAGATGGAAGCCCTTGTCCAGAAGGGATACGCTGAGCCAGCCCCACCAGAGAAGACTCCGAACCGAACCTGGTACCTCCCACACTTCGCCGTCATAAATCCTATGAAGCCCGGCAAGCTGCGAGTGGTACACGACGCCGCCGCTAAGACGAAGGGAGTCTCACTCAACGACATGCTGCTCAAGGGCCCCGATCTTCTTCAGTCACTGCCAGGAGTCGTCATGAGATTCCGCCAGCACGTCATAGCTGTGACGGCGGATATCAAAGAGATGTTCATGCAAGTCAAACTCCGAGAAACCGACCGAGACGCACTCAGATATCTCTGGCGTAAGGATCGCCGAGATGACCAGCCCCCGGAGGAATATCGAATGAAGTCTCTGATCTTCGGGGCTTCGAGTTCACCCTCGACGGCGATCTACGTCAAGAACATCAACGCAGAAAAGTATCGAGAGTCTCACCCGGAAGCGACTGCAGCGATCATCAAGAAGCATTACGTCGACGACTACCTAGATAGCTTCGAGAACCTAACAGACGCCGTACGCATAGCTAGCGACGTACGCGACATTCAGAAAAAGGCCGGCTACGAGTTGAAACAATGGAAATCGAACACGCCGACATTAATAGAAGCCATCGGGGAACAGGACGCTGAACAGAACACTGAACTCTATAGAAACGATGATCAATCGGAACGAGTCCTGGGCCTGATGTGGAAACCTAAGTCTGACGAGCTCACCTTCAACCTCAACCTTGCGAGGATCTCCGAACCACTGCTCGATGGGAAGACACCGACCAAGAGAGAAGCACTGAGGATAGTAATGTCCCTCTTCGACCCACTCGGCTTCGCCTCACCCGTCACCATCAGAGCGAAACAGATCCTCCAAGAAGTCTGGCGTAGAGGAACGTCATGGGATGACGAGATCGCGGACGACCTGGCGGAACAATGGGAAGCTTGGATGCATCATCTCAGAAGCTTGAACAACGTCGCTATACCTAGATGGTACTTACGCTTCAGCGACGCGAGACAGCTCCAACTTCACATCTTCACGGACGCCAGCGAGTCAGCCTACTCCGCGGTACTCTACTGGAGAACGATAGCACCGAACGGCGAAATAAGCTTATCGCTTATTATCGCGAAAGCGAAGGTGGCGCCACTCAAACTTACGTCGATTCCAAGACTCGAACTACAAGCGGCTGTCATGGGAACGCGTCTCGCCGAAGCAGTTATAGAAGAACATGAAAAGAAGCCAGACTCGAAGACGTTCTGGACAGACAGCAGAACAGTCCTCACATGGATCAAGACTGGCTCGAGATCGTACAAGCCGTACGTAGCCCATCGACTCGCCGCAATAGAAGATGTCAGCACCGTTGACGAATGGCGATGGGTGCCCACCAAGCTGAACGTGGCCGACGATGCAACGAGAGATGTACCAATAGACTTCGACAAGAACCACAGATGGTACAAAGGGCCGGACTTCCTCTTCCTATCCGAGGAAGAATGGCCAATAGTGACAGCATCGCCACCGAACGAAGAGGCCACGGGTGAAGAGCGAGTACATCACATCACAGTCAGAGATCGGCTGAGACTCTCCGAGGGACTCCCGGAGGTCGCACGGTTCTCCAACTGGGACAGGCTACGCAGAACCACAGCGCGAGTTTTACAGTTCATACAACTCTGTAAAACAGCCACCCAGCACGTGAACTACAAGAGAACCAAGAAGAACGCCGAATCCGATCCTGACTGGAGAAAGAACCCTAAGAAAATGAAGCCTTCACCGAACGTGAAAATTAAGAAACCAGAAAACATAGAAGCATTACCGCTCTCTGCTGAACTCATAGCGAGAGCGGAGAACTTACTTATGTGTTCGAGCCAAGAAGAATCGTTCCAGAACGAAATTGAAGATCTTCAGAAAAACGGAACGATCAGCAAAGAAAGTCGAATGAAACAGCTGAGCGTCACGTACAAGGATGGAGCCTTACGACTCAGAAGCCGAATCCAAGCCGCCGAAGATGTACCAGATCATCTCAAGAACCCTCTGGTACTCGACGGAAATAGCCCTACAGTCAAGCTTTGGATTCAGGCTGTACACAAGAAGAGGAACCACGCCGGAGTCGAGGCGACCATCAATGAGTGCCGCCAGCAATACTGGATCTTACGACTGCGGCCCGTCACACGAACAATAGTACGTCAGTGCCTCCTCTGCAGACTGAGGACGCAGAACCCGCCGCATCCACGAACAGGCGATCTCCCACTGTGTCGTCTGGCCCATCACAAGCGGCCATTCACATATGTTGGTGTAGATTACTTCGGACCACTCTACATCACAGTGGGACGCGGCCATCAAAAGAGGTACGTCGCCATATTCACCTGCCTGACTACCAGGGCGGTGCATCTGGAAATGGCGGCCACCCTTGGAACGGACTCAGCGATCATGGCACTGCGACGGATGATGGCGCGCCGGGGCAAGCCCGCGCAAATATGGTCGGACAACGGAACGAACTTAAGAGGAGCCGACAAAGAACTACGAAGAGCCATCGACACAGCGACAGCGGAAGAAGCGGCCAACAACACCATCTCCTGGCGATTCATTCCCCCGGGAGCCCCGTTCATGGGGGGCGCCTGGGAAAGGATGGTGCGATCAGTCAAGACCGCATTGGAAGCTACGCTGCATGAACGATTCCCCTCCGAAGAAGTACTACATACACTTCTTATGGAGGCGGAATACTCCGTGAACAGCCGACCCCTCACGCATGTGTCCGTGAGTGATGAAGATCCTGAGGCGCTGACCCCCAATCACTTCCTGTTGGGCGGACCGGGACACCTACCAGCGCCGGGAGTCTTCAGTGAGAAGGACACCGCGACGAGATCGAGCTGGCGAGCCTCACAGAGACTGGCCGATCTCTTCTGGGATCGATGGCTGAAGGAGTATCTTCCCGATCTGCAGAACAGACGCGAACCCCACGGTCGAGGACTCCCTATCCGACCCGGCGATCTGGTCAAGATCGTCGACGAGAACCAGACAAGGAACCAATGGACCAGAGGCAAGGTGACAGCGACGTACCCGGGACCTGACGGCATCGTGCGAACCGTGGATGTCGCCACCAAGAACGGAACGCTGCGACGGCCGGTGCGGAAGCTGATCCTGCTGACGAACGACATCGCCCTACACGCATAGGAGGTACAACGCGGTTGTACGGCGGGAGTAATGTGCAGGACGACCGCTTTAAGCTAAGATAGTGTTTTTATTAAGTTAGCTTATAAGTTTTAATAAATAAACATATTTTACTTAATAGATAGGAATAGCATAAGAACATTGTAATAGTTAGGTGAGTTTGACTGCCTACCCTTTGAACCCATAATAGGAAAGTTAATAAATAGATAAATAGGTTTTTATAATAGTAAATAAATAGTAAATAGGTATTAAATACATAGGAATAAATAGAATATACAATAAATAGTTTAATAGTATAATAGATATAAGTTTGTAAGATCTAGGAACGATATTTTTACGCGCTCGCTCAACAGTATGTGTTGGCCAGACGCACTTTAGTATAAGTATAGGGATTTTTTGGAAATAAAATCAGTAGCTAAATTGCATTCAAGAAGTCTTTTACTCTCTTCAACATTCTTCCCAAATCCCAGCGAGCGGTACCAGACCGGTACAACTAAGCATAGGTACCTACCTACAGATCGAAACAAATTTTTTGATAAAGAGATTGAATAAAAAACTAAGAAGGTACATTTCCTTGCTCTACCTACCTGCAATATATACCAATGTCCATTGAGTTTTGATAGAAGCTTTCATAAAAATTAAATAACCTCCAATTTTGTTAAGGTTTTGTTTAAAGGCTAATAAAGTCTAGAATGATTAAACGAGATTCTTGCTAAACTGAATTTCGCAACATTGTGTCAGTAACAAAAACTTGCTCATTCGTTTCAAGATTATAAACGAAAATTGACTGGATAGAATGTCTGTTGCGTTTAAAAGTTTTTTTTATGCAACATTCTGCAAGTAGTAACCACTACCTACTACTAAGTAGTACCTCTAGTAGGTAGTAATACTACCTACTAGTACCTAACCACTTCTACAATATTGCTTAACTAGGTAGGTTTAAAGATATAAAAAAAATGTGTAATGGTCAGGTACATATTTTTTGATCTTGGGAAGATGTCTAAGGGGGTAGTCAGAGGTATGTCCAAATACTTATTTAGTACATACACACGATTTGCCGAAGTTAACACTAATTTGCAGAAATTAACCATACATGACAGGTTGCATGGACACTATAAGCAACCTGGTTTCCTTACGATGTTTTCCTTCACCGTTTAGAACTCGTATATATACACATATAAATATTTCGAAAAAAAAATCCATTGATGCACGGCGGGATTCAAACCCCCATCGGAACGAGCCTTGTTGGCCGTTAGTACCTAACTACCTACTACCTCGATCAAAATATTTCATTTTTTTAAGCAAAAAGGCTAAAACAAAAACTGACTCGATAGAATGTCAGATCAAGCTAAATGCACGATTATTTCTCAAACTGCCTACATGGTCATCCTTGACATAGTATTTGCATAGCCGGTGCGGTTGTGAGTTATTTTTGCGTCAAAACTTGTAGCTTGAGAAGTTGATAGTTAATTATTTAAACACTGCTTATTATTTTATAATAAAACACGCGATGTTGACGTATTAAGGGCTAATGGATACGCCCCATGAACATAAGGTCACTTTGAAAAATATTTAGTAAGTAGGTAGGTAGGTACTTACATAATATAAATACCTTTAAGTAGTTAGTTTTTTTAGATGCTACACTAATCTTTCTATTTGTATAAATATAAAAACAATGCAACGAAGTCTGTACAATTATTATTATTTTATTTACTACCTTGATAAAATACCTATAGCCTATGTTCATTCGGAAAGTCCATGCTACACATTGGTGAAATAATTTTTCAAATCGGATGAGTCTACCTAGTTATTTTCTGTCACATTATAACACAGTCAAAATAAGTTTAAATAACAACGCAAAATCCCAACCCCAAGGGTTAAATAATGCAGAATATATTCGTAAGTAGGTAAGTATCTAACTTTTTATTGCACGAATATAGTTTAAAAAAAAAACAGCCACATTATAAACTTTAAAAAGTAAATCTTTAGAATTTAAACTGGTTCATCATATAAAATTACTTCTGGATGAAACTAAAAAAACGTTATGTTATTGGATTGCATAAAATTAAATGGACAATCAACATTGAAACCTTGGGCACCTGTATGTAATAATTATCAAGTAAATTAAAAAAAAACAACATTTAATTATCTTATTATACCAAAATTGACATGATTGACAGTTCAATATTTTTAGAGTTTAATTTATTGCAAAAAATTGCAATAAATTATATACTTACCTATTTATATTGCAAAAAAAAGCTTTTGCAATTTATCTATTAAATATCAAAATTTAGTGTTTCGAAAATCTAAATAGAATTCGGCAATAGGTAGGTATCTAGGTATATTAGTAAATTCAAGACAATATACCTAATTAATTATCTGACCTTTTTTAGCAAACATCAGAGTGCCGGAAAATCTGATAAAATTTATCTACCTACTAGGCTTAGCAATGTTATTCGTTTCTATAAAGGTAGGTATATTAAATATTAAAATAATATATTTAAGTACCTACCTAACTAAAAATCCGGATTTTCGGATTGATTCTATGAAAATAATTATTATTATGTAGGAAGGTATGTCAATAGTCTGTAGAATTAAATCAGTAGGTAGGTAGGTAGGTTAGTAAGGTACCTACTTATTTATCATTTTTTGATGGTTTTTTAACTTGTATAGGTATTTTTTTCAACTTTGTAACGAATGCTTTTCAATAAGTTTTTGTTGGGTCACAGCTGGGATTTTTTTCCCATCTTGTAACAGCTGTTACTCGATAAAAAAAAATCGTAATGTCCCAACCTGTCACACTGTTACACAGAGTAAAAATCCCAACATGTCACACTGCTGCACTGTGACTGACACGTTGGGAACCTACCTAATTTTCAAATACAAAGAAAATGTATGCATGACTCAACTAATTTATTCATTAATATCAGAAACCTTGATTCTATAGGATATCATTTCTTATCTCTTAGAGTACCTACCCAACTAGTTTCTAAAACCTGTACCTACATAATTCTAATAAATATTAATAAAATTATTGACGATGATGATTTATTTATTTTAAAATATAGCAAATAAAACCTTCAAAAATAAACATATCCAAAAAATGATTTGTAACAAATCAAATTTTATTTCCTGTATTTGTTTTAATTAACACTGAATTGAACTTTAATTTAAATCGGCTTTATATCTATGTAGGTATTAATATTAGTAAATTAGTAATCTAACAATATTATTAAACATCAATTTTGGTAATTTGCAATTTTGTAAAACCTAAAACAGACGATTGTCATTAGTTGTCAAGTTAGCACACTATTCAAACTTTTTGCCGCCAATTTCAAACCGTTGAATTTTAAAATTTTACGTTTTCGGAATGATTGATGAGATGAGTTGAAAGGGAGGGTGGCAAACGAAGTACTCTGGGGGTCAACGCCAGTTTTAGTTTAGTATTGGATACTGCCCTCGATACCGAGTCAAGTATAAGTACCTACCTATCTATAACAAATGTATGAAAATCCAGGTGCAGCGCCTCCCCCAGTAACTTGCATGAAATAAAAATACCTAAGTACTTTAGAATATATAGAATAGGTACCTACTTGACAGTTGACACGACAGCGATACGAGCGAGGATAGATTACGTACAAAATTACTATAGGTACTTACCTACTACACAAAAACTGCCGGTAACCACAGTAGGCTTACCGGTGGTTTTTGTGAAACGCAAATCCATACGACGTAAATAACTGTCAAATAATAAAAAAATGTCACCCACCTTCATTTTTGACATTTCTTTTGAATAGCGGTCGAGAACTCGAGAGTCGAGACATATTGTCATGTTAATTAAGGCTTATTCCACTAATCCCCGTTGACAATCCCCGTTAACGGGGATTAGTGAACTTTTTGTTCATATTTCCCCGTTGACGGCGATGCGAGCTCGTAATGGGGATTAGTGAACTAATAAGTTCATAAATCCCCATTACGTTAAAAATAAAATAGGCTTATTCCACTAATCCCCGTTGACAATCCCCGTTAACGGGGATTAGTGAACTTTTTGTTCATATTTCCCCGTTGACGGCGATGCGAGCTCGTAATGGGGATTAGTGAACTAATAAATTCATAAATCCCCATTACGTTAAAAATAAAATACTAAGACTATTAAGAATCATGTTATCCAGAAAAAAAACGATTTTTAATTATTATTTATTTTTCTTTGATAAAATCACAGAGCTATCAATAAGAAAACTTAAGAAACCTTAAAATAAAATAAATACTTATGTAGTCGCATTTCTTAATTCCTACAATCACAGCTTAATAGTAATTTATTTCCTATTGATAATTTTAATAATTGATAATTTGTTCTGGATAACATGATTCTTAATAGTCTTACCCCTGTATTTATAGTCAAGTCAAAGTGATTACTCTAGTAAAAGTAATCACTTAAGTAACGATTTTTATTTTATAGTTAAGAAATTGCTTGAAATAAGAACTGTCTAAAATAAGAATTCTTAGCTGAGTTCTAGTCACCATTTCCTTTACATTGAGTATTGACAATTCTATCATTTTGTACTTGATTTGACAGTTATTGCGTTCGAAGTGAAGTAATTTTACTCGACTATAGAATAAGATTTTGTAATGAAGAATTATACTGTCAAGTGATGACTTCTCTAAGAAATTACTTAGCAACAAGTAACTAGTTTATAAATACGGGTGTTAGGGCTTCGTTCACCATCCTCAAGTAAAGTGTTGATTAGTTACTTAACGAGTAACGTTAATTGGCAAGTAAAAGTTACGAGTATTATAATTTTTTTTATTACGAGTTATAATAAGTTTCACCAACAAAATCCAATCTTAATTAGAGTAGGTAATAATAGAGGTAAGTACCTACATATTTATTAACACGTGTCTATCATCATAACGATATTTTCGTAATTTCATTGACGAAATTCACAGAAATAGCTTTTAAATGTTTGTCAGAACAACAATGTTAGGTAGAAACTTTAGTATTGGCTTATTGTAATGTATTATTCTTAGGTGCTTTCCAGTGTCGATTTGGTCTTGTACTGTCATGGCATTGTAAATTGAAATAAATAAATAAATAAATAAATAAATAAATAAATAAATAAAATAACCTTAGGTATTTACATAGACCAAATTATACGTGTTTATAAAAATAGCACTTACCTTAGCGAATTAGGTTTTATTCTATGTTTTATTAAATTATGCTCTTTGTTCGCCGCAAATTTAGTCAGGCGAAATCTAGCAAAAAAGTCAGTTTCATCTAGGTTTGTAAAATAATCAACACGAAATTTAAAAACCCGTGGTCTCGGAATATACATTGAATAATCTTCAAGCTCATCTAATTGACTATCTATCAAATCAAATCCATTATTAATATAAATTAACAAACATAAGGATATAAATAAATAAAATAGGTTAGGTTTCCGTAATAATGACAACTATCCAACTGTCTAATCATTTTACTCGTCAAGTAAATACGCTACTGTGCAGATGATGTTCAAAGTAATTTACTGGCCAGTTTTACTTACGAGTAGTGTTACTTGAACGTCGTGAAATGCGACTAGAGGTTACTCGACACTTTACTTGGTGACTAGCCTACCCGGAACTTTACTTGAAGATCGTGAAAGAGGCACTCAGTATTTTATTTTTAACGTAATGGGGATTTATGAACTGTTTTAGTTCACTAATCCCCGTTACGAGCTCGCATCGCCGTCAACGGGGAAATATGAACAAAAAGTTCACTAATCCCCGTTAACGGGGATTGTCAACGGGGATTAGTGGAATAAGCCTTAATTAAGCTATATTGGTTTTTTTACTTACCAAAACCGCCATATTGGGCACGATAATCGTCGCGTTCAAATCGATATGGTTCTCATTATGCAGGTAGATGGGAAAGCGCTGTGCTGTGTACGTCATTGTACTGTTGTCGTTAAACTTCACGTTGGAGTGAAGAAGCTTTTCTCTGTGGAGGAAAGGTTATGCTTTATAAACATAAAATAACTGACCAAGTGCGTGTCGGGCCACGCTCAATGTCCCGCGTCCCGCCCTTTGTTGCTCACTATGCGATAGTATTTGGATGTAAGTAACTCACCTACCTACCTACCTACCTACATTCAATTATGTTTTATACAGTTGAAAATAATTGAAGTACCTACGGAAACATCCCCGCTTCACGTACTACATACCTACATTGAACGTAGGGGAGGTACACAGATATACTTATACCTAATCTATATCTGTGTGGGGAGGTACTTAGAGGTACCTATTTGGTACCTGATTCACGTACTACCTACCTGCATTGAACGTAGGGGAGGTACACAGATATATAGGTATAAGTACCTAATCTATAACTGTGTGGGGAGGTAGGTACTAAGGTAGGTACCTATTTACGTAAGTTTTTTAAATAGATAGGTATACCTACCTATGTAGGTACCTACTGTATTACAAATGAGTAGGTAGGTACAAACATCTTTTGGTTATAATTTACGTTCATTGCATCTATCCATCTATATTTTGACGCATACGTCACACGGAAATAAATTTGTATTCTAAGTATGGGTTTCCCTATAGCATGAATGCTTGATAGTTATACCACAGATTAAACACTGTGAACGATATTCCACGATTGCTTAGGATTGGTGATAATGCAAGACATAAGATATAGACGCTATAAAAGTAAATTCGCATGAGCACTGATAGTGATAATTATAATACCTACTATACGTATGAGCAAGGGGCCTACTCTGGTGACGGAGCCTAAAAGCCTCCATCATGGTTCTTAGAAGGGCGGGACCGACAACTTAGCGTGTCCGTAATGAGAATTTATTATTTTTATTTTGGCTTCGCACGGCTTTAAATTTATAAATTTGTGTCACTGTAAACTAATTTGACAGCACTAAAAATGTTGCCGTCCCTTTCATAATGATTGAAATAAAAAGGATGGCATCATTTTTAGTGCTGTCAAATTAGTTTAGTTTTTGCGACATCTGAATTGACACTAATATTAGCTAATTTTTTAGCTTGACACGATCGACTGTGCTGTGAATCATAAAAAAAATATAAATATCACGTTTTTAGTGTTTATAATCAGAATGGCTCTGCAGTGTTGGAATAATTAAATATCAATAGAATCCCACTTATCCCACTAATCCCACTAATATTATAAAGGTGAAAGTTTGTGTGTGTGTAAGTGTGTTTGTTACTCGTTCACGCTAAAACTACTGAACGGATTTGGCTGAAACTTGGAATATACATAGTTTATGACCGAGAATAACACATAGGCTACTTTTAATTCCGGTATTCCCACGGGAACGGAAACCAAAGAGCATGACGGAAACTACCGCGGGTAACACCGCGAGGCGCAGCTAGTACCTAATAATATCATATCTCATAGTATAATACAACTTAACAGCTATGAGGAAGCGTTGACCTCAGCCGAATCGAATAACTAGTAAATAGACGCATCATTTTACACGTATCGGCTGCTACTATGGCACTTTTGTGGGCGTATCATCAGTTTTCGAGTGGTATAGTTAACTATCCTCGCTACCGGTTGGGTTACCGGGGGTTTTTGTGTAGTATAGTAATCTATCCTCGCTCACGGTGTCGTCAAGTATTCTAAATGTATGGAATTTTTAGTTCATGCAAGTTACCGGGGGAGGCGCTGCACTGGATTCTCATACATTTAATTGTAATACTTGACTCGCTATCAAGGATGTTTTCATTACTACAGTAAACTGGTGATAGACCCCCTGTTAAGGTGCCTTTATGGGTGAAACTAGCGCCACCGCCAATTTTATTTTATTATTACGTTGAACAAAGGAATTTTGTCAAACCTAAGTATCATAAGCTTATTTTTATTACCTATGTAATAGTTTCATTTTGTATAGTTTAGGAGGAATAGCGAAAACAGAGTTTGGTGGCCATGGCCACCAAGTGCAACTTCATTAGGCAGCCTAAAAACTCCATCACCAAAGAGTCGGCAAATAGCTCAATACGAAATAGGTAGGTACATAAAAAGGTAACAGTTATTTACTCTAACTGCCAATCTCAATAAACTATCTATCTTTGGTTTTGCTTACTGTGGGTAGATATTTGACATTACTTCCATTCAAAATATGTCAAATATCTACCGACAGTAAGCAAAATCAAAGATAGATAGGATATTGAGACTGGCCGTAAAACGCCAGAGTAGTATCCGTAAGTTACACAAAACACAACAAAATATCTAAAAACCCGTTCATAAGTGCAATAGCCATTTACTCAATCAAGGTCATTATTTCCTAATAGTGTAGCTTAATTTATCCTTAGGTGGCTCAACATATTTTGTACAGTTATGTAAATATGTAGTAGTTTAGTTTCTGTAAATATATTTAATAGTTCATATCAGTTATGAGTGTAAAAAAAAGACGTGTGGCACTCGGAGACTGCCGCGGTAAAGCTATTGCATAGCATTTTTTCGAAGTGGGGAGTGTAAGGTAATTTTCGTTACGGAATTTCTGGATTCGGTCTCCACGCTCAAGGCCCGCAATAGAATCTATGCAATAGCTTAAGACTTCGTGCATAGAGCTAACCAGAGGCGAACAGTCAGCCGCTATCTGTGCCTTACGGGACACCACCTCATGTCTAGTCGTAAGTACGACCTCTGTGGCGCAATGGGCGAAGGCCCGCTGAGACGCGGAGGTTGCGGGTTCGAATCCCGCCACGGGACAAAGGTTTGTAAGTTCGCCACTTGCTACGAACCTGACACACCTCTTTCGCTTCATTCACTCTGTAATGAGAGTGAATGAAGTGAAAGAGCTGTTCTTCATACACGCTCGCCGGCTATGGGTACTTTTACTTTACTTATTTAGTTGTACCACAGATAATAGTGGCAATTCGGAGTATCGCAAAAGCTAAACTTAACTAACTAAAAATGTTGCCGTCCCTTTCATAGCGATGGGAATAAAAAGGATGGCACTAATTTTAGTTAGTTTAGTTTAGCTTTTTCTACACTCCGAATTGCCACTACTCTATAACTATAAGTACTAGTGTTGTACTTACAGATAAACAATAGGTCCAATCTCCTCCACATTCAGCTTGGTGTCCAATCCCAGCAGGAACCGCTCGTGGTTCGTGACGTTGAAGATGTAGGCTCTAAGACGGACCTCATCAGGGGGGTGGGCCCACCAGTCGAATGGTGGTAGACCTGGGAAGACGATAGTAAGTTACAGGGCGTTATGATCACGCACGACTATTCTCTCAGACGTCAGCTGCGCTGCGCGATGTTACTCGTAGTTAAAAGTAGCCTTATACCTTCCTCTTCAATCAGTATATCTATTAAAAAAAACCGCATCAAATTTCTTTACGTAGTTTTAAAGATTTAAGCATACAATAGTGGCAATTCGGAGTGTCGCAAAAGCTAAACTAAACTAACTAAAATTCATGCCATCCTTTTTATTTCCATCGCTATGTAAGGGACGGCAACATTTTTAGTTAGTTAAGTTTAGCTTTTGCGATACTCCGAATTGCCACTAATATTCGTCTTACGTTGTTTAAGAATAAGGTGCTTGCTAAATTATTGTTCGAATACGATACGGCCATTTTAGCCCTCCCAGTACGGCGTCACACACAGTTTTCCATACAAAAGACTTCAACGCGCGATTGTTGCTCTTCTTTCAACAGTCGTAATAAGTTCAATTCAATTCGTTTATTCATCCATAAACATATTACAATGTGCTTAGATAGGTCATACAGTTTTGAGAAATTACTTATTAATTATACCTAGGTACTTACTTAATTAAAAAGAATACTTATCAATGTAGGATAGGAGACACTAGTTCCATGTACAAATTTAGAGATCAACACAACAAAATTAGATAGGTAAAGTAAAATGAGCAAAAGCATCGTCATATTGTAAAAAAATCTAAATAAAATAATAGTGGCAATGTTATTACGACTATTGAAAGAATATCAACAACTATAAAAAGGAAGTTATTACTAATAGCTAATAGCTACCTTTTTTTCAACCTAGTTGTTTTTAACTGACTTCACAAAAAGAGGTTATAATGAAACTATGTTTTTATTTTAAGCCTCTGTCATGGCTCAATTATGTTTTAGCCGGAACCGACAATGCCCTCCGGGGCACGGAAGAACAAAATTCTAATTTTGTGGTCACCTATGCATTTATAGGCAGAGTAATTTTAACTCATTATCTAATAGCTGCTGTCAGCGTTGCGCATTATTACTTTTATCTGACTTTGAATTTTTTTCTGTGTCAAAAAAAAACTTAGGACTTTACATCATTACTAGAAGTACTCTAAACCGGAGAGCGTGTATGAAGAATGTAATGAGAGTGAATGAGGTGAAAGAGGTGTGTCAGGATCGTAGCAAGTGGAGATCCGTGCTATGTGCCTACCCCCATGGAAAAGAGGCGTGATATGTATGTATCTTTACTAGATGATTTATACAGCGTCAGGAGGCAATCATCTCAAGATATAGCTGAGATGGAATAGGCTTGTAGTACCTAAACCCCTCTCAGCTTAGCCGGCCATATTCACAGGAAAGACAATGGTGAATACCTGTGGGTCTGACTAGCCGCGGGATTCCTTACAATGTTTTCCTTCACTGTTTAGAGCTAAAAGCATAATAAATGTACCGAAACGAAAAACCAATTGATACACGTCCGGGATTCAAACCCACGACCTTAGGATCGAAAGTCGAGTACATCCCACTCGGCAGACACGGCTCAAGTAGGGTAGGTACTGCCCGTCTGCCTACTGTGTCAGACACGCTGTTTTTAGAGATATTTTTTTCCATTTTTTGTTCACAAGAGTCAACCGTGTGTTATTTTAAATAACAGTGTTCTATTCTGAATGCATTCATTATACTTACTTACTGTTATTTAAGCACTAATGTAATATTGTGACATTATGTCATAGGCATGTAAAAAGTAAGTACATTTTAAAACCATTAACGACAAGTACCTAGGTAACTACCAAGGTGTTTGCGGTCAGGCAGACAGGCAAAATAATAGTTATATTTTTACGAAACTACTACATCAATCGTAGCTTAAATCGTATCATCGCATCGATTCGATACACATGCCTCTAGATTTTCTAACCGACTTCAAAAAGAGGAGGTTCTATGTTCCACTGTACATAGGTATTTGTTTTTTTATATTTGGAGTAAACTGTAATTTAGCGGTTTTGTTTATATACCTACATCACTGCACGTTTTTTTGAAGCGCGCGTCACCGGGAACAAGCGCTTTTTATAAACGCGAGGCTAATGTGCATGATCATAGCTTGCCGACTGCCTTTTGTTCACGGCGCGTTTAGATCGATACAAACGCGCAGTTGCAACGCGTTTCATTTGCAGTGACTGCGTTTCAAAAATGTGGTGTGCATGGGTCCGTAAAAACGGCGGTCGCTATTAAAGGTTGTTATGTAACCTTTTCGTCGTTTAACACTCATCTACTAAGTACATACTCTTCGCCAAATTATAGGAAACATTTTTGTCTGCCATTGTATTACTAGGGTTGCCACTTTGTCACTTATTAGGATCATTCTGTCCAAAACCATTTAAATTAAGACTATGGAACACCATAGTCATTTAAATAGTTTTTTTTTGGTTTTGTTTTTAACAAAAAAAAGATTTATGATAACTTCATAATATGTTACGTTACTTACTCAACTTGTTAAATTATTAGAGTGGCTTATTCCACTAATCCCCCGTTGGGTACAATAAAGAATTTTCATTCATTCATTCGATTACTTCTCTAGGTTCTGTCAGTATTCCCAAGGATTTTTCAGAGAGCTTTAGACGAACTAAGGTGCCTTATATGGGTGAAACTAGCGCCACCGCCTATTTCTATAATATATAAACTTAAACTACCACTCACTGACTCACTCATTGACATAATTGTTCTCCCTGTTGGTGGATGGGGAGGTAGGTATATTTTGACGGATTCGTATAGAGGTAGGTCTGGCGAGTTGGGGAAAAATCGCAAACCCCCCCTTTTTGCCCCCCTTCCCCCCCCCTTATTGAGGATCTCGAAAACTAAGAGACTTGGAACAATTTTTTTTGCGGAATCGGATAGAGGAGGCTCGGGAAAGTAAAATTTTTTTTTCAGTATTGCCCCCTTTGCCCCCACTCTCCCCCCCTTTTGCGAATCTCGGAAGTTAAGAGACTTGGATCATTTTTTTTTTCAGATTCTTGTAGGGGAACTTAAATAGTAAAAATATTTTTTCAAAACTCACCCCCCCCCCTCCCCAACCTCCCCTAAAATTGAAAGGGCTGTAACTTCACAACGGTTAGAGATATCCATTAGGTTTTTGGACAAATATTATAGTAGGTAGGCGTCGGAGGTCCTGAGTGGAGCGAACCTACGAGACCTGAGTGGAGCGGAGGGGGGAGGTGGCGAGCGAAGCGAGCCGCCGACCCCCGTAGCTAGGGCTTGCAATATCCGCCACATTTTGGTATTCGGATAATACGGATAATAGTGAAGTCTACTATCCGGATATCCGGATAATTCGGATAGTTATTGAAATAAACTAAAAAAAAGGAAAAAATGATATAAAAGTACTTTTTATTGAAGTTTACGTTTATAAAATCACAAATAACTGTCTCAAAATTATCTATTAAGTCTTAAACATTCGTATTTAACAAAAAAACACACTTACACACTGCGTTACGGTACGTACGGCTCAGTGTGTTCACCTAGGCTGACTGATTTTAATGTTAATGATGCGCTTTCTGCACTACCTACTCATTTATCGATCGAATGAGCGAAGCGAACTAAGATCTTAGTAGCAACTTGGGAGATTTTTCGTTGTATGTTTGTAAGTTTGTATGTCCCGACACAACTGTCAAACCTTTAATCCAATCTGCATGAAACTTAGTAGGTATTATTATAGGTTGTATTTCCGGCTAACTAAAAAATGAGCTTGATCGGTCAAGGGCTTGTAATGATAATTATAGGGTTCACTCACATTCCCAAGATGAAAAAAAAAGTTATGCAAATACTTTGTGTAGGGTGTCCTGTCGAGTCATTTTCACCCTAGTGCCGGTGTAAGGCAGGAGTGTATCATATCTCCACTCCTGTTTAATATCTACACTGAGCTCATCATGAAAATTGCCCTAGAAGATTGGACAGACGGAGTTGCAATCGGTGGCCCAAATATATCAAACCTTCGTTACGCGGATGATACTACCTTATTTGCGACTAGTGTTTGTCATATGGAGGATCTACTGCGCAGGATGGAGAGTGTAAGCCTCAACTTTGGTCTAAAGATTAATCACAGTAAGACCAAGATGATGATTGTCGACCGTGCTAACAACAATTCTATTGAAGTCACACATATAGCGAATTGTGATACAACATCAATCAATCAATTATGTTTACCTAGGAGCCCTAATCTCTAACAACGGAGGATGCGTAGACGAGATTAAACGACGTATGGCGATCACTAGAAGCGCTATGGATGGGCTGCGATACGGCGGAACCGTAACATCACAAAAGCGACGAAAATCCGACTCGTTAGAGCGAAATGCTCGGTATATCGTGGACCGAACACCGCACAAATGTTTCCGTACTCCGAGAACTCGGCATCAAGCAGCGTTTATCCTCCATCGTCCAAGCTCGCATTCTCACCTTCTTCGGGCATGTTTCTCGGCGTGGAGGTGTATCCATGGAGCGTCTGGTGGTGCAGGGAAGAGTTGAAGGTACCCGAGCGCGAGGCAGATCGCCCATGAGGTGGATAGATCAGATAAAGGCAGCTATGGACAGTCCCTTACATTAGTGTGCAAGAAGAGCAGCTGTCAGGGAGGAGTGGAAGCGCGCTGTCAAGGAGAGAACTACACTGATGACCACGACCACTCTGCCAAGAGAGTACCGAGCCAGAAGAAGTCATAAGAAAAGGTTCTGTTTGTACATTCCAAAATGATATTACTTTTTATTCTAAGATGGAAAGTTTTAAAAATACATCGATAAATGTAAAATCTATTATTTTGTCAGTGTTTCCAACCAACTCTCGACTCTTCTCGACGAATTTAACGAATCCTTGATGGAAAAGAGATTTTACTCTACTTGTGTCAACAAACATCAGTAATATACCATAAAAATAGGTTTATAGCCTCAGCTCCGACTCTAAATTTATAGAGTTTGTAATCAGAATCTATGTTTTATGAAATAATTATAATTATTTTTTCATAATTGCTTATCAATATAAGACCACTGGTATTTTTAATTTGACCAATGAGATTAGAAAATTGGACTCTGAATAAAGACTCGATGATCGTAGAGATCTAGCAGCCAGATTTTGTAAACAATCAATTAGTCAACTCAACAGTGACGTAAATGGTAAGAAGTCGAAGCAAGTAGGTACAAAATAAACCTAATTTTATGTATTTATGGTAATTTTTGACTAATTTACCTACTATCCGAATTATCCGGATAATGTATTAGTCAATATCCGGATTTAAAAAATCGGCGGATATCCGGATAATTCGGATATCCGGATATCCGGATAGCAAGCCCTACCCGTAGCGTAACGAAGGTCGAGTGGGTGAGCGTAACTCAGGGCCGACGACTTGGTTAATTTTTTTCTTTTTTTTTTTTTCTTAATGGTTTAGGGCTCCTAAAGGGTTTTCATACTGATTTAGGGGTTCCCATTGCGGTTTATTAAATATTTTAAATCTCCTATGGATTCTCAAAATTTTATAAGGGTCTCTCTACCTGTCAGAAACATGGAAAAAGAAAACCGCGTGCTGCTTGCAGCACGCGCACCACGCAAACTAGTTTAATTATATTATTACGTGGCCACCAAGTGCAACTTCGTTATTTCTCATAAACTATACAAAATGAAACTATAACATAGGTATCGAATAAAAGCTTATGATAGGTTTCACAAACTGTACATTCAGTTTTTTTAAATTCCTTTGTTCAACGTAGGTAATAATAAAATCAAATAGGCGGTGGCGCTAGTTTCACCCATACAGGCACCTTAAGATAACAGACCCATAGGGGGTAATCAAGCCAGAGGTAAATGATTCAGATAATGTAGTGTGTATTTTCAATCTGCAGCCCGTGATGTTAGTCGCAGTTAAATAGTCATAAAAATTCTAAAATTAGTTGTGTCTAGTTTATAAATATTAATTTTGTCTCAGAAATCCACTCGTATAGGTTTTAATTTGGCCAGAAAGAAAAAAAAAAGAAAAAATCATTTATTCTTGTAGGACCTCAAGGATCACTAAGTTTCGTTTTACATGCTAGGTGATTCTAATGCCTGTTCCAACGCGACTCCCTACACCAGGGAAATAATCAGGCAAGAACCTGGTGGTGTGGGCCTAGCTTTTTTTTGCCAGTCGGGCAATGTCACGGAAAAAAGTAAAGTGTTATATAATTCAATCTATATTTTTCATAAATATCCGTTCAGCAGTTGTAAGAATACACAAAAATTAAAAGTTAATGATTTTACTGACTACGCTATAAATATAACAATATTCTATCAATAGTTATTGTAAAACGAGAATAAATCAATTCTGTCAAAATCTCAATTTTTGTATCTCACAGCTTCATTTAAATTTTAAATTAGGTATCGAATATTATTAAAATACAGAGTTCGTAAATTATTCAAATGGAAGTAGGTACCTACATTATGTTCGCAGTGTGGCAACCCTATGACCTCGTTGTTTCGCAAGCGCCCTTGGCACAATAAAATACCCTTGAACTTGTGAAAATAACGCGTCCAGCTGTTTGAGCGTGAAAGAGTAACATACACACTTACACACACAAACTTTCACCTTTACAATATTTAGTGTGATTAATTTACACATTTCATTTATAAATTATAACATAACATTACAGTGAGGTAGGTACTAGGTACCAAATCAATCTATGTGAATAAAGTCCCAGTGGTGTTACGGGCGCCTTATACCCCCCAAAATCATAATCAAAATAAAAGAAAAACCCTTAAAAAAAAAGCGAGAGCTCCGCGTAAATCCGCCCAGGGTGTTGGCAGCTGAACCAGCCAGCGCTCTTTTTACGTTGATCATTCACACATCATTCGTTAAATTGTTGGTATGATACCAATAATTTAACAAGTGCGAGTGAATCAACGTAAAAGCTGCTGTCAAACTGCTCCGTGGTCGGTGATTGGTGGAGAGGTAACGCGGCGCACTTCATACCATTGATTAAGCGAGTGCTATTGGTTCGTCAGCGAGTGAACACAGGCGCAAACATACCCCCGCTACTTCCCCGACCGCGCTCTTTTTACGTGGCGCGACCTATACACTATAAATCTGAGGTTGGACTAGGTACCTAAGTATCACCGAATTGCCGCTATAAAACAGGTTTGTAACCTTCGACACTTAGTGCATTACAATGCCATAGATACTGTTTTATGATTTTCGTAAAACTAAACGTGATTTATTGAGCTAAAATAGCGTTGCTACGTTATTTTTTACTGATAGCAATCTTCAAAAAAGGAGAAGGTTATGTTCGACTGTAGGTCGGTCTGCACAGTCGAACATAACCTTCTTCTTTTCAATAAATCATGTTTAGTTTTACGAAAATCACTGATCGCGAAAGGTTAAAAAAGACTAAAGATGTAGCTCCAGAATGCCCCAAAGTCTATTATAAATAACAAATAATAATATTAATAATTAGATATAACAGTTTTCCCTCACCTGGTCTCATGTTCAGCTTCTCCCACAGCATGACATCCTGAGGGCTGAAGATGAAGCCAGTCACCGATATGATGATGAACAGCATCCCCCATATAGACTGCCCCAGTTTACCTGGAACAACATACAGTCAGTCAGTGAGTTGGAGTAGAAAACAAATGAAAAAAAAAATGAAATGAAATATGATCACGACTGTATCCCGGGAGCGGTAGACATTTCTTTCAGATCTTAATGCAATTTTTAGATCCTTTTGAAGATGTCTAAGGGGGTAGTCAGAGGTATGTCCAAATACATAAGTACATATTTGGTATATGTCCACTTTTTGAAGAAGTTAACTTTCCATACGTGACAGGTTGCAAGCCCATCGACGCTATTAGAGAGCTAACTGGTTTCCTCACGATGTTTTCCTTCACCGTTATAATCTCGTGTTAAAGCGCATATAAATTTTTCGATGCGAAAAGTTCATTGATGCACGGCCTGATTCGAACCCACGACCATCGGATCGAAAGGAGTAGAAAACAGTATTTATAAATATTACTAGCTGCGCCCTGCGGGTAGCAGTGTCCCCGATAAATATTACTATCCTGCGGTGAACAGTTCCTTCCTTCCCGTGGAAATACCGGGATCAACAGACGCCTATTTTTTAACAAACCTGTCACATGGCATGGAATATTAACTTCTGCGGAATGTGTGGGTGTACCGAATCTATTTAGACATACCTATGACCAAAGACGATTAATATCTAGAAGACAAACAAAGGCCATACATAAAATCGTAACCCTGATCCCGCAGTACCAGATAGCCTGGAAACTTTAAAACATCAATTTTATCCAAGAAATTTCAATACTTAGTACTTAGTAGGTAGCAACAATAATCAATATAAAAAAAATTTTAGGTAATTTTAACTAGAAAGTAATTGAAATTTCTTGGATAAAATTGATGTTTTAAAGTTTCCAGGCTATCTGGTAAGGGTTACGATTTTGTGTATGGCCTTTGTCTGTCTTCTAGATATTAATCGTCTTTGCTAACCCCTTAGACATCTTCATAGGATCTAGAAATACCTAAAGATCTAAAAAGAATTATGTCTACCGCTCCTCTGAATACAGTCGTAAATCGTAATCATATTTCAATTAATGTTCAAGTGAAGCGCTCGTGGCGAAGCTTGCTAAGACGTTCTTGATAGATCGTCGAAGTTAAGCAACGTTCTGAGCGGTCACTACTTGGATGGGTGACCGCAAGTGGCATTATTAGCTGAGCGCTTCCGTGCTTCGGATGGTTACATTGTCGGTCCCGGCTTTTAAAGTCGTTAAGCCATAAAGGAGGCCTTTAGGCGGCCTAAAAACTCCGTCACCCGAGTTGGCCACTTGCTCATACGAACGAACGATTTAATGTTCAAAAAGCTTAAAATATAGTATTTATTATATTTTAATTAATTGTGTCTAATTGATTGGGAATAAGGAAGTAAACAGAAAACAAATAATTAATATTTGCCTTTTTACACATATTATTTGACCATCAAGTTGAAATAATAGTAAATATGAATAGGAAATAAATAACATTTATTGAATGATACAATAGGCATTAATTTGTAAACTATTTTTATATTAAATCGAAATAAGTAGGTACCTATACCTAACACAGTTTTTAAAAGAAAACCAATATGTTTTTTTTTTAATTAGGTAGGTTAAGACAAAGTTACAAGCTAGCTTTGAATACAATATTTTTGGCTAATACGTTATAAGTTTCCAAGCAAAATATACAATGCTGTCTGATAGTAATGTCCTCGCTAACTAATTACATTCAAATTTATGCTCTATCACGTAGCGATAGAGTTCAACGTAGGTTCTGCTTAAGGACACGGAGTATACTATAGTAAACTATTTGATTAATTAACTACTTAGTAGACCCACACGGCTTCGCTTGTACTATATACAGGGTGTTACCAGACCACTACCGAAAACTTAAGGGGATGAAAGTACCCATCAATATGAACAACTTTTTCTAAGAAACCAACACTGTGAACGCGAAAAAAAAAACAGCTGTTTCATACACTTTAGCCAAGTAGGTATTGAACTTATGTATGGAACTGCTGTTTTTTTATCGCGTTCACAGTGTTGGTTTCTTAGAAAAAGTTGTTCATATTGATGGGTACTTTCACCCCCTAAAGTTTTCGGTAGTGGTCTGGTAACACCCTGTATGCTATATACTTTCCATAAAAACTTTGACACCCCATCGCAACTCTCTGAAGGTTTAGGTACTCTTTCAGAGAGTTGCAATGGGGCGTAAAAGCCTATTTTTTAAGTTAGACCTCTGGCAATACATCGGTGAAAACTGCATTCAATTCCATTCAGCAGTTTTTGCGTGATGCGGGAACAAACATCTATTTAAACAGACAGACAAAAATTGTAAAACCATTTTTTTTTATTCTGTTGCTCTAATAAAGACTTTTTCTAATATTACTTTTTCAGTAATATCTCAAATGTAAGTACCTATTTATTATAATATGTAGAGATTATTGTTTCTCTAGGTAACACGTCGATGTCTGTACATTTGGGATATTAATTGCACACCCTTTAATAATAATAAAAATAATAATAAATATCCCTGGACATTCCACACAGCGTCATCTTTAAACAATGGGGTGCCAAATTTTGTAGATCGTTTTAATAAAAAATCAATTAGGTAGTTAGAAACTCAGTTGGAATACTATGTATGCAAAATAAATAGATACGGGTCTGAGGATTTTCCAAAATAACCCTTAAAAAGTTTGAACCCTATTTCAAAGTTTTTATGGAAAGTAGCGTGTACAACACGCAAGCAATGCCGCGCGGGTCTTCTAGTAATTACATAAAATTAATTCGGTTATGATGTGAATAATAAGCCTTTACGATAGACGAGAATGACGTCATTCGTCTCTAATGACGTCATCATAGATCCATAACTAGAACAAAGACTCGGTATGTGGGTAAATAGGTCATACCTACTTAGTTAGTTATAGCGAAGTTGCACTTGGTGGCCACTAAACTCTGTTTTCGATATTCCTCCTAAACTATACAAAATGAAACTATTACATAGGTATTAAAAAAAAGCTTATGATAGGTTCCACAAACTGTACATTCAGTTTTTTTAATTCCTTTGTTCAACGTAATAATAAAATGAAATCGGCGATGGCGCTAGTTTCACCCATACAGGCACCTTAAGAATCTAGTTTCCTCCTACCAAAATAGGAGACAGACATGGCCACAGACCTATTTATAATCTGCAAATATCAATGACAATACGTGACCTAGAAATCTATCTATCTTGACATCCACTATCCATGATACCTATATACTATAGTCAAATTCTACTTTTACACTCGGTAAATATATACTAAATAAATATATGTATAAGTATAAATAAATAGCATCAAAAAACCAGCAAGGTTGTAAATCATATGATTTAATATAATTATAGTCTTCTAAATTAAATATTATCTAGCTGTAAGAAAATAACATTCTTAGGTATTTAACAACAGCAGTTAGTATTTAAATTATTATAATTAGGAGAAAAATATGTTGTGCCGACCCCACTTCGACCTCTGTGGCGCAGTGGGCGAAGGCCCGCCTGAGACGCGGAGGTTGCGGTTTCGATCCCCGCCGCGGGATAAATGTTTGTATCTTCTACAGATATTCGTTCCGGGTCTAGATGTTTTTCTATCTATAGTATGTATGTATTTACAAAAAAAATGTACCTATCTAAGTATTATATCAGTCACCTGGTTACCATAACACAAGCATTAAGTTGCTTAGCTTGGGACTAGATGACGCCGTGTGAAATGTCCAAGGATATTTATTTATTTACTTAGCGTAGGAAAAGAGCAGGAGGATGATGATGATGATGAGTTAGTAGAGATACATAAACTATTTCATTTTTCGGCTGCCAGTCAGTTGTTTTGTTACCTCTGTTGGTAGTAGTGGCAATTCGGAGTGTCGCAAAAGCTAAACTAAACTGTCCCCAATAAGAAAGATGAGAACAATTAGATCTGCAAATATCGCCATTTTGAGATGAGAGTTTCAGTCGTACGTAATTGTCTATGATCACCTCCTGACAATGTAACTTGTTAATGTTTATTGTTAATAATGAGGTCCTTGACTCACGAATACTTATATGTAGGTACTTAATTATGATTATAAATATGATTGCGTCTTCGAAAGATAAGGTCTATAGTTTATCACCAGTAACAATAATTACGAGCATAATTGTTGCCTAGACACGTAACGTCTCATCATCTCTACATAGAATAAAACAAAGTCGCTTCGCCGTCAAGTCAAACACGCACAACAAACCGTTTAAATGTTAATATTTTATATTCAAATTCAAATTCAAATAGTTTATTTGTTTCTCTCACAAACATAAATAAAAATAAATAATAATTTTAAAAATAAAATATATACAGTTAAAAAATTATGATAAATTCAAACAATTGTAGGTAAGAACCTGTTTTGTGAGAGAATTAGAATACTAACGCCCGCCCCGGCTTTGTACGGCTGTTTTCTCTACTATAATATGCGTGTACCTATTACAAATTCTTCCTCTGGAATTACTCTGTCTATTAATGAGAACTACAATCCGTTGCGAAGTTTAAAGATATTATACGAAAAGTGGGCTTATCATCAGTTTTCGAGTGGTTTAGAGTGAACTTTCCTCGCTCACGTGTCAAGTATTCTAATCCCGGGTTGCAATATTCAACTTACTAATAGCCGTGGATCTGTCGCCATAGTATTATTGTTATCTGTCAAAAAGTGTCCTAAATTTTTTGTTGTCTAAACAAAGTTGCTATGGCGATCAATCTACGATCATTCGTAAGTTTAATATTGAAACCGGCCGTAAATGTATGAAATTTTTAGTTACTGGGGACGGCGCGGCGCTGCACTGATTTTCTTAAAGTTGTGAAACTTGACTCGGTATCGAGGGCAGTATCCAAAAGGTAGGTACTACGGTAAACTGGCGTTAACTGTTCCCTGTTGTTCCCTGTTGAGATTTTGCGCCGGTTCAAAATAATCGTAGTTCCGGGCCTGATCGCTGCTCTACAACACTGCTTGTACTAATTGTAAATACCCATGCTAAAAGCCACAGGTTTCCTAAGTACCTACCGGAGGTAGTTTAAAGTAAAAGTGACATTTTTGCACCGGTTAGTCGAGCTCGACGGTTTTATGCAAGATATTTTAGAAGGCATGGATACGTTTATTTGGCTTGGTCTAATAATCCCCTTAAAGATTCCCCTGTGAAGGGGATTATTAGACTTTTTGTCTACAAATCCCCTTACAATTTATCCCGACTGAAACGATCCCCACAACTGGACAAATGTTTGTGTGCTCTGCTAAAATTTGTTCCGTGCCTGTACCCCCATGGTAAAGAGGCGTGATTTTATGGGCATGATTTTACAGGCAGTAGAATCACCTAGTTTTAAGAACGTGACATGTCAAAGTGGTCTATAAACGATCGTACTGAATAAATACATTTTGATTTGATTTGATGTGTATATATTTACAGGTAGTTTATAGGTAGTCAAACAGTAGTGGCAATTCTGAGTGTCGCAAAAGCTAAACTAAACTAACTAAAAGTAATGCCATATTTTTTATTTCCATCGCTATGAAAAGGACGGCAATATTTTTAATTAGTTATGTTTAGGTTTTTCGACACTCAGAATTGCCACTTACTAGTGGCAATTCTGAGTGTCGAAAAACCTAAACCTAAGTATCGAAAAACCTAAGTAGTTGCTTAGCTTGGGACTAGATGACGACAGCATCATCTAGTCCCTCTAAGATCTATCAACTTCATGCTTGTGTTATAAGTACCTAGTAACCCGATGACTAATAATTATCATAAGACATTTTACATTACACATCAGTATGTGTAATGTAATTGATAATTATTATTATATTAATTTAATTATTATTTGATCCGAGCTTGTCACTCTTGCATAAACCATGCCAAATATGAACCATTGATGAAATATCCGATCCATTTGCTTCTACGGCACTTAATTGTATATTAACTTACGAACATTTCTTCATACAAATTCCTATAAAATTACTACCTATGTAGGTTAGTTGTTAGAAGAATTTTCTAAGTATTTATGACTCAAATATATTGGGAAATGAAAATGGTGAAACAAGCCCTAAAGCATCACTGAAAACCAACGCAGTAGTTGCTACCTCAGCTTCTACAGCAAATGCTGAGTGGTGACCAATTTGCTTCACTCATATTTCCTACAAATAATTGTACTTGTACCTACTGTAATGTGTGTGAGTGAATGTAAATAAATATTTTTCTATTTCTATTTCTATTTCTATAAAGTAAGTTCGTATGAGCAAGTGGCCAACTCTGGTGACGGAGTTTTTAGGCCGCCTAAAGGCCTCCGTCATGGCTTAACGAATTTAAAAGGCGGGACCGATAATTTAACGTGCCCTCCGAAGCACGGAGGCGCTCAGCTGATAATGCCACTTGCGGTCACCAATCCAAGTAGTGACCGCTCAGAACTTACAAACTTAGGTAAGTAAGTAGGTATATTTACAAATAAAGGTAATTTCATGATTTTCAAATACCGGGTTTTATCAAAATCTCGGGATTAAAAAGGGGGTATGTATTAGGTACAAACTTTAGGTATTATAAATATTTTTATTTCCATCGCTATGAAAGGGACGGCATCATTTTTAGTTTTTTTTTTTTTTTTTTTTTTAGTTAAGTTTAGCTTTTGCGACACTCCGAATTGCCACTATAAGCACAGTATTCCAATCCCTGCACAAAGGTAAAGGTTGTTATTGTATCTACCTAATCCCGGTCATTGAACCCCAGTAAGCTGTGAAGATGGTTTTGACCTGATTACCTTCAACCTGTTAGGTAGGTATATCTAGTTACCTATGTATAATAGTTCTCACGCAGATTAATATCTTGAAGATATAATAGAATCACGATTCTAACTGTACCTACCTACCTACCTACTTTATAATCATAGCAAACCTACCTACAGTAGGTACCTACTCTAACCGACTTTTAAAAAGCGGTGATTTTCATATCTGCTGTTGATAAATAATGGAATGATTGAATGAAAATTATTCATAAATAAATAGAAACAGTGATAGAATTATGAGCAATAAACAATGGGCGACCTTATCGCTAAGAAGCGATCTCTTCCAGGCAACCTTTGGATGGAGAAGAATCGTAAATATCATCTAGTAAAGATGTAAAGATGTTTCCAACATACTTCAAGAGTAGTCAACGGCGGATGTAACTGGGACATCTGGAAGGGGAAGACCTAGGCGAACATATTTGATTGAACCAAATTGGTGAAATTTTGGAGAAAGGCCAGGTCAGGTACCCTAAACCGGAGAGCGTGTATGAAGAATGCAATGAGAGTGAATGAGGCGAAAGAAGTGTGTCAGGATCGTAGCAAGTGGAGATCCGTCTGCCTACCCCCATGGGAAAGAGGCGTGATTTTATGTACCTATGTGTGTTGTCACAGGTAGGTTCCCTACATCCTATTTTATCTGTGGTACATCCTAAAGTTGACAGTATAAACCAACAATGTACCAGTGCCTACTCGCTATTATATCACTCGCTAGTCAATATATCACACAAGGTCTATTTCATGCGTCGTGCAACTTGAGTGGGACATAGTAAATGTATAGTAGTAAGGGAACTGCGGTACTTAACCGTTATCCGAAGATTTAAAAGTTTAATATGTTTGTTATTTATTATACAACCAACAATGCCGCCTAACAAGTTTGTAAAATCAAAATTTTTAGGTAGGTAATGGGGGCAATTGGGAGTGTCGCAAAAGCTAAACTAAACTAACTAAAATTATTGCCATCCTTTTTATTTCTATCGCTATGAAAGGGACGGCAACAGTTTTAGTTAGCTTAGTTTAGCTTTTGCGACACTCAGAATTGCCACTAATTTCGACACATTTTTAATTTTCAACTGTATTTTTATTACGTTATTTTGTGTTTTCCTTAAAATATTTAAATGTTAGCATTTCGAGTCTGACATCACAGTAGGAAAGAAATAGGTACCAATAATTACTACTGTCAGGCCAGATTCGAATGAATTTTTAATTTAATTTTTAATATTATAATTGCCTAATTATCTACCTACTTAGAATTAAGTCAAGTATCACAAATGTATGAAAATCCAGTGCAGCGCCTCCCCCGGTAACTTGCACGAACTAAAAATTCCAAATTTAGAATACTTGACACGTGAGTCAGGATAGATTACTATACTACACAAAAACCGCCGGTTACCCTACAGGGCAATATCGGCAGTTGAGTTACTGTATATTTCACTGTGTAGTACATAATCTTATCTATTGTTTGTTTGTGTGCAAGTCCATGTTTGTAAACGTTAAATTCTTGAACTTGGGGGTCGTGTTTGTTTATGTACTTGCGTAGGTAGGTATAGGTAGTTGTTCTATCTCACGAAGTTAGCCCGAACTTTACGCTAGTTGCCATGCTGACGGTACTCGCTACCAAAGTCTGACGTGAACACAATAGACATTATAGTGACCCGACCGCGTCTCGGACGAGACTGATTGCTTCTGAGCTTACGCACACTAAAACTGTGGACATGCATTCACTGAAGCATTTAAAGCTCAACGGACTTCGTGAGCCGTGTTGGTCAAGTGGATTAGTACTACGACTTTCGATCCGAAGGTCGTGGGTTCGAATCCGGCCGTGCATCAATGGACTTTTTGCCTCGAAAAAATTATATGCGCTTTAACACGAGCTTTTAACGGTGAAGGAAAACATCGTGGGGAAACCAGTTAGCTCTCTAATAGCGTCGATGGGCTTGCAACCTGTCACGTATGGAAAGTTAACATCTGCAAGATGTGGGCATGTACCAAATATGTATTTGGACATACCTCTGACTACCCCCTTAGACATCTTCAAAAAGGATCTAAAAATTGCATTAAGATCTCAAAGAAATGTCTACCGCTCCCTGGGATACAGTCGTGATCATATTTCATTTCATTTTCGGACTTCGTGAAATAGAATATCTATACCCGTTTAGACGCTCTTGAGAGATCGTTAAAGATAAAGCGACGTTCTACGCGGAAATTTCATTTTTCTGCTTTTTGTACAAAATTAAAAGAAAAAGACGTGTGGCACTCGGAGACTGCCGCGGTAAAGCTATTGCATGGGGGGTGATAGGTTATTTTCGTTACGAAATTTCTGGATTCGGTCTCCATGCTCAAGGCCCGCGATAGAAGCTATGCAATAGCTTAAAAATGATATTTCTGTTACGTGTTTACTCTTTGAAATAAATTAACAAAAGTACATTGCGCTCATAGATTCGTTGCCAAACCGAAGTAAAAATGTTACCCCATAAAACACTATTACTCCTAGCCTAGCGCGTTACCCTCTTTTTGAAGTTTTTTTTAAAAACAGAAACACATTCTAACTAATAGGTACCTACCTACATAAATTATAATCTTCTCTGTGCTAATTTTCTTCAATTCCCAACATTATTTATTCAAGAAGTCAAAGTCTTACTACAGTCTCACAAAATTACATTCAATCGATACAAAGAAACACACAATAGAGAAACTTACCGCCACATTTATTCTTCACACTTTTCTTCTTCACGTCCAAATACTTCTCCGCAGAGGCGCAGCTCTTCTCGCATGCGTCTGTCTCGCTCACACACCGCGTGGAGGTCGTTCGGGATGAACTGTTGCTGTCTGACACTGGGAGGACGGTTTCCGAGTTTATCGACATCGTGTCTGCGGACAAAGAATAAATTTAAAAACTCAGAACAGAGAATAAATTTAAATTTAAAAAATGAAATATGTTCACGAATGTATTCCCAAGGCATATTCTTTCAGATCTTTAGGCATTTTGTAGGTCCTTTGAAGATGTCTAAAGGGTAGTGGCATACATACCCCCGTATGTAGAGTCGTAACGAAAGAGCTAAACAGACGTATCGACAGCACGTGAGACAGAGATAGTGATATTTCCGAGCACTGCGACGCTAATCGCACTATGTTCACTCCGGTCACATCATCACATCACACTAATAATAGAAAGGTGAAAGTTTGTGTGTGTTAGTGTGTTTGTTTCTCTTTCACGCTCTAACAGCTGGACAGATTTAAATAAAATTTGGTACCAGGATTGCTTATACCCTGGTTTAAAAAATAGTCTACTTTTGATCCCGGTATTCCCACGGGAACAGGAACTATTCACCGCAGGTAACACCGCGAGGCGCAGCTAGTAATACTATATCATTGCATTATTATGGCTTACACGTGTCGCTGATAAATAATATATTTCCTTAATTGACAACCTATTTACGATTTATTTCGATTACTTAATAGGTTTCATTGTCTTGAGAAAGTAATATTCAAATAGGTTTTAAGCTGGAAAACATATTTCTATGTAATAATAAAACCTAATTAATGAAAAATTTTACTGAAAGTTTCGATTCCAGTGAGGTAATTAATGAATAATTATAATTTGTTATAGGTCGCAACACGTAAAAATAGCGCTGGCTGTCAAACAGCGCAGTGGTCGATGATTGGTGGAGAGGTGTTGCGGCGCACTTCATACCATTGATTTAGCGAGTGCTATTGGTTCGTCAGCGAGTGAACACAGGCGCGAACATAGATAGATAGACAGATAAAAAATACTTTATTGCACACCATAATTTACAAATACATATATAAGTACATAAAAAACAACAAAAAAAACTTTCCTATGATCGGCGGTCTTATCGCTAAAAAGCGATCTCTACCAGACAACCTACGGATGGATAATGAACAACATAACCCCGCTACATCCCCGACCAAGCTCTTTTTTCTTATTTTTTTCTCTTTTTTCTCTTTTTTTTTTCTTTTTACGACCTAATACCTAAATTTTGACCTAAATTTTCTTGGTGTAGCTTCGTAGCACAAGGTGCGCGTTGAAATCTTTTGTATAGGTAAATACCTAATAGGTTAATTCGTGTTATGAGCAAGTGGCCGACTCTTGAGACAGTAGGACAGGGGTAGGTTAGGTACCTACTTCATTGTTAACCGACTTAAAAAAAGAGGTGATTATTATGTTGCACTGATGTTTTTATTATAAATAAATAATATAATAAACAAATAAATCTTTGGACATTTCACACGGCGTCATCTAGTCCCAAGCTAAGCAACTTTCAAACAATTGTCTCGCGGCGGGATTCAAACCCGCAACCTCCGCGTCTCAACCTTCGCCCACTGCGACACAGAGGTCGTCAAATTATGTATTCCGATAATTCCATCAATAGTTTAACGATTTATATTTTTTTTGTTTAAGAGTACACTCCTGAGTATCTGATGAGGATTTTCGGAGTCATATTTTTATTTAAACTTAATATGTTATCCAAAGGTTGCCTGGAAGAGATCGCTTCTTAGCGATAAGGCCGCATTGTACTTATATTGTTAGGTACTTAGCATTTTTACAAGTTGTTAAATGTACCTACCTTACTTTAGTGTACAATAAAGAATTTTCGTATTCATTCATGTAATTTTTTTCGTCTGGTAACCCTATTGCGACATTTTTGCGGTTTAAATTAGGTAAGGATTATTAGGCTTTTAAAAAAAATAACCGGCCAAGTGCGTGTGGCCATTATCAATGTAGGGTTTCGTAGTTGCCTAATATGCGAAGGTGTTTCATCGATGTTATAGTCAGTTTTTATATGATTTTTATTGCATATTTCGTGATCGTATAAAATAAGTTGATTATCAACTTATTTTATACTATCAATATATCTCTTAGTTGTATATTATTAGAGTATTTTTCTCAGTAATAGTACCTTCTTTATACTTGTATTTACAGAAACAAATTTTACACATCTAAATATTTGCAAACTGCTTATAATAAGTAATTTATTTAGCACTTAGGGCTAAAAGGTACCTATATGTACCTACCTATTTATTAACTTAAAAGTACGAGTAGGTACATACCTACTCTGAATAAATTGAATAAGTTAAAGATTTATTTAGCACTTAGGGCTAAAAGGTACCTATTTATTAACTTAAAAGTACGAGTAGGTACCTACCTGCTTTGAATAAATTCAATAAGTTAAAGAACCTTTTGCAAACAAATAGCTTAACTATTATAACTTAAAAAAAAAAATCCTTGGAAATTCCACACGGCGTCATCTAGTCCCAAGCTAAGCAATTTAATGCTTGTGTTATGGTAACCAGATGACTGACTGGCGGGGATCGAACCCGCAACCTCTGCGTCTCAGGCGGGCTTTCGCCCACTGTGCCACAGAGGTCGTCGTAAAGTTACCAAATACAATATTTCTCTACACACAACATTTCAATATCGTAAGAGATCGATTTTCTGCACTCTAGAGATGTTTTTCTGTTCATAACTTCGAAGACCCTCATCAGATCCTCAAATTTCTTTGATGGATGTACCTCGAAAGTTTACTCTATCAAACAAAAAAAGAATTTTCAAAATCGGCCCGCTATTGGCAGAAATCGGTGAACATACATAAAAAAATACATTGGAACAAAAGCTCCATCTTTTTTAAAGTCGCTTAAAATTATTCAGAGTATAAGACTCTACTTACAGGTCATACTTTCAAATAGAAATTTACAGGATTTTATCGCGTAATTTACCTTTAAAGTCAGGAAATAATAAAAGGTAAATTACGCGATAAAATCCTGTAAATTTCTATTTAAAACTATTAATTGTGATCGCGAAAGTTTAAGAAAGTCTACTTACAGGTATTTTTCTATTCACATAATAATTTTACACTTTTGTACTTATGCATATATTTTTTTATATAATATTTAACACCAAACACCACACAAGCCACAAAATCACAACTTTTTTAATTTTTTCTTTTTTAATATTAACCCAAAAATAGGTGCATACACCTTTCAGATGCCCTTGCCAAATGACTTACCGAATCAATGCAAACTTTTATATATATAACAATTTGTATAGATTTATCGTTTTCCTGATAATTCAGAGTTCCGTAACACACTCTTAACCCTGAAAACCCTTATATGGGTTTACGAAAATTATATTTAATTCAGGTCAGACCACAGAGGTCATAGGTATTAAGTTTTTGTTAAGGTGCCTGTATGAGTGAAACTATCGCCGCCTTTTTTATGTAACTTCGCTACTTTTACACATACAGGCAACTTAACAAGCACTAGTCACATTCGCTTTGCTATTCGCCTTACCTGTCCTCGCCATAGAACGACTGCCTTTCGTGGTAGCTTTCGCTATGCTGCCACGAAATGCTGGAATAATTTACCTCCGCCGATTAGAAATTCCAAAACTGTTTACTCTTTTAAAAAATCGTTAAAAAAATACTTGTTAGATTCTCAAGTTCAAATTCAAAGGTAGTCGTTCTTGGTTCAACAATAATAATAATAGTTTCGAAATTAATAAATTGCAATAATAATATATTTATGAATAATACATTGTATAGGTATATAATATAATTTTAAGTTTTTAAATTTTCTTTGTTGTGTAGCAGTTGCTGCCGCACACGAACCCCGCGGCGTCACAGAATACCAGCGCTGCAGCAGCTCTCTGCTGCTGCAGCACACGCTGAGTGGCGACCTATTTTGTGTTTACTTATATTTAGTTATTTTATGTTTTGTTTTATTTTATTAAGTCACAAAATAAAGTTTTTTCTATTTCTATTTCTATTTTTCTACTAGTACCTACCTACTCGGTAGGCAGACGTCATATTCTCATAAAAAAATGTTTCAATTCGTATTAAAAACAATCACGCAAGCAACAATCATAGGTTTGATTAGAACGCGTTCGAATTTCAAAAATTGCATTCGAATTTGCCAACCCTTGACCTAACCTCAAATTATTGCCCAAGTAGCATACTACTCTAACTGACCAATACGCTAATACCTATTGTTTTTTTTTTCACTTTATCGCGTCGGGGCGCCGCAATAGAGGCTAATTTATAGAGCTAAGCAAATTATGTTGTGTTGCATTGCAAGTGATATCTAAGTGTGATTCTTGAGATGTTTAGCAATTGCAATGTAATCCTGATGATCGCTTCTTAGCGAAAAGGCCGCCCATTGTACATTGTTCGTACCTAGGTCTATCACTGATTGTATTATGTCATAGAAATTAAGGTGTGCAATGAAGAATTTTCATTCATTTTATTCATTCATTCATAATCCGCTTGAATTTCGTATTTTTTTTTCCCAATAACTTACATATGTTTGCAAAATTATCTTAATTTTCCACACGGTAGAGCTTCTAAAAGTTACGAATTAATTTATTTATTATTTTACAGTGTTAAACCACACTTTGGTATTGGAAATTTCATTATAAATGAAAAATCTTACTAAAATCTTACGAATTAATTTGTTATAAATTCGTTTTCAAGCTATGGCATGACCAAAGGAACTATGGATTGATATATAATTGTATATGTATCAGGCCTTTACATCTTTACTAGATGATTTACACAGCGTCAGTAGGCAATTGTTGATGATGCTTAACGGGACATTGTAGTGCCTGGGACATTGTTGAGATGGAATAGGCTTGTAGCATCTAAACCATCCCCTCAGCTGTCGGACATATCCACAGGACAGACAATGGTCAATACGTGTGGGGCTGACTAGCCGCGAATTTCCTCACGATGTTTTCCTTCACCGTTAATTATAAGCTCGTGTAACGCCGCGCATATAAATTTTTGAGGATGAAAATCTATTGATGCACTGTCAGGGTTCGAACCCCGACCTCCCACGCGGCGAATTGTGGACATTCTATTACGAAGTGTGATAGAATGTCCACAATTCCATTTATAAACAACGACCTTTGACTTTATGATAATATTACACATGTCCATGTTATTCACTATCTCCGTGACTATTAAATGATACTATCCATTGGGTACTAATTATTTGTATTTATAGCAGATTATTATAGAGGTAAATTTGGTTTGTTTGTTTGTAGGTATGTTTATCTCCGAAACTACTCATCCGATTTCAAAGATTCTTTTTTTGTTCGTCAGCGAGTGAACACAGGCGCAAGCATACCCCCGCTACTTCCCCTCAGCGCTCTTTTTACGTGGCGCAATACTATACCTAAGTTTTTCTTCCATTTTAATTGTAAATACAAAAAAAAGACTACGCTGCCCTTGGCACGATTAAAAAGTAATTCTTATAAAATGCCGAAAACGGGATACAATCAGCGACCTTTATTACTTTCGCTGTGACCGGATGCTCACATTACCTAAATGAATTGAAGGTTGCACCGATGACCGTCATGACGGTTAACAGTGAATGGCCTATATTATAACCTCTTAATCTTAATCGTAGTGAGTTCGTTCTTGACAGACAGACTTAAAAAAAAAGACGTGTGGCACTCGGGAGGAGTTCCCAACTCGCACTAAGAAAACTGGCACCAGGTGGCCGAGTTGGGAATTTAAAAATTAATATTATTTTCGTTCATCATCTCGTACCACTTTTATATTTGTATTGAATTTATTTGTCTAGTACACTCGGCTAAATATGCGATCTATTATAATAATAGAGTTCGCTTTTAATTTAGGTTTCTGTGATGCTAGAAATGATCTGTAATAGTCACGGCATGCAACATCAACATGTCAAACGTAAGATTTACAACTCTTCTTAGAAGATAAGCTTAGTTTGCCACTTAAACAATGACAGTAGCGGCGCTAAAAATATAACAGTAGGTATATTAAACACAGTTTTGAACAACGCTGGATAGTTTTAAAGAGATTATAGGCACAGCATGCGGCATGTCAAACTTAAGATTTACATACAATTCGTCTTAAAAGATAAGCTTAGTTTGCCACTTAAACAATAGCAGTGGCGGCGCTAAAATAATTTTAATAGGATTAGCGTATTTTTTAACGCTTTACGATCTTTTTACGACTAAGTATCTAAACAATGAAAATGAGACGTCTCAGTGCTGTCTCATTTTAAATACCAAGGATTATTTTTCAAAAAACGATTTGATAGTTTGCTTACACTTCGATTGAGTAAGGTACTCTACCAGTCCTCAATATTTTGGTTAATTTTGGGTTACAGTTTTCAAACATCGTACTAATTGTGTGTGACTGTGCTGTGCAGTGTGTTTTATTTCATTGGATTTTTTGGTAAGTTTAACAATTATGAATACATACATACATACATACATAAAATCACGCCTCTTTCCCATGGGGGTAGGCAGAGACCACGGATCTCCATTTGCTACGATCCTGACACACTTCTTTCGCCTCATTCACTCTCATTACATTTTTCATACACGCTCTCCGGTTTAGGGTACTTCGGACCTGGCCTTTCTCCAAAATGTCACCAATTTGGTCCAAATATGTTCGCCTAGGTCTTCCCCTTCCAGATGTCCCATTTACACCCGCCTTGTACACCTGTTTTGTTAAACGACTTTCATTCATCCTCTCTACATGCCCAAACCATCTTAACATGCCCTTCTCAATTATGAATGCCTTTTTTAAATGTTTAAATAAGGTCTGTTGAAAATTAATTAAATAAACTGGGGGATTATTCAAATTAGAGGTAAGAAAGCATTATGATGCAATTGAAATTAGTGTTGTGTAATTGTGACCCCACTGTATTATTTACAAATTATATTAAAGTTAATATTTAACAGGTGCTGACGATAATTATGTCTGGACTAGGGCATGTAAACTCAGAAAAAAAAACGATTTTTTTATGAGTTGAGTATTAATAAATGACAAAGCTAGCTCTTGACAACGACGGAATTTGATCTGAAATATTCAGCATCATACTTAAATAAAAAACTGTTACTGTACCTACTGTTTTCAACCTTATTTGAGTAAAAGAGAGTCGAATACTACTTTACTAAAGTAAGAGAAAGAGAGAGTTTTAATACTAAACCAAATACAAGTGAATTAAAACTTAGGCCTTTACAAAGATGTATCATACATATCTAGATTATAATAAATAATCCACAGGAATGACAAAGGTCAATACGTGTGGGGCTGACTAGCCGCTGGTTTCCTCACGATGCTTTCCTTCACCGTTTAAAGCTCGAAATGCATAACAAACTTTTCGACACGGAAAATCCATTGATGCCGGATTCGAACTCACGACCTTCGGATCAAAAGTCGAAGTATTTATCCACTTGGCCAACACGGCTTATTTAATAAAAACTAGTAATGGAATAAAACTTGGTAACTATTAGAACTCATCTATATACAATCTGTAATGTTTTAATTCATATTCTCGCTAGTATTATTTGTCTTTAACTGTACTAAACGAAAATGGTGTGAGTTGATGAACGAAAATAATATTAATTTTTAAATTCCCAACTCGACCACCTGGTACCAGTTTTCTTAGTGCGAGTTGGGAACTCCTCGCACTCGGAGACTGCCGCGGTAAAGCTATTGCATAGCATTTGTTTTTTTCGAAGTGGGGGTGTTCGGGTTTTTTCGTTACGGAATTTCTGGATTCGGTCTCCACGCTCAAGGCCCGCGATAGAAGCTATGCAATAGCTTAAAAGTAGGGTTTTTTTAAAGTAATTTTCACCGATTTCTCTGACAAAATGTGGAAGTAAAATTAATTTTTTGTTTGAAAGAGTTCCATAAAAATTTGTGAGAATTTGATGAGGATCTGTGGAGTTAAGAAATGGTTTCGCACGGCTTAAGAATTTAGTTACTATCAGTAATAATGTTACGATATAAAGATACTAACCTCAGGCCTTTACATCTTTACTAGATGATTTATACAGAGTCAGGAGGCAAGCTTTGCCTAGACTTAACGGGACACTGTAGTGCCTGGGACATTGTTGAGATGGAAAGGCTTGCCCAGCACCTAAACCATCCTCTTACTTACCTACACAAATACAAATGTTATACACGACATAGGTAATCATAATATCCCACCCACTCCCTTTGTGTCTAAGTAAAAAAAGTCAGTGAAGATAAAAAAGATAAAGAAGATAATAAAATACTTTTTGGGAGAACTCGAAATGCAATAGGTATCCAGTTTCGTTTCATTTGACCACACGTACGTTCACGAAAATTCAACAGTTAATAATTCACCATTATTACACATTAACATTCGCTAAAACACAAGTTTCGGTTAATAAAATAAACATAAAACATGACTTCTGAAATTCCCGCCAAAAAGCCTTGCAGGAAAATTGCTCTTGTTAAAAATGCTATGAACGTCACTGGTTTAATCACAACAGGAAAAATAAAGTAAAAGTTGTATTCTTACTTTGTTTCATGATCATGGCTTATAGCCGAAATATTGGCTGTAAGCAAGTACTTTAACAATGGTAAAAGTCATCAAACAATTATTGCTTTTAGATGTTTATGACTCCGATTGGTCAAAATAAAAAGGGCAGGATCAGCTAGCTAACATCTTGCAAGCTAAACTGTTTCAAAATTGGTAAAGCGACGCTTTTGGTGATAGTAGGTACATAAAGTACACTGACGTGTTACCCCTTTCTAACAGTATAACATCTTTGATAAAGTACTAAAGCACAAAGCACCGAAATACTTTGTTGCTATTGGTGTTCGAATGTTGCAAAGCGGTGTAAACTGCTAGTTGCGTCACAGAAAAAGAACTGCTAGTTGCGTCGCAAGGTGGTGAAGCGGTGCTTTGGGTGATAGTACCTACCTACTACACGAATAGATATTTAATTTATTACAGGATTGCGCGCAATCCTGTAGGTATATACCTGAAATAGAAATAGAAAAAGAAATATTTTTATTGGCTATAATAAAAGATAAATTACAATTTTTGAGACCTGGAGTATCCTGGAGTAGCGTTAGCTGTGGCCCAGGAAACAGTACTCTCCCTGATGACCTAGTACTACACGAATAGATATTTAATTTATTACAGGATCGCGCGCAATCCTGTAGGTATATACCTACGCGCAATCCCTTCCTCTTGTAACCTTTACCTACACGCTCTTTCGCGCACGATTGCTAGTCTTTTTTAAACTTTCGCGACCAGAGGGCCTAGCCAACCGGCATTCGCTATGAAGCGATTCGATTTCTATCATCGCTACACCTTTGATTTGACATTTCTGATCGCTCGAGTTTTCGTCATCGAATGTCAATTCCTATACATTTTTTTTAGTTTCTAATCGAAAGCGATTGTCGAAATGTAACATGGCTAGGGCCTCAGAACACATTATAAAACATATAGAAACGGGTATTTATCACGAATTTTACCTTTAATATTCGCCCGACGTTTCGACCGGATTGCACCAGCCGTGGTCGCAGGAAGACGATTGCTATAATCATGCACGATAGTATCCTTATAAAGGGGGTTTTAAAAAAAACTAAACCTGTAAATATGGTACTTATATAAATGTGAATTTTTTGACCACAGGCCACAATAATACCTCCATATTTTTTTCCTCTTTGCGAAAAACCTTAAATCAGTTTATGACCTAAAGGTACCTAGACCTAGTATCCAAGGTAACGCCTCTCACTATCATTTATCTTGAAGGTAGATTGGAGGAAAATTAGTACCTACCTACTTAGGTTTAATATCTAGAGCACCCTGACCAAGGGCTTTATAGTTTACTAGCTGTCGCGGGGCGCAGCTTAACTTTATAGCCCTTGGTGTTACCCGCTGTGAATAGTTCCCTTTCCTATGGGAATACCGGGATTAAAAGCCTATGTGTTAATCCAGGATACTTATAAGCTTTGCTGTACCAAATTTTATTCAAATCCGTTCAACCGTTTGAGCGTGAAGTTATTCACACTTACACTTTAGCGTGATGTGTGTGATAGTCCGCTATTGACAACATAACCCCGAGAATTTTGTTTATCTAGTCACTAGATAAACTAACGGGTTTGGATTACACTAGATTCTAGTGTAATCCAAACCCTAAATATATGAGGGTTCAAAAAAACAACGAAGGCGCTTCGAGAAAATGTGTGCCCATGCGCTTCGCTTGGCTCATCTTGGCGGGTGCACTTCCCCCAGAAAAAAAAACCAGTGGTTGAGGCTAATCATACAATTTTGTCAAAGCTGAAAAAATAGGAAGAAAAAAAAATATTATTATAGTAGGACCTCAAGGGTCACTTCGAAACGTCTTACATTCTATTGCCTGTTCCAACGCGACGCGATACATACAACTCCCATACAACAAAAGTGATTTTTTGCCGTTTCTTGCTCGATATCAATAACGACAAGTAGACACTTGAAATAATCACAGAATGGTACGGAACCCTTCGTGCGCGAGCCCGACTCGCATTTGGCTGATTTTTATGGAATTGTCTTCATAACCATGGATTGTTGTCAGACCCGGAACAAGCATTTGAACATCATACATTTGTCTCAACAATAACCAAAGACCATGAACCATTTTGCCAAATGCATTTTAAATTAGTACAAATTGACTGACGATGGCGCGACCTAAATATATGATTGCACTAGATCGATCGTTTACAATCATTCGGTATCATAATAAACTGTGTTATAAGTACGTATGGTAGTAGAGACTTTCGATTTGAAGGGTTCAGGTTTGACTCCCGACTGGATTTTTCATCATCATCATCATCATCCGCAGCCCGATTTCACCCACTGCTGGGTATAGGCCTCCATCTGTTCACGCCACTCCTCACGGTCTTGTGCCAGCCTCATCCAATTTCGCCCCACAATGCTCGTAATATCGTCCGCCCATCTCGCAACGGGGCTGGATTTTTAATTTTTAACTGGATTTTTAATTTAGAATAAATATTTGCAATTTTCACAGGAACATTTGACCGTTGTCTTTCCTGTGAAAGCAAACATGTTGTGCCGACGACACCATTTAAATAAAGGTAGGGAGATGATGATGAATCGAAATCGCATGATCTGAATTTTTGGATTCATATTCGAAAGTGATTCTCACTTTGGTGATGCCAAATAAGCGGCTTAAACCCACTAGTGCTATGAAATTCGCCCCCTGTGCCCACTCTTACCCTCAAACGCTAGTCCCCTGAACTATTATTCATTTTAGCGAAGGCTGATTTCATCCTAAGTCATTTACGCCCGGTTCCTATATTCAATCCGACGATCGATCGCAGATTTATCTCCATAGCAACTTTGGTATACAATAGGTAGGTAGGTTACCTACAATCTGTATGCACTTTTTGACAGACAACAAATTCAAATTCAAATTATTTATTTCAATCTTAGACTAACATTACAGGCAGATCTAAGGCGTTAATCTATTGAGATCATTGTGTGGAAATTACTTAAAAACTAAAACAATAAAGACTACCCTTGGTTGCTATGGCAATGAATCTGTGATCGTTCGTCGGATTGAATACTTATAGGAATTGGCAAAGGGAGCTGTCATAAAGATACAAATACAACGGATAAGCATTGCCATTCAGCGCAAAGAGAATATAATCACTACGTTTTAATTCAGCGTGTCCAACGTTTTGAACACTTACAAAACCAGTTTTGTACAAGAATGAAATAATGCATAATATTCGCATTATTACCTTTGGAACCCCATATTGGAATAACCGGATTCTGACTTGACCGATACAGCAAGGTCAATAAGCTTTCAAGATAATATTATCGTAAACTTCTTTACATCATTCTCTGTGGCGCAGTGGGTGAAAGCCTGAGATGCAGAGGTTGCGGGTTCGATCTCCGCTGCGGGACAAATGTTAGTTAGTACTATGATCTGCAAATATTTGTCTCGAGTCTGCGTGTTTTCTATCTATAATCATGTACTTATATTATTATGTATTTAAAAAAACAAAAAAAAATGTATCTACCTATGTACCTAGTATATAATATAGTAATCGGGTTACCATAACCACAGATTATATAATACACCAGAACACAAGCAATAAGTTGCTTAGAAATTTTATCAAAACACCCAACCTAATTAGTAAGTTTCTAGGTGGGTCTCTGACTTTGTTCTTTAACAGTCATCTCAAAAATTAACTAATTCAACTTCAACGGTCAAATCATGTGACAGTGTCGAATTCATTGACACTAAGATCGTGATTTGATTGACCATTGATTAGGTAATTTAGGAGATGATTTGCCGTTCAAGAAACCGGCGGTAAAAGTAGCTTACCTGTTCTTTTGTAGTAAGTAAGTTCGTATGAGCAAGTGGCCAACTCTGGTGACGGAGTTTTTAGACCGCCTAAAGGCCTCCGTCATGGCTTAACGACTTTAAAAGCAGGGACCGACAATTTAACGTGCCTTCCGTAAGCACGAAATTTTGTTATTTTAGTTAATGTGTTGTATTATTTCGAAAAAAAAGAAGTTAGGTGTTAGGTGAAAAACTGACATTTGTCAAAAAAACAAGATGGATTTTTGAATTCTCTATCATAATATTGGCCAGTTTGCTAGGTGGTACTTTTTTCATTGCCTTGCCAGTAGGTACGTAGGTATAGTATTTTATTAGCTGTGCCAGTATCAACAGTTGAACGTAGGTTTTTATTTATTTTCGACATTATGCGTAGGTACCTACTGAACTCCATTTCATTTTATTACGCTTATCAACGTATTTTGATTCTTCAAGGAAATGCAAATCGTTTTTATTTTTAAATTAGTTTACTATTGGGGGTAAACCAAAACGAAGAGAAGGGAAATTCCTTCAAAGAGATTGTTGTTTTTGCTTTTTTTTTACTGCCAGCCTTGCCATTGAAAAAAAAACAAGATAACATCTACGTAAATATACATAATAAATAATAATAAATATGCCTGGACATTCCACACGGCGTCATCTAGTCCCAAGCTAAGCATTTTAATGCTCGTGTTATGGTAACCAGATGACTGATATACCTACTACTTACTTACATAGATACAATTTTTTTGTATTTGTATATACCTACATAATTATACATAGAAAACACCCAAACACGAAACAAATATTTGCAGATCATGCAAACATTTGTCCCGCAGCGGGGATCGAACCCGTAACCTCTGCGTCTCAGGCGGGCTTTCGCCCACTGCGTCACAGAGGTCGTCTACGTAAATATAACTGTAATTAACTCAAATTACAACTCTGTTTATAATGATAAACTATTTTATTAAATCTTGTAAACGAAAGAAAACATCGTGAGGAATCTTCATCATTTGCATTGACCGTGTTTGTCTTTTTATTTGACATACCTATCTATAGCTTTCAAACAAAAAATAAATCGTAATCAGTTGATCCGTTCAGGAACTATAAATAAATAATAAAATAAAATAAAATAAAATAAAATAAATAAATATCCCTGGACATTCCACACAGCGTCATCTAGTCCCAAGCTAAGCAATGTTATGGTAACCAAATGACTGTTACCTATTAATACTACATCTAGATTTTTTTTATAGGCACACAACAATAACCTTAAAGTATTTAATTTTAATTTGGATTGCAGCAGCCGTGGTCGCAAGCAGACTAAAATTAAAAGATTTACAAATTAAATATATATTTATTTATTTTAGAAATTAAATAAAGATAAATAGCGATAAATTCCCGTAAATACCTACTTACATTGTTTTATCATGGACTTATTTATTCCTCCCGATTTTCCTCCCGAACTTTGCGAGTTTGTTTTCGCATCGTTAAAAAGAAGTTCGTATGAGCACAGAATATATAATACAGGTATGAGCAAGTGGCCAACTCTGGTGACGGAGTTTTTAGGCCGCCTTAAGGCCTCCGTCATGGCTTAACGACTCATCGTTTATTACCTACGTGTTATTTTTATTTAACTACATCTCACGAAAATTCAGAATGTGAAATAGTCCGGTCTGACTAAGAAGGGGTCGAAATCATTACCTACGTACTTTCATTTATAAACCTTGGTTTGTTAACTAGGTTAGAGAATTAACATATTAACCAATTTTTAGGGTACTGTAGTCAAAAAGTATATTTCGACACGTCTGTTTGACCGGCGCTTTGCTCAGAGACTATAGATGGATGTTTGTTACTCTTTCACGCGAAAATTACTGAACGGATTTGGCTGAAACTTGGAATATACAAAGTTTATGACTGGGAATAACACATAGGCTACTTTTGATGCTGGTATTCTCACGGGAACGGGAACTATCGCGGGTATCACCGCGGGGCGCAGCTAGTACCTAGTTAGATAAAGATAAAGATTTTATTTGTTAATAGTTGTGCGTGTGTCTTAACTTAAGACACACGCACACTATAGAAATACAAAGAGAAAACATAGAATTAAAAAAAAAAGCACAGAAAAATACATCAAAATTGCTCAGAGACTATGATACCTACCTAGTAGAAAGAAGGATTTTTTTTGTATGTAAAAAAAAACTTAGGCCTTTACATCTTTGATAGATGATTTATACAGAGTCAGGAGGCAAGCTTTGCCTACACTTAACGGGACACTGGGGGCAATTCGGAGTGTCGCAAAAGCTAAACTAACCTAACTCAAACTATTGCCATCCTTTTTATTTCCATCGCTATGAAAGGGACGGCAACAATTTTAGTTAGATTAGTTTAGCTTTTGCGACACTCAGAATTGCCACTATTGTAGTCTGTAGTGCCTGGGGCTTGCCCAGCACCTAAACCATCCTCTCAGCTGTCGGCCATATCCACAGGAAAGACAATGGTTTACGTGTGGGGCTGACTAGCCGCGGGTTTCCTCACGATGTTTTCCTTCACCGTTATAAGCTCGTTATAAGCGCATATTTATAAAATTTTGGGTTTGCAACATTCGTGAGGAAACCAGTTAGCTTGCAACCTGTCACGTATGGAAAGTTAACTACTGCAAAAAGTGGGCATGTACCTACCTACCTACACCAAATATGTATATTTTTGGACATACCCTGACTACACCCTTAGACATCTTCAAAAAGGATCTAAAAATTGCCTAATAATCTGAAAGAAATGTCTACCGCTCTCTGGGATAGGTACAGTCGTGATCATATTTCATTTTCATTTTTTATTTAAAAAGTAGCTATTATTTTCATAATTTTTTAACTGTATTTATTTTATTATTTTTAAAATTATAATATATTTTTATTTATGTTTGTGAGAGAAAAGAATAAAAAATTTGAATTTGTTTTGAACTACCTAACTTTTGTTACTAGTATTCTTTTATCTGTGGTTTTGAACAATTTCGCCAGTTATGGTACCGGAAGTCAAATACAATGTAAACATTTACTAGAGTTTTTGTTTCATAATTTTTGCAAAAAACATTTCATTGTACCTACTGTGCATGAGGCCAAGTGGAGACTTGCAATAATGGGTTCCGTAAATATTTTTTATTATTTTCATTGAAAACGTGATTTTTACATCGTTCGTAAATACATTAAAAGTAAATGTAGTTAATCTATAAATAATTATCTAGTTTTTGTGTTTATAGGTAGGTTTTATTTAAACTGCTGTCATTGCATTCTTTTTAATGCAGATACAGTGGAGTGGCGCTATGATTGAAGAGTTCGGAATTTAAATTGTGGTCCGTAAGAGCCTTATTGACCGAGTGGGTTAGTAGGTACTTCTTTCGTTCCGTAGGTCGTGGGTTCGAATCCCGGCTAAGCAACTTAAATGCTTGTGTTATGGTAACCAGATAACTGATATACCTACTTACTCTAGGTAAATCTTTTCCTAAAAACATACCCGCCTATATATTGAACATACTTAGAAAAACACCTAGACTCAAAATAAATATCTGAAGAACAAACATTAATTGTCCGGCGGCGGGGATCAAACCCGTTGCCGTTTGCGTCTCAGGTGTGCTTTCACCCACTGGGCCACAAACCACAAAGGTCGACTTAACTAGGTTCTGACTTAAAATACTGTTTTGAATTGTTTTTTATAATAGAGTGACTTAGGTAATTAATTACTTTTATAACTGCCTGTATTTTTTATTAATCATTATCTTAGAGATAGGTGAGAGGGTGACATTTACAGTCTTCATTACAGGCCATAAAATAAATACTAAAAACTAATTAAATAAAGAGAAGTTAAAGGGCAACTTCGCAAGTATTAATCAAAATATAACTTCATGATAATTATGCGTTTTTCTCAAAGACTTTGTAAGTAGTTATATAAAGTACCTACCTACAAAGTATTTGGTATTTCTAAACACTAAAAATGTTGCCGTCCCTTTCGTAATGATCAAAATAAAAAGGATGGCATCAATTTTAGTGCTGTCAAATTAGTTTTGGCGACATCCAGTATTGCCACTAGTACATACATTTTTAAACTTAACATAACTTATTAAAAAAAATTTAAGCCGCTATGAGGGTGTTATAAGTTTGACTTGTGTGTTCTCTGTGGCACCGTAGCTCTTAAACGAGTGGACCGATTTCAGTAATTAAAATAGTTTAAATGCAGTTTTTTATTTAAAAGCTTGTTTTCTGGCGGTACTTCTTAAACATGTTTTATGAAAATCGGACAAGATTAAGGTTTGAAAGTGGGTATGAAAAATCGAAAGTGTTCAAATATACCCAAGATTGATAATGAAAGGAAATGGGGTGTAGAATGCAGAACTGATAGTTGGAATGAATAATCAAATGTAGGTAAGTATAGAAGGATAGAAAAAAAAGAAAGATAACATTTATTTGTCCCCGAGAACACGGAACACATATATAAACAGAAAAAAAAAACAATTAGGTACTTAGGTAGATACATAGGACAGGCAAAAATACGTAGGTTAAGTTAGGTTAATTATTAATTTTATAAACTTGTTATACAAATATAATGGTCACAATCTGCTGCATATTAAGTATTTATCACCAAAAGCGTCCCTTTACCAATTTTGAAACAGTTTAGCTTGCAAGATGTTAGCTAGCTGATCCTGCCCTTTTTATTTTGACCAATCGGAGTCATAAACATCTAAAAGCAATAATTGTTTGATGACTTTTAACATTGTTTAAAACTTACTGTTATTATTTGTTCTTCAAACTTTATATCAAAGCACCGAAATACTTTGTTGCTATTGGTGTTCGAATGTTGTTAAACTGCTAGTTGCGTCACAGAAAAAGCACCCTTAAGGTGGTGAAGCGGTGCTTTGGGTGATAGTACAATGATCAATGAACTTGTATAATTTTAGTTCTTGATTGTTCTATACCTATTTGTTCAAAAGATAACCTCTTGAACACTGATAGGGCGTTTGTGCACTTTATAGAATTTTACTATTTTACTGTCCATGTGATAGATATTAACCTATTCGTTTAATATTTCCGGTATCAAGATGACAACCCTAATGGGTGTTTGCTGTTTTTTTTTCAGTTTAAGCAGGCCGATTTTTCAAATGTTTTTGTCCCTTTCTAACTTATCGGAAATACATTATATCTGTCACATGGACAGTAAAATAGTAAAATTCTATAGTTGTGATTCTCCAAAGAAAATTGTATTGGATTTTTTTTTTAATTAATGCAAAACTTACGATTTGACTTGGTAAATTAGTCTGGTGGGAATAGAGTCGATTAAGATCAACTTGTTCTATTTTTTAGTATTGTAATTTTTTGGGCGAATTGTTCTTTATTTCAAATTTAAATTTCGAACTTAAATATTTTTTTAATCTAAATATAGCTAAATGAGTACCTAGGTATTATTAAGTATTCTTTTTAAATAAAACAACGATGTTTGATTTCAAAACATTCTAAGTACTTACATAAGAAGCGGAAGCTACCCTTAGGACTCAAAATGTTGCCCCACTCTGTATAGGTAGGTACTTTAATATAAAAAAAATAAAAAAATCAGGATCTGTCGAGTATCTTCGGAGTTTTTTTAAATTTTGCTACAAATAGCGGATGTTACGCAATCGCTCCAGTCAATAGTGCCAGCCCTAAACATAGATAACGGATGCAATACAACTTGTAAACATTTATCAATAACAAGGCGCAGTTTATCACACTACTCACTATTTGTGTGTGTCTGTGTATGTAAGTGTGTATGTTTAAGTACTTACGTTTAAGTACGTTTTTGTTTTAATATTTGTTGCCTTAAGCTCTGTCTTTGTATTTTTGATTTGTACCATTTTTGTGTGTGTTGTCAATAAACCTTTTCTTTCTTTCTTTCTTTCTATGTTTGTTACTCTTTCACGCTCAAACGGCTAGACGGATTTTAATGAAATTTGGTACCAGATAGCTTTTGATCTCGGTATTCCCACTGGAACTTTTCACCGCGGGTAAGACGTGGGGCCCAGCTAGTGAGATATATTTTAAAAACAAGCTTGTAGGTACCCGTTCGCCTTTCATAAGATAATTTAGCTTGTACCCGCGGCTTTGTCTGGTACTATAGGTCCCTACTACTGGTTTTATCAAACAAAAATTTGTGACTACGGGCCCCTAAAAATTGTTTCACGTAAAATTGTAAGAGAAAAAATGAATGTTACCTACTTTTCTAACTTCAAGCAGTTGTATTGTTGTAAGTAGGTTTGTTATCGAAAATTGTATGTGTATACCTACTTACCTACTTTGGTTTTCGATCCGCAGGTTGTGTTTGAGTTAGAATGAATAGCGCCAATGGGCTTACAACCTGTCACGTATGGAATACAAGTAACCTACTGCAATGGGCATGCCCACCTAGAAATAAAAATATCATGCTAACTAGGTATAGTATAAATATTATATTATATAACCTAGGTACCTAAGTACCTAGCAGCTACTAGCTAGGTTCCTCCAACTACCCCCTTTTTGCTGTCGTATGTATTTCTGTTATTTATTTATGTACCTACCTACCTAATTTGTAGCGAAACATTAGACATCTTCATAGGATTTAAAATACCTACCTATGTTTTTTCTTTGTAGTGTGCTTGTGTGTCCCAAGACAGAAGACTGGAGAATTATAATGTAGGTACTTACCTTCTTAATTAAAAATATGTACCTACGTTTATTTTTCAATTAAATATTATTGTTCAGTCCTGTTATCGTTAAAAAAAGTTTTTATTCAATATAGAATCCGCACAAAGAAACATACGCACGTTCGTAAAACAATGATTTTCAATTTAAATTTTCGTGCCGTAAAAAAAAAATGAAAATTTTATCACTATGCAGTTAAAACTACATAAAAAACACAGGCACATTACAAAATAAATTCTAGTTTAAAACTACAAGTTATTGAGAATATTAAATTACCTTCTACTGGCCCTCAGCTCTCAAAACACAAAAAAAACTTTCTTAAAACATTTTCAAAATAAGAACACTGGTTTTAAAAATGGAGCACTGCTTTTAATATTTTTTTTTTTTTTAAATTAGTGATCGCGCGCGCGTTTAAAGTTTGAATCTTCGACCGACGCGGCTCACGTTTCGTTGCGAAATAATTTTAACCTTACGCATAGAGCCATTCATCTGTCATCCATGGCCTCTCCTAATAATTTTAATCAGTTGCTGTTGCCTATTTTACGATGGAAGTTAAGCGTCAAATGTAAGACTGCGCCGATTTGCTGCAAAAAAGTGCAAGTTACGTTCCGAGTTACGCAAACGCTCGATGCATTTGGCCGGCGATTGGCGGCACAGAAGTGGCGGGCGAGTGAGACGTGGAATGGCTGGGTTCGATTCCCGGGCGAGGGCTGTATTTTTTTACAATTCTAATTATGTGTCTGTTATATAGAAAGGTTAAGTAAAGGTACTTTCCTACCTACTTATAAAAAAATACTTTGGCTTCGTACAATAATGTAACAATATTGTAATAGGTAGGTAGGTACAGGTACCTACAGCTACGTGTAACAATGTTTCAATATAATTTTAAGTTTAATTATTTTTATTAAGTACTTGATAATTACTACTTAGATAAAAAAAAATTACTTATGTTCGTTTAGCTGGTAGCGAGAAATTAAAGAACGGCTTGAGTTTCTTCTGTAAGTAGGTATCAAAAAACTCGAAATTACTTAGACAAAACAAAGCATAACGGATAGCTAGTCTAATAAATAATATAAAACAGATATTTTAACGAAGATTTAGAATTTCTAACAGTAAAGATAAGACTAATAAATAAATAAATGCAAAATTTGTCTTCAAAAAGAATTTATCACATTTTTAGATGTCCCACTCAACCACACAATATTTATTTTTATGTTACTTACACATTACAATGATTAGGTAGTTGGTACTTAGGTTCCTATTTTAAATTGATAAATTTTTATGAATATAACTTTTACTTATTCATTTCAAAAAAAGAAAAAGAAAGAGAGTAATAAAGAATAACAGGGCCACGAACTTTAAAATGAGGTCGTTTTGTGCAATAAGTAATTACAAAAATGTGAATCACTCATTGATGAGCGACAGGTTTCTCATAATGATTCGCTGCAAGAACGCATCAGGTGCATTGCATCCACAGATTGCATCAGGCCTTGTATTATGCGACCATAGTGCATGTTATTGTATAAGAAATCCAACTATCGAAGTTGTTTTTTTTTCTATTTTTTGTTAGTAAATTGCTTTAGGATTTCCTTAATGTACCTAGGTTATACCTATATTGTTTTTTACATCAATTATTCAGTAGGATTTCTGGGATCTCATTGAAACATCAGCTAGGTCAGGTGTTTCTTCAGGTTACCGTAGCATTGGATACTGTCCTCGATACCGAGTCGAGATCACAAATGTATGAAAATCCAGTGCAGCGCCTCCCCTGGTAACTTGCATGAACTAAAAATTCCATACATTGAGCGAGGGTAGATTACTACTTATTCTACTTTATACTACACAAAAACCGCCGGTAACCCCGCTACTGTAGATCAACGATAGTTTCAAAAACTATCATTGGTTTGGGGTCTAATTTCTTTTAGAACCAGTAAGAACCCAGAGGCCGTATACTCGGGATCAACGAAAACGAAGTTTCGTGACAATTTTCGGGTTCCAATTATGTTGGTGAACTACCTATTACGAATTCAGTATCCACCAACATAAGCTGGGGGCCTATCATCAGTTTTCGACTGGTAAAGTAACTATTCTCGCTCACGTGTCAAGTATTCTAAATGTATGGAATTTTTAGTTCATGCAAGTTACCGGGGGAGGCGCTGCACTGGATTTTCATACATTTGTGATACTTGACTCGCTAACGAGGACAGTATCCAATACTATGGTTAACTCGTGATAGACCCCCTGACCCACTGAAAATTGTCACGAAACTTCGTTTTCTTTGATCCCGAGTAAGGCCTCAGTTAACGTGATGACTTTGCAGAAAGCCAGTCGAACAAAGTGAGGCTCGTTAGAGTATTAAGTACCTATATACCTAAACTCGGAAAAAATACCATTTTTCAAAAAAGGTGGAGGTTCTATGTAGGTAACCTACTTTATGTTTTTTTTATTTGTTTTAATCGATTAAATTCCTTTAATAGTTTAATTAAAATTCATTTTTATTTAACCTTTAACTGGTGACGTGGTATTTGTGTAACGTAAGTGGTGACGTTAGGCCTGACAGGCCTCGGTTGAATATACGTATAATTCGCGATGTACATAAATATTAGTGACTGTAACTTATTTATTTGTGTTAATTTGGATATTAAGGTATTAAATAAAACGATTATGTGTTTCTAATTATTACATATATTTAGGAACAGACCTATTAAAATTTGCTCTCGCATTGTTAGAAAAAAACGACATGAGATCAACATTTAGTCATAAAAAAACAAAAAAAAAATTCGAAATAATATTTTTAGATCATAGAATAGACTTCAATCATCGTATAAAATAACATAAATCTCTTATAAAATTTATAATTACAAAACTGACAAAGGGTAAACTTGACAATTTTTTATTGACACTCAGGGTACAATTGTTTCGCGCACTGCAGGCATACATGCTTTTTACACAAAACACAATGGTAACAAGATTACCGGTCCAGCTTAGGTAGACAGGTGGCACATCTCTTTAGCGTCTTCTGCGTGATTTGTGGCTCAGGTGGCAAATCTGAACCCAAAATTCGTCAGATATTCAATCTTATTTCAAGTGGCATTCGCGAGTTATAAACTCTGCGTTTCATGTGCTGTAAAATCATTCCTCTGGTCAATATTTCATGAAAACCCCTCTCTCTATGCTTCTTTTCTTTTCAAGAACATGCGCGTTCACCGTAGGTACCTACTTATGTCCAGCATGCGATAAAAGATCACCATGGGCCATCTTCGTGTACGGTGACTGCAGGTTTAGATTGAACATTTTTTATCAATCTCGTCCATCCTCCCAAGCTAAAATTGTAATATGTTAATCATTTCAGGCTTTCTGATTTTCTCTGGAACGTAGTTTTCTCCTAAATCATCAGCTTCAGAACCACTGGAGTCTTCACTCCACAACCATTCTTCTTATTGAACGAAATTTTAACTGGTTCGCGATAAAACCTGTCTACTAGTAGGTACTTGGAACTGAATTTCTCTGCTCCAGTACTGTACGTCATTTTCTAGGAGGTTCTGTATCATCCATCCTTTATGTTTGCAGGTACACGCTAAAATAAACAACAAATAACAATTTTATAACACTAACAAAAAAGTAACGTAAGAAGTGACGTAGGGCCTGAGAGGCCTCAGTAAAACTTTAAATACGCATAACTCACCGAATTTGCTCATGTTGACACTATTATCGCTGTCACGGCTTGGGTGCAACTAAACTTGAAGCTACTGAGACGCACAAACCCGGGACGCGCAGGGAAAGGGGTGAAATAACGTTTTGTTAGTGCTCTCGGGCCTGTGAGGCCCGACGTCACCAGTTAAAGGAAAAGTCTCCCGAGGTGGTTCCTTCCTTTATACAACATGTTAAGATCTGATCCTAACAAGCTCAGGTATTTTTTTATAAACAGCCAGTGAAAATATTGTTTGAATAAATTGAAATTATTACTAAGTACCTACTTACATAAAATGTTTCTTTTATTTAAATAATTTAGTAATTACTTACACAAACATTTTATAGGAACCAATTTAACATTCGAGAAAAAGAGCAATTTCGTGCACTCTTTTATAACTTTCATTAAACAGTTTTACAATAAAATTTATCGTATCTTATCTTATCTTATCTTATCTTTATGTGCATATTTTCTATTTTATAAATTATAAAATTTATTTTAAATTATTAAGTATTTTAAATTTATTTATTTTTTTATATTCTATTTTATAACACCAAATCCTCGTCACATCCTCAAGTTTTTATTTGTACCAAGCTACCTATCTTATCTTACTGAGGTTTAAGCCACCTACATTGCAGATACTTACTTACAGCCAATCTCAATAACCTATCTATCCTTGGTTTTGCTTACTGTCAGTAGCTATTTGACGTTTTTTGTATGGAAGAAATGTCAACTACCCGTAGTAAGCAAAACCAAAGATAGATAGGTTATTGAGACTAGCCGTTAATGTGCAGGCACGTAGATAGGTAAGTTTTATGTTATGGAGTATAGTATTATTTTATCTGTGGCTATGTGCCAATTTAAGTCTTTATTTTAAGTCTTTGATGCATCTTTTAAAAATCCTTGATCGACAGACAATTTGGCGCCAAAACAACTTTTACACGGCAAAGTTAACATTGAAAATGGAGGCAAAATGTAGGTTATGTAATAATGTAATGTATCTACCTACCTTATCTACTAAGTAGGTACCTAAGTGATTTGTAAGCTAAGTAATTTTAAATAAATATTAAAGTAAGTTTGTAATAGGTACTAGATTTAACTATACCTACCTACCTAGGTACTATTACCTATACATACATTACTACCTAGGTATCGTGAATTCAAATTAAATTTTTAATTCAAATTGTAATCATCATCATTCACGATAGACAAGCGCTGCAGCCGACAAAGAAACAATCCTTCGACTAATCAAATAAATCTAACACGCTGAAAGATTAGTTTGGGTGATGCGGCGCTGGCACCGAATGCTAATTTGCGATAGATGAATCTATGGACACAGTTGCACCATACTGGATTTAATCAAAGGTTTTTCAAAGAAAATTCAAAATCATTTATTTCAGTAAGTACCTTACTAACGGCCGATTCCTTTATCCAATCCAACGTACGGATGACCGATCTGTCTCTGTATAATCTGCATAGAAACGTTGTTTAGGTATACAACACAAAATGTTTGACACTTTTTGACAGATAACAACGTTGGTAAGACGATCTACGATCATCCGTAGGTACGTTGGATATAGGAACCGGGCATTAGACGTTCTTGGTGGATCGTTGAAGTTAAGCAACGTTCTGAGCGGTCACAACTTGGATGGCACGAAGGGCACGTTAAATTGGCGGACCCGAATTTTTAATAAGTCGCTAAGCCATGATGCGAGGCCAAGGCGGCCTAAAAACTCCGTTACCATAGTTGACCACTGCTCACACGAACTTAGGTACCTACTTAATTACCTACTTAGGGCCTCAAGGATCAAATTGACAAGTCTTACATGCGGAAATCAAAAAAGGGTCAGGAAAAACAGGATCTCAACCCAATCTCAACATTCTCGACCGAATCAGCATGAACGGTAATCATTCTTTCACAAATTCTTCAATGCAAGGTCTTTTGAATGAAACAGTTAATTCAACAAAACTACGTCCAAATCCGTGCTTCGGAGGGCACGTTAAATTGTCGGTCCCGGCTTTTAAAGTCGTTAAGCCATGACGGAGGCCTTTAGGCGGCCTAAAAACTCCGTCACCAGAGTTGGCTACTTGCTCATACGAACGAACGAACGAACGAACGTCCAAATCACAACGAAAACAAAAAATCTAGTTTTAGTTTCCTAATAATTAGGAAAGTAGGTAGGTAGGTACTTACGTCTCTTTCCAGACATAACCACTTTTTTCTAATTTTATTTATTCAGTCATACGATCGTTTATAGACCACTTTGACATGTCACGTCCGAACCATGGACCTCTGGGAATAAGCCCTTAAAACTAGGGGATTCTACTGCCTGTCCACTCTACTCAATCATCTAACATAACCATCCGTTAAAGCGTTGATGCAGCTGATCGCGGACAATAAACCGTGGACGCTCGAAGGACTCACGCAGCACTTGACACGTCACGTCTACCGGACTAATTACGCATTTTCTAGACACGTTATAAATGTTACGTAAGGTAGGTACCTACCTATACTTTGTCTTTTGTTTTAGGTGGTCATCACAAAATGAGCTGCGTGTCTAAAGCGGCACTTTTGCCATGTTCAAATAAAAAAATAAAAAAACAATATTTTATTGCAGTAACGTCACTTTATTTTTCGAGTTATTCTTAGCAGCAAGCCCTTTTATTTAAATGAAAGCATAAAAAACTTAATTCGCCATCTTTAGCAGTCCGCCATCATAATGGATTTAGAGCATGTACCTATTTGTTACTCTTTCACGCTCAAACGGCTGGACGGATTTGAAAGAAATTTGGTACCAGGATTGCTATAACCCTGAATTAAAAAATAGGCTACTTAGATACCGGTATTCCCACGGGAACGGGAACTACCGCGGGTCACACCGCGGGGCGCAGCTAGTAGGTATCTAATAAAATTCCATTTTACAGGAATTACATTATCATTAGATATAAATAAGTACCTACCTACCAACCATCTATGTCAATTTACGGTTATCTTAGTTCAAACTAAGTAATAGTTTAACAAACAAAAAATATTATGATGACTTACTGACTGACAATAGGGTTATCTACTCATTAAAAAGTCCCACTAATATTATAAAGGCGAAATTGGAACAAAAAAAATAATATGTTCCTCTTTCACGCAAAAACTTCAGAACGAATTTGGCTGAAACTTGGGTTACCTACTAGTACCTATACCTAGGTAGGTACGGGTGGGTGGGGCATGAATCCTTAGGGGCAGCTAGGTAGGTACTTTTATTTTGTAGTTAGAAAGTTTTGATGCTATATACCTAATCGTTATATACTTAATATGAAAAATGAATAGGTACTAATATATTATAATAGCACACGGGAAATTACTCACGTAAAATTATCGTCGATACCGCCGTTTTAGATATTGCCCCCATTCTTCCGGATTGTTCATCATTGTGTCGATTCTTCCGGAGAATATTCATCTGGGTATGAGTGTGGTCACTACCTATTATAATGTGTAATATTATAATAGTGACCACACTCATACCCATACCCAGTATAATATTGGTGCTAATAAAATGTCTAATACAACTCACGATAGTTTTGAAAGGTACATAATATTATAATTTATTTAGGTACAGAAACAAAACTAAGAACCTAATTCTATACTTTATTTATTCTTGGGTATTGGATATTTCATTATAAATGAAAAATCTTACTAAAAGTTAAAAATCCTGCCGGAGCCTTTAACTTTTAGTAAGATTTTTCATTTATAATGAAGTAAGAACCTAATTACTACATATTTAGGTACATAACTGTACAAAATAAATCAAAAATTAAATTAAATAGTTTCTCAAATCAAAATATAGAGAACGATAAGCGATAGTAGAGTAAAAATGAACACAGTATCATAATCAAATGCATAGTTGCCATCATTAAATTTGTTTAACATAAGGACAAGTAGGTATATCCGGGTTCTCTAATTTTGATTCTGTTGTCATCTATTGCGAATAGTATGGAGATTTTGCAGAGTTCCTTGTGTAAAAACAAAACCCAAATCGTTGCTTTTTTATTACTAGCGCCCCGCGGTGTAACTCGCGGTGAATAGTTCCCGTGGGAACACCAGGATCAAAAGTAGCCTATTTTTGAATCCAGGGTTTAAGCAATCTTGGTATAAGTCATTTAAATTCGTCCAGCTGTTTGAGCGTGAAAGAGTAACACTACAAACACACTTACACACACACAAACTATCACCTTTATCTATAACTAGCTTACTTGCCCGTGGCTTCGCTCACGTGGTACCTACCTTGATAAAATATAGCCTATGTTCATTCGGAAAGTCTAAGCTACAAATTGCTGGTGAAAGAATTTTTGAAATCAGATAAGTAGGTTTGGAAATTTCCCCAAACATACAAACAAACCAACATTACATCTTTATAATATTAGTATAGATAGGTATTAGTGTGATTTGGAGTACCTAGGTACCTAACTGCAACGATGATCTCTTCATAAATTTCCGCCGTCTGTAGGTACCTACGATCTTAGAAACTACCTACGCAACGAATTTTAATGCTGTTCATTAATAGACATAATGAGGAAAGTTAAACAAAGCAGACATCGATTTTATAATACTCTTCTTTAGAAGCAACTGGACATCAAATGACTGCATTTCTGTCATAAATTAAATTAACAGGTACCTACTTACCTATAGGGACCTAACCTAAGAAATTACAACTTTATTTAAATCTATGTTTTAAATGTTTAATTATTTGGTTATTTTAGTTTAATTTTGTTAATTATATTATGTACCTAGGTAATTATTTTTTAATGAATGTAATGTTGCATGACACATATTTTAATTGTCTATCTCTTATTATAATTACCTGACATACCTAATTATTGTACACCGACCTAAGTTGGTAACATGGAACAGGCATTAGAATCACCTAGCATGTAAAACGAAACTTAAGTGATCCTTGAGGTCCTACAAGAATAAATGATTTTTCTTTCTTTCTTTCTTTAGAGGCTCTACTTATATTGACCAAGAACTGTAATGTTAACCTATGTTGAACAATAAAATAATTATGAATTATGAAAATCTTGACAATGAATATGTATTCATTAACACATAATATACACTAATGGCCTTATTCATAAAGATTTGTCAATTTAATATAGATTTTAAATATGTTTTTTTCTTGTTACTCTTATGTCAATGAAAAGAGATAGCAACAGATTTAATATCCGTTTTAGCTAATATAGGTTTACTGAACCATTATGCATAAGGGGGTAAATATTTATAATGAAGAAATACTGTTAAGTAATAACAGTAAGAAAAAAACCGTTACAAACACTCCGTAATGATACGGAACCCATGAAGTGCTATTTCAACTCTGACATAACCTGCTAACTCAACAGTTGCGTAGACGCACAGATAATATAATACAGTTGAAGTTAGTGGTATCACCTAATACGTCCATTAGGTACCTACTTTAATAGTGTGTTTTTAAATGATTTTTAGAGCGCTAACGTCAGAAAGCAATCTACCCACACATGGGCACAAATTAGGATAATAGGGCCCCTACCTTATGTTTGGTAAGTACAAGATGACTACCTATATTTAATTTTAAGGTCTGAAAATAAATAAAAAGGTGATTTATGACATTTGCAACTGTTTCTTGTTACACATAAATGTTTAAAAAACCTGTTGACATGTCCAGGTTCTAATATCCGGGGTTTTTACGCGCCTTGTCCTGGTTTCCAAATTTTAGAGATGGCAACCCATTGGCATCACTTACATTCAGGTAGCGGAGCGTGGATTCGAACCCACGACCTTCGCCTCCGTTCGAAAGTTGTGGCCATCATTTTAATTGTCCTATTTATACAGGAAATCCTAACGGGGCTATCTATTTATGAAAATAGTGAGATAAAACATTTTGTCATAGGTCAATAGAACCAAAGATAATTTTATATAGAACTAAGTTAATCTGCCATGTACCTAGTTTAATCGTTCACTAGGTTTCTTGTTATCAGAAACTGAACACAACATCCGGCAACATGCGATTTGTTTAAAAAAGGTTTTCTGGCGGTGTGGTTCTTAAAAACATGTTTTATCAAAATCGGTTACCTACATACCTATCGTTTACAAGATAATGGGAGGAGGAAAGGCTCATTTTGTTGGATGATAATATTTAGAAATTTTCAATATCTGACTGGACTTCAGCAAACTAACGCCTGAATCAAAATGTTTTTAAATAGGTATAAGTAGGTACCTAATAAGTAATAACTTATTACTACTATTAAGTAATACGTACAATTAAGTAATAAGTTATTTGTAAAATGATTTTATCGGTTATTACTAATACTTAACCGATAAAATCATTTTACTAATAGTTTCAGGCTTCGGCTTACAGGGTCCGTAGCCTAGTGGTCAGGCAGCTCGGCTTAAGAGCGATCGCTTGTATCTACGCAGTTCGAATCCTGCCGGAGCCGTTAACTTTTAGTAAGATTTTTCATTTATAATGAAATATCCAATACCTAAGTGTGGTTTAACACTGTAAAATAATAAATAAATTATTGAAGCTGAATAAGTTTGTAAATTAAAAAAAAATATCTATATTATTATAGGCCTTTATATCAATGACAAATTGTCTTGTTAATTAGCTAGACATGAACATAATATACAACCCTTATCTTTTAAGCCTCGAAAACAAATAAACAATTGTGTTTATCGCACGTGTTGGTCAATCTAAGGTCTACATGTGTATGTTGAGTAATTAATTACATTCGGTATAATTACCTATAGCGAAGTGCGTTTTGTCACGAGCACACAAAACGATGAGAGAAAATTATTTGATATCTACTAGCTGCGCCCAGCGGTGTTAACCGCGGTGAATACTTCCCGTTCCCGTGGGAATACCGGGATCAAAAGTAGCCCATTCTTTAATCCAGGGTATAATCAATTCTGGTACCAAATTTCATTCAAATTCGTCCAGCCGTTTGAGCGTGAAAGAGTACAAGTAACAAACACACTTACATACTTACACACACAAACTTTTACCTTTATAATATTAGTGTGATAGTGTGATTTACTAGGTTTATTACTATCTATATTTCTATACTAATATTATAAAGAGGTTTTTATGGGTCCACCTCTGGGGTATTCTCTTTTAAACATAAAAATAATTTTCAAAAACGGTTTTACTTTTGACAGATTTAAAATTGAATTCCTGTTCATAATTCCGAAGATCCTCAAAACTTTTTATGGGACCACAGAGAGAACTGTCAAAAAAATCGATTCTTAACCGTGGTACGGTCGTGTAAGGGAAAATTTGTTTTTTCGATTGTTCGGTGACGATACTGTAAACTATTCCAAAGACGATTAATATCTAGAAGACAGACAAAGGCCATACACAAAATCGTAACCCTGATCCCGCAGTACCAGATAGCCTGGAAACTTTAAAACATCAATTTTATCCAAGAAATGTCAATACTTAGTGGTAGGTAGCAACAATATTCAATATAAAAAAATTTTTAGGTAATTTTAACTAGAAAGTAATTGAAATTTCTTGGATGAAATTGATGTTTTAAAGTTTCCAGGCTATCTGGTACTGCGGGATCAGGGTTACGATTTTGTGTATGGCCTTTGTCTGTCTTCTAGATTAATCGTCTTTGACTGTACCTTGGTCCGGTCGTAATTTAATGCCTCTATCTACGACTAACATTGAATTAATTTAGTTAGAAAAATCAATAGTTGAGCGAAGACTCAAGTCTGAGTGCAGATTCTGAATAAGAGCCTCAGTGTGTGAAATTAAAGCACAGTTTCATTTGAAATTCATTTATTACAGTCACTAAAGTAAAGACATTCATTTAGATTCACTAAATAGTTATCGTTATCGGTCGATACGCAATACCTAACTCAAAGGCTACAAAATATGCGGGAGTAGCGGTGCGTTGCAATGCACAGATTTATATGGAGCTGGCCTGAAGTTAGCGGTGCGGGGAGCGAGAAAGAAGACCTAGGACTGAGGGAGACAGGTGATGATCACAACCCCGGCATTATATACGCAAAGAGCGAGGACTGAGGGAGACCGGTGATGATCACAGCCCCGGCATTATACACGGTGATTCATAAGTGGTATGTTATCCCGAAAAGGGGTCATTCACCTCATCAGTGTGAACAACATTAATTGTTTTACGACTTTTTGAATTTCGATGTTTTTCATTGAAAAAATGACTAGCAAAGTTTCGTTCAGAAATAAACACAGAGCAACCCTATAATAATCAGTTGATCCATGAACTTTGCCGGTGATTCTAACCTCTGGCCTGTGGCCCTTTTTTGTCTGTCTTGTGTGTTCATACCTACTTACCTATTGTACCAATTTTCAATCTGTGCGACGAACCTAGTAGGAAAGGTAGTTACAATGTTGACAAACTTAGGGTTGTCAAAAGATTTAACTAAAAGTTTTTGTATGAAAAACTGAAAATTAGAATTCACAAGATTTGCACCTACACAACTGTTCATTTTCATGGTCACAAAATCCCCCTTCCGGGATAACATACCAATTATGAATCACATTGCATACGCAAAGACCGAGGACTGAGGGAGACAGGTGATGATCACAGCCCCGGCATTATATACGCGATATTATGCAGAGTGTCCTGCAACAAGGCGCGAGGGGGCGCCACCTCCGGCAGCGCGCGACACACGCCCAGCAGTGGGGCTAGCGAGCACAGCAACGTGTCCAACAACACAGACACTGATCCTGACACCGCTATCTGACCCTGATGGAACAAATAGAGGGTTAAAAGGCCTTGATGCGCCTTACAAATCAGTGTGCGAGTTTAAAAGTCAAATGTGTATATTTCATACGTTACATGTTATCGTGTGTGTGAGTGAATATACAACTATAACGGTCCATGAGATACAGGTGACAGACAGACATGTCAAAGTGGTCTTTAAACGATCGTACTGAATAAATACATTTTGAGCATCGAGGTAGTATTAAGGTGACCCTTCCCGGCGCGTCTATCATCGACGCGAGCATGGCTGAAAAGCTTATTGTTTCATCCAGCGCAATGCTAGAAGAAGAAGCAAAGTGAAAAGAGAGAGATAACGCATCAGAGCTCGGCATTCAGTTGGTACTTTCGCCGCTCACTCGCTCACTCGAAAAATAGTGTGCGGAAATTTCATAAAAAGTGTTCCAGGAAATACGTGTTTTTTAGTAAGCCTTACAAGTTTGTAAAATAAATGCTTGTCATTTAAAATCTCCATAACATTTGCAAGGTTTCTATGACAATATTTTCTTTACTTTTACAATTAATGAGTACATTATGAACGGCCAAAGTTCAGGTAAAATTTATGCAAAAAGCAGGTTTTTGGAGGCTTATACTGAATTTGTTTCTCAAAATTTTGATTTTTAGTTTTGATAGAAACCTAGATATAGTGCACAAGATACCTATTAGTTCAAAAGTTTAAAAGAAAGATCTGTTACAACTGCATAATCACGTACGAGCGTTTGTATGAAAAGTAAGCCGGGTTGACCGCCACAATCCGTGGCCGTGAGGCCGTGAGCCACAATCAGACAAATAAAATGTAAACGCCAAAACTCGGCGCACGCTACGTACAAGCGACGTTGAACACTAAAACAAAATGACATAACGTCTACATTCAAATGTCATTGTAGAACATTGAATTCGCACGCACATTTTTTAAGTGTTGTCAGCTATTAGATTGTGACTCTTTAATACTACCTCGATGATTTTGAGTTTGAGTTTTGTAAGTGTACAACAAAGTATTTTCATTCGTTCGTTCATTCATTCATCCTCTTCTAGTAGTAGAAGCTGAAAACCGTGTAATGCTTCTTCTTCTTCTTTATTTTGGCTTCGCCGGCTTTTGCCACGCATTTAGCCACTACCATGTGTATATATTTTCGTTTCGTCGGTTTTATTCTCGTGTAATGCTTCAGTAAAGACCCACCATCTTTACTGACTTTGACTTGACTTACTGACTGTTCAAGCATCAAGTTCAAGCCTTATGCTTTCTTAATAGCAATAGCACACCTGACACTTTTACAATTTAATACATTCATATAATCAGGCGTTTGTCATCCATTGTATTGACTACTTGTCAAATCTCTCTCTCGTTGTTCCCTCTGTATTGTATGGACGTGTCATACACACTATTAAATTAAAAGGATATATCTAATGCTGGAGTTTAATTTATCTAAAGAATTAGGCTCCCTTATGTTCTAAACCTGAACACTGACTTGAATTTTATTGACGGCTAGTGGCTAAATGCGTGGCTTAAGCCATGCGAAGCCAAAATAAAGAAGAAGCAGAAAAGAAAATAGTATAGTAATATTTATAAATACATGTACACGGGGTTTTATCGCGGGTCACGCGCGCGGGGTCGCGGGTGGACACCCGCGACCATGGCTATTGCAACATAGCCGAAACGTCGGGAAGTAAAGAAATAAGGTAAATAACGCGATAAAACCCCGTGTACATGTATTTATAAATATGAATTGTGATCGCGAAAGTTTAAGAAAAACTATTAAATAGTATAGTGTTTCACTTTCAAAACTATCGTGAGTTGTATTAGACATTATAATAGCACACGGGAAATTACTCACGTAAAATTATCGTCGATTTAGATACCGACAATGTTTCGATTCTTCCGGAGAATCACTCAGACTCAGTGAGACGCGACCGCGAGGAGTGACCACACTCATACCCAGATGAAGATTCTCCGGAAGAATCGAAACATTGTCGGTATCTAAATCGACGAGTTTTACGTGAATAATTTCCCGTGTGCTATTGTAATGTCTAGTATAATAATAGTGTTGTCAACATACCTCGTGTTCCTTGAGCCTCTCGCCTATAATAGCCAGGCTCTCGCCCAGCAGCCGCAAGTGCGCCGCCACCTCCACCGCGCCGCAGCCGGACACGCGGTAACCCGCAGGGGATGCGGATAAATTAGAAGTCGCCGACGCGGGCTGACAAAAATGCATAATTTTCACACTAATGTTTTAAAGGTGAAAGATTGTGTGTTTGTAAGTATGAAAGTAAAATAGAATAGAATAGAAATCGTAGAAATAGAAATAGAAAAATATTTATTTACATTCACTCACACACATTACAGTACAGGTACAATTATTTGTAGGAAATATGAGTGAAGCAAATTGGTCACCACTCAGCATTTGCTGTAGAAGCTGAATAAGTAGCAACTACAGCGCTGGTTTTCAGTGATGAAGTGTGTTTGTCACTCCTTCCACGCTCAAACGGCTGGACGGATGTAAATAAAATTTGGTATCAGAATTGCTTCTACATATTGCAAAAATAGGCTACTTCTGATCCCGATATTCTCATATATTCTCATGCGGGAGCGCAGCTAGTAGTTTATATACATATTTTATAGTGTTAAACCGAAAACCACACTTAAGTATTTCATTATATAAATGAAGAATCTTACTAAAAGTTAACGTCTCCGACAGGATTCGAACCTGCCCAGAAATTATCTTACTAACAGTTTCAGCTCTCGACGTAAGTGGTTCCGTAGCCTAGTGGTCAGGCAGCTCGGCTTAAGAGCGATCGCTTGACGCAGGACCGCTCAGAACGTTGCTTAACTTCAACGATCTATCAGTCTAGTTTACTTATAGTGACGTTTTGTATTTTGACACTAATAATTTTATTAGTGACTTTAGCTTAAGTAGAGGTACAATGTACCATAGTAGCTGTAGTAAATTGATAATTGCTAAATTGTTAGCATATAATATTTTTGATGGTGTTATAAGTAGTATAACATATTTAACTGACGAGCCTGTATTTAGTAGTAGTACTAATAGGGTTATTAATGTAGTAGGGACTGCCGGTCAGCATTTAAACTGACCGCTTCGACAATGGGTAAGCTAGGCACTTTGCATGTTGTACATCAGAACATGCAAAGCCTCCCCAGCAAATTACTAGCATTAGAGTTATTTTTAAAGGGATGTAATGTAGACATTATGTGTGTGACTGAACACTGGATTGTATATAATCAGTTGCTCCCTTATTTTGAACAATTTAATATAGTAAGTTCATACAAACGTAAGAACGCCACTAGAGGCGGTTCTCTTATTATTGTGAAAAATCATTTAAAATGCAAGGAACGTAAAGATGTTGTTAATCTCTCTATTGAGAGGACTATTGAGCTGTCGTGCGTTGAGCTAGAGCGACATATCATAGTGAGTGTTTACCGTCCACCTGACGCGGATTACGGGCGGTTTGAGTCCACTATGGAAGAAGTTTTGCTTAAGATTTTTACTAGTAGTAAAGTTTTAATAATCTGCGGGGATTTTAATATAGACATTATTTTAGATTCTCTGTCTGAAAGGTTCATTAACTTGTTCAAATGTTTTAATCTGACGCATCTTTTCAATGAACCAACTAGGGTAACTATAACAACAGCCACATGTCTAGACAATATTTTTAGTAGTTGTGAACCAATTAGTAAGAACTTAATAAAAAAGTTTGGATCAGATCATTATGGTCAAAGTGTTAAATTTCCTAATTGCATACTAAATGAACCTCATAAATTCACTTACCGACCTATCACAGCGAGTCGTATTACAAAGTTTAAGGGTTGCATAGAACTTAAAATGTCACTTTTGCCTTGTATAGAAGACCCGAATGAGCTGTTTAACTGTTTATCTAATTTAATTACTGAGGAGCATAAGGAAATATTTAAATTAAAGACTTGTATAGCTAAAACTAGTGCAAGCTTTGCAGACTGGGCAACACCTGGTATTTATAGAAGTAGGAATAAACTTTATGATCTGTATTCTACAAGGGAACTAATGCTCCACGATCCTTCACATAACCTTTACATTAAGAATTATTCTAAAACATTCAAAAAAGTATGTCAGGTAGCAAAATCAATGTTTTTAAAAAATAAAATTGAAACAGCACCTAACAAAATTAAAGCCACTTGGAAATTGATCAACAATGAGACTGGTAAGACAAAACGTGGCCACAAACAGATAAATCTAAAAGTCAATGATCATTTATTAACTAAAAGCGATGAGGTCGCTCACGCATTTGATAATTTTTTCTCTAATATACCACATGTGGTGACCCAGTCATTAAATTCATCCGCCACTATAGCATACGGCCTTTTGGAATGCAGTGTTGCTCAGGGTAATAATGAATTCAGATTTAGTTATGTTAACGCAGACAATATTGTCAAAATATTTAAAACACTGAATATTAAAAACACTGAAGATTTATGGGGGATTTCGACTAAGATATTAGCTACTATTGTTGGTGATATTGCTCCTTGTTTAGCTTATATCTTTAACAATTGCGTTGACGAGGGAGTTTTTCCCAATCTAATGAAGATGAGTAAAGTTATTCCTTTATTCAAATCTGGTAATATAACTGACCCCGCTAATTATAGACCAATATCGATTCTGCCTGCGTTAAGTAAAATTTTTGAAAAACTAATTCTTAATCAACTGCTCTCTCACTTTAATCTCAACGGACTTTTACACCAGCACCAATTTGGATTTACGAGAGGTAGATCAACAACCGATGCAGGTACATTGCTTCTAAAGCACATTTATGATGCCTTTGAGAACTCACAAGACGTAGTCGGAGTTTTCTGCGATCTGTCGAAAGCGTTCGACTGCGTGTGTCATGCGACTTTAATCTCCAAATTAAAGTACTATGGTGTCGTAAACCAAGCTATTAACCTAATTCGATCTTATCTTTCTGAGAGACTCCTTAAAGTTGAAGTAGGAGGTGAAAAGTCCTCAGGGTCAGTTATTGATATGGGTGTGCCACAGGGCTCGATACTAGGCCCTTTTCTGTTTCTAGTGTACATAAACGACCTTCCTTCTTTTGTAAAAGACATGTGTGACATTGTTCTTTTTGCTGATGATACATCTTTACTTTTTAAAGTTGATAGGTCTAAAGATAATTATGATGATGTTAATGCCTCTTTATCCCAAGTCTCAAACTGGTTCACTGCTAATAACCTCTTACTTAATGCCAAAAAAACTAAATGTATTAAATTCACTTTGCCTAACGTGGTTCAGAGACCTACAAAAATTAAATTAAATGGGGAAGCACTTAATCTTGTTGATTCAACTGTTTTCTTAGGTCTTACAATTGACTCCAAAGTGCAGTGGGGTCCGCATATTGAAACACTTGCAGGTAGGCTTAGCTCCGCGGCTTATGCAGTGCGTACGATTAGGCAACTTACTGACGAAGGAACAGCTAAGTTAGTATATTTCAGTTACTTCCATAGTGTGATGTCGTATGGTATTTTTCTTTGGGGTAAAGCAGCAGATATTCAAACTATTTTCGTTTTACAAAAGCGAGCTGTCCGTGCCATTTACAAAATGAAACGTCGGGACTCCTTAAGAGAGCGATTTAAAGCAATAAATATTCTTACTGTTTTTTCGCAATATATTTATGTAAACTTATTGCACACTCACAAATATATAAACAACTTTAAGAAAAAAAATGATGTGCACAAAATTAACACTAGAAATAAAAATAAACTATGTGTGCCTAAATTTAGACTAGAAAAAGTAAACGGTTCTTTTATGGGTAATACTGTACGTTTTTACAATAAACTCCCAATCAACGTAACTAACCTACCGACTCGAAGGTTTAAAACATACATAAAGAATATTCTTGTAGAGAAAGCGTATTATTCTATTGAGGCTTTTATTAATGATAAAATTACGTGGCCTGATGTCGCTCTGCCCCTCGACGGTTGATGGTATACAATATCTTTACTACCTTGATAAGTAGGTACCTACCACTTAAGTCGGCCAAGTGTAGCGTGTGATGCCAGACAACATTTTGTTGAGGTGTTATCTTGTTAACTTTACAATTACTTTTACTTTTTTGACATGCCTTACTTTGTTCGACTGGCTTCCCACTGAAGCTTGACTATTTAGATTATTTTAGATTGTTAAGGGATCGCTTTTAAAAAAAAGCTAGGCCCACACCACCAGGTTCTTGCCTGATTCTTTCCCTGGTGTAGGGAGTCGCGTTGGAACAGGCATTAGAATCACCTAGCATGTAAAACGATACTTAAGTGATCCTTGAGGTCCTACAAGAATAAATTATTTTTCTTTCTTTCTTTCTTTCTTTCTTACAACTAATAATAATAATAATAAAAACGTTTATTTCTTGTCATATAGAAACATTTACAAAAAGCTTAAGATAAAAATGCGACAAAGAAAATGGTCATCACTCAGCATGTGCAATTTATTATTATTATTATTACTTACAACTCGTAGCGAAAAGACCTTCTTGATAGATCGTCGCAGTTAAGCAACGTTCTGAGCGGTCACTACTTGGATGGGTGACCGTTTATTTGATAAAAAGAAAGTAGGTTTAAGTAGACCGTTCGCAAAGCCTTGGTATTAAACAATAAGTAATTATAACACTTAACATCAACGATCTATCAGTATTTACTTACAACTAAAGCCTGTTGCGGCGACGGCGTGGACAGGGGAGGCGGGGGGCGCGGGGGCTGCTTGGGGGGGCGGCCCGGGCCCGCGTGCGGGGTGGGACGGGCGTCTGGAAACATAACATGTATTTTAGCAATTTTGTTTTGATTGTTTTGTTGAAAGGATTTTTAAATTTATTGCATCGAGATGTATTATAGAGCCACAATCAGACAAATAAAATGTAAACGCCAAAACTCTGCGCACACTACGTATTGCGCAGAGTTTTACTTTTTTGCATACAAGCGACATTGAACATTAAAACAAACGACATAACGCCTACATTCAAATGTCAAATGTCATTGTAGAACATTGAATTTGCTCGCACATTTTTTGAGTGTTGTCAGCTATTAGATTGTGACTCATTAATACATCTCAATGATTTATTGTTGTGATTGAGTGTTGTAAGTATAACATTGCGTAAGTAACAAAATTACAATATATAAACAGGTGTTCAAGGCGGATGTAAATGGGACATCTGAGGGCCTAGACAATGTAACAATTGATTAGCGAAAGCGATAGTAGAAAAGTCCAAAATGTATTGGTTTGACATATGCCTTCGATATGTCACGTGATCTGTTACGTAGGGCCTAGCCAACCGGCATTCGCTATGAAGCGATTCGATTTCTATCATCGCTACACCTTTGATTTGACATTTCAGATCGCTCGAGTTTTCGTCATCGAATGTCAATTCCTATACATTTTTTTTAAGTTTCTAATCGAAAGCGATTGTCGAAATGTAATATGGCTAGCATTTCGATTCCACCAAACGAATCGACAACATCGAACGATTACTTCATACAAATGCCTAGCCAAGTTGCACTTTTGACAGTCGATTTCGCTTAATAGTCGAATCGTCTGATGGAAACGCTAGCGAACGCTAAGACCCTGTAGATATCGAAAGAAAATGGCGATTTCATAAACAGCTGTAGAAAGAATATCATTGGATGTGTTTAATAAGCGACCCTGGCTGATAACACCTGTTTTAAATTCTGCACCTGGGTCTCGAGAAGATATATACACAAGCCAGAAACTGTATTGAGCGTTGCTATGGTTTGCTGAAGTTTCGTTGGAGAAGCTTGCTTAAAGACAGAGTTCTTCACTACCATCCTTATGTAGCTAACAGGATAACACTTGCATGCTGTGTACTACACAACATTGCAGTAAAGGCTCGGCTTCCAACACCACGTTTTAGCTCTGGCACAAATAATGATGGCAGTGATGATTACACCTCACAACCTAATAATTAACTCATGCATGAAAATGAGAATTCTAAGTGGATTATAAATAAAAGTACTTAAGTTACAAATATATTTTATTTTAAAACAAAACCGTCCATAACATGCTGTCTGTGTATGTATACTTATATGCGCTACTGCACGTTCTCACCTTGTCTACACTTATACTCAAGGTATCACACAAACTCACTCGCTATCAAGCCATACCGTGACATCGCTGTCCCTACTCAAATATTGTTGAAGAAAAGCTTCAGCAATATTTGTGAAACGGTTGAGGACATTGTTTCGCTCATTATTCAGTTCTACTCTTCGGGCTTCAGTCTGTGCCCGTCTCTCCTCCAACTGAAGGCGTCTCTGCTCGATAGCCACGAACTCACTCGTCGCTCGGTCAAATGGAGTTAGCGCTCGTCTTCGGCGCGCTCTCAAATGTCGACGATGGGGAGAGGCAACACTAGGATTCGGTGGTAGGCACAGGTGGGAGCGGGGTGAACGTGGTAGGCTCAGGCGGGAGAGGACTGGCAGCTCGGGTCGGTGAGCACCGCGCCGCGCCGGCCCCAGTGGCGCTGCCAGCTGCCGCCGGCGCTGACTCCAAAAGAGTTGGAAACTATTCACCGCTGGCTCGTGCTCTTGATTGCATTATCTTTATAAATCTCGATAAAATAATTCCAATAGGATTCCGAATTCATCAAAGTTGACAGACTCATTAGACGTTTGATGTCGACAACCATAGACTAAGCGCGCTAACAAAGAGAATGTAACTCTCGTTTACACGGTATTTAGCGATCAGACGAATAGACAAGGCGATCGCTATGCGAAGGTTACTTTGTCTACCAATCGAACTTCGCTATCGCTTCAGCGATGACGATTGTAGAAATCGATTCGCTTCATAGCGAATGCCGGTTGGCCCTCTGATGGAAACGCTAGCGAACGCTAAGACCCTGTAGATATCGAAAAATATGGCGATTTTATAAACAGCTGTCGAAAGAATATCATAAGACGCCCCCGGTCAGTTTAATTTAATCCAAAGATTTTTTTTATCAAATGTACTGGCAGGCATAAAAGACATAAGCTTGTAATATTATATTCCCAAGGGAGCATTTAATCGGGATAAAAGTCCCTATCACCCAAGTCAGCTCATACCAACAGACCAATCGCAAAAATCCATTCTGAAGTTTTTACGTGAAAGAGTAACAAACATTAATCCATCTTTCATCTCTCCATCCATCCCTACTTACAAACTTTTGCATTTATTATATTAGTAGGATTAAAGACAGAAGTATTTTATTGGTAAAGTACAATTACTTAAAAGTCATGTGAGCTTATCTCTAAAACGGTATGTAGGTAAGATACACTTCTGACATTTACTGTACTAGTGCAAAAGTGCAAATCATAATAATAATACAATTAGTAGAATCGGGGGCGTCAACCACAGGTGCATCGACCACTGGGGGCCTAAGCCACGAACCCGACAGATTTACTGCGAAATAAGCGATGACTCATTTGACGTTTGATATCGACAACCATAGACTAAGTGCGGTATCAAAGAGAATGTAACACTCGTTTACGCGGTATTTGGCGATCAGACGAATAGGCAAATCGAACTTCGCTATCGCTTCAGCGATGACGATTGTAGAAATCGATTCGTTTCATAGCGAATGCCGGTTGGCTAGGCCCTCTGGAAGGGGAAGACCTAGGCGAACATATTTGGACCAAATTGGTGACATTTTGGAGAAAAGCCAGGTCAGAAGTACCCTAAACCGAAGAGCGTGTATGAGGAATGTAATAAGAGTGAATGAGGCGAAAGAAGTGTTCCGAGTGCTATATTACATTATTATTTCATGAAGGAAGCCGCGGGCGAGTAAGCTAGTCATTTACAAAAATTCTAGTTTTAAGATAAAAGCAAATACTCACGCAAGTTAGATATAATCTTGTTAGAAGTGTGGTTGCTCTGCTCCTTTTGCAATGCAAACCGTTTAGCCTTGCGCTTCCACACGTAACGCTCGTTGTAATTCACCTGTAATCACACTGATATTATAGAGATGAAAGTTTGTGTGTGTTTCTTACTTCCTCACGCTTAAACGGCTAGACGGATTTGAATGAAATTTAGTACCAGGATAGCTTATATCCTGAAATAACACAGGCTACTTTTGATCCCGGTATTCCCACGGGAACGGGAACCGCGGGGCGCAGCTGTTACATAGAGCGTTCGTTCGTTCGTATGAGCAAGTGGCCAACTCTGGTGACGGAGTTTTTAGGCCGCCTTAAGGCCTCCGTCATAGCTTACAACTATAAAAGCCGGACTGACAATTTAACGTGCCCTCTGAAGCACTCAATTTTTTTTTGTGTTATATTCGTATCTGCAATCAGTCTTCTGACTATAAGCAGGTTTGTGGAGTGCGTCGAGTTTTCCAGGGCAATGTTCCATTGATCATTCCCCCCTTTGTTTCCCATCATGTATCGAGTTCTATGTTGTGTTGTCTTTTTAGCCTTTTGGGGTAGCTTAAGGGTCAGCCTTGAGGCTAGACAGTTGTGGTGGTTGTGTAGACGTTTCTTATATGTTGCTGAATACAGCTTTATTTCGTCGCTGACGGTGTTGGTGTCCAGTTCGTTGTGTAGCTCATCGATCTTTATAAACCATGGTGCATTGGATAGGTTTCTTAAAATGCCGTTTTGCGCTCTTTGAACTTACATTAGACCACATCTCGCCAAGTCGTTTGGATATAGCGGAGAAGTCCATCTCGGGATGCTTCCGGATAACCTCGTGGCGGGCCTCCTTCGCCCACATCATGTAGGCTGTGATACGGGTTTTACCTGTGACAGATTATACTATTTTGAGAAACATTTATGTTTAAAATACGCGTGTTATGGTAACCAGATGACTGATACCAAGGACGAATCTATATCGTCCTTGATGATATATTTATATATTTTGACGACCTCTGTGGCGCGGTGGGTGAAGGCTTGCCTGAGACGCGGAGGTTGCGGGTTCGATTCCCGCCACGGGACAAATGTTTGTATGTTCTACAGATATTTGTTCCGGGTCTGGATGTTTTTCTATTTATAATTATGTATGTATCTACAAAAATAAAATGTATCTATGTAGTGTATCAGTTATCTGGTTACCATATCAAAAGCATTAAATTGCTTAGCTTGGGACTAGATGACGCTGTGTGTAAATGTCCAAGGATATTTATTTATTTATTGCCATTGGCCATTCTAATGTTGGAACCAAGTTAAAGCCAATGTGTGGTGCCGGCATAAGGAGGGTGTTCACTGTTGTCACAGAGGTCTTAAAAAAATATACCTTTGTCTTTCCTCTGAGCCTTGACTCGCCCAACGATCCTGCCGTCCTTAACAACTAGTTTCTTCTTAGCACTCTTCTCCATCATGTAAAGGGAGTTGGCTGGGGTCTGTCGAGCTGGACCACCCTCGTCTGATTGAGAGCTGTCTGATTCCATACTGAAATTTAATTATATTGTGTCTACAAACAATAATTTCTAAGGTCTAATCACAATTCATGAAGGAAACTTTGCTAGTCATTTCTGCAATGAAAAACAACGAAATTCAAAAAGTCGTAGAACAAATGTTGTTCACACTGATAAATGACCCGTTTTCGGGATAACATACCAATTATGAATAACCTTGTATTGTGTCTACAAACAATAATCACAATTCATGCCTAAAATTAAAATTATAAAACTTAGATTAGGCATTTTGTAAACACAGCATGCTAGTTAAAAAAAATAGAAAGAGTAGGTAGGTATCAATGAAATTAGACAGTTATGTAGGTATTACAGAGTAGGTAATGTAGAATATCTACAGAAGCATACCTCTCAGCATTCTCTGCATTGTTTTCATAATAATCAGATTCACTCCCTGATGCTGTCCCAGCCACCTCTTCCTGTCTTTGAGGCTCCGGCGCCTGGTATTCGGGTGTTTCTTCCTGACGAAAGTTGGCGTACGACTTTACTGGCGTTTGCCGCCGATATCGCGTCTCAATATCATCGGGGGACTCGAAGTCCATCAGCTTCGAACTCTTCTTCCTCACACGACCACTTCTTGATATTCCAGTCACCTCTAAATCTTGAAAAAGGGCAAACTTGGTAGTCGCAGAAACGTTGGTGTATTAGAAGTCTAGAGAGATGGAAGCGTTATCTTACCTTCCTGCATCTTGAATGAATGAAGCAAGCTTGAAAATAGATTGTTTGTAGTAAAACTGTTTGGTATCGTTAATCTACTCTTCGCTAACTAAATCGTTAAGAAAAGAAATCTTTCTACAATCACACAATCACATCACACAAATCACAAAGCCAAGCCAATGAAGGCTTGGGGGAAAAAAATATCGATATATCAAAATATCGATATTTATTCCCTATATAAATATCGATATTTTTTCAGAAATATCGATTTTTATCAGCGATATTTTTTCCAGCGGTATATCAATTTTCGATAAGTATTTATTTTTAGATATCAAAATTGATATATTTTTAACCCGTCAACCGGCGGAACGACCCCGGGGTCCCCGGGGGTGTTATTTTTATTATGTTTTTTTATGTCAAGCAATGAAAAACCTGTTTTTTTTTTAATAATAAAACTGATGTCAAAACAGGTGTGTATTTGCTTTAAAATTTCGAATATTTTGGCAATTTTTATTAATAATTCCATATTGGGCAAAAAATATCGAAATATCGATATTTCTTGGGTGATATATTTGAAAAATATCGATACGATAAATATCGATATTTTTTTTCCATTTGCCCATCCCTGAATGAAGCCACTGTCAGCCACCACCACCAGCCAAGCCAGCCCAGCCCAGCCGTAATAGTGACAGTGACAGTGACAGTGAGTGAAAATAAGCAACTCACGATAAAATTAGCCTTTTTAAAATTTAATTACTCAATTGTCAAAGTCACAGAAAAGATCAGCTGATTGTCAAATAGACAGTTTTATTTATTTCATTTTATTTCACGAGACGTTATGATGATGATATCATTCCATAGAAAATGGGAATAAACTAGTTAATAATTAGATAAAATAGTTGTAGTATAATAAAATGGGAGACCGACTTCGACAGCTCGCCCAGAGGATAAAAGACAAAGTGCATTTGCATAAAATCAACGCATCTAGCCGGGATAAAGTCGATCAGTTCATCACCAAGTATGCTCCCGCCTCGAAGGTTTCAGAGATCGCTGAAAAGTTTAAGAGTGGAGCTATTACTGTCAGAGTTCAAGAATTAGTGCATAAATATGAGCAGTTCACGGGCGTGGAGGAGATCATGGCCATCCAGAACACGGTTATCGAGGCGCAGGTACGAAATGATTTTCACGATGATGAAATCATTTTATTCGACTCATAGATAACAAAGAGAGCTATTAATAGCCTTAATTTCCACCCTATAGTAGAAAAAGTAAACTTATTATTTCTGCAGTTCAGAATTGCATGCATAAAAATATTATAGAATATAATGATGTTGAATCTACAGTAGGGTTACCGGCGGTTTTTGTGTAGTACTTATAGTAATCTATCCTCGGTCTCGTGTCAAGTATTCTAAATGTATGGAATTTTTAGTTCATGCAAGTTACCGGGGGAGCTCTGCACTGGATTTTCATACATTTGTGATACTTGACTCGGTATCGAGGACAGTATCCAATACTACGGTAAACTGGCGCAAACCCCCCTGTGAACAATATGATTGTAATTACTATGTCATTATGTTAGTAGATAACGTGCTAGACATCTCATTATTATTTAACATTTTGTTTGATATTTTAGCCAAGCTCTGTTATACCTGCCTATTGCTATCTACAAAATGGCAAAACGAAATAAAAAAAGAAATTTCATCACAATCTTATCTTTGAAGTTCTGTCAAACAAATCTCAAAAATAAATCTAGATAAAAACTTCTTGTGCCAAATACCTAAATTTGCATTTATTAGTTTATATTTATTCTAGATTCACTATGGTTGGGCAAAAGCATACACATAATCTCCTATGTTATCTCAGACGCATGATATGGAAACACAATGAAAGGGAAGTCATGAGTGTATTATGAATTTATGCTAGACAAGCTTACTCTATTAATTTTAAGCTTACTCATTCGAATTTACTTAAATCTACATGTTTCTGTGGTGATTGGAACAATGCTTACCTATATATTGTTCCAATCACCACAAAAACATGTAGATTTTAGTAAATTCGAATGAGCAAGTTGCCAACTCTGTTGACTTAGGCTCAAATCACACCAAAAGAGCGGCGGAGCGCAGTTTCAGTGTCATATGAATTTTAACTTTATTTTCATTACTATAATACTTATTATCGCATGAGAAACTCGAACGACTCGAACGACTCGCGCGTTTGCCCGCGGCGCCGCGGGAATTCCGGCGAATTCGAATACGCGCGCCTTCTCTGCAATTGACAACTTTTAACTGGGATCAACAATGAAACGTGCCATCCAAACCATGGAAATGCTCAGATATTAATGCCACTTGCGGTCATCCAAGATTCCAAGTTGTGACCGCTTAGAATGTTGCTTAACTTCAACAATCTATCACGAATGTCTTAGCAAACTTAGCAACATATCAGCTATTCAAAAGTAATCCAAAAGAATTTCCTAAGACTATTAGCTTTCCGACACAACATGGGGCGTACACACAAAATCTATACTGATAAATTAAAATCTTTTAAAATAACCTCCCTTAATAATCGTCGAAAACTCATAGATCTGATATATCTTCATAAAATTTTACATTCTTCCATAGACTGTTCTAGTCTACTATCCTCTATTGACATAAACACTCACTACAGGTGTCGGAACCCGAAAACGTTCTTGTTGAGGGTTTACAAAAATAATACATCGTTTTAAAACCCAATCATTAGGATGTGTCGTCAATATAACGAGTTGGCAGCTAGTAATAATGATATAGATATATTTAACTCTAACCTCAATAAATTTCGCAAATTAATTTCGACTATACTGAGCAATTATGTAATATAGCGATATGAATATATATAATTTTCTATTAAATATATTATTATGTATTTAAATAATAGGTACACAGTAACATTTAATTTTAGGAAAAATAGTTTTGGCTACGCTTGCAACACTTTTCTGAACTTGCTATGTTTACATCTAGGTCTACAATCTGGTTCAATACTGTAACTATTAAATAAGGTGTAATTGTGATTGTAAACTGCTTTGTAAACTTATTACAATAAATAAATAAATATTATAAAAATAATTATTATTAGCTATTTGACGACCTCTGTGGCGCAGTGGGCGAATGCCCGCCTGATCTATGTATTATAATGAAGTATCTATGTATTATATCAGTCATCTGGTTACCATAACACAAGCATTTTTTATTTTAATTCTTCCATAATTTAAATAACTCTGCATTTACAGGAAAAGTTTATGTCTGCACAAGAGCAACGCCGAGACCTCGGCAAGCAGCTGGCCAACATCGAAGCTCGGCTGAAGGAGCTTCACGCTGAGATGCAAAACACAATGAAAGGGGACGAGAAATACCTACATCTGTGTACTGAAGAGCATAAGGTATGAGTGAAGATTGATAATTGGTATGTCATAAAAAAAATCTTACTAAAAGCTTACGGCTTCGATGGGATTCGAACCCGCGAGATATAAGCGATCACCCTTAAGCCGGGCCGCCATACTTACCTAGTTGGTATGACTGATTTCATTTTAATTTTTTTTTTATTTCATTTCATTTCGTTTCTTATTGACTAAAGAAATTTTTACTTGTGACTTAAGATTTTTAAAGAAGATACGAAGATATATAGAAGAAAAAGACAATAATCAAAATGTTATCATTTTCAAAAGGTTTTAAGTTACAGCGCATAATTTATGAGAGACATTGGAAATTAATTTGTATCCATTACTGAGACGCGGAGGTTGCGTGTTCGAATCCTGCCGCGGGACAAATGTTTGCATGTTCTGCAGATATTTGTTCCGGGTCTGGATGTTTTTCTATCTATAGGTAATATGTATGTATTTAAAAAAAAAAGTATCTAAGTATCATATCAGTAATCTGGTTACCATAACACAAGCATTAAGTTGCTTAGCTTGGGACTAGATAACGCTGTGTAAAGTGTCCAAGGATATTTATTTATTTATTACCTTCTAGCTTATAATCCAAGAGCGCGCTCTCCGTACGCTATTCGCCGACGCAGAAAGAGAAGAGCGTGAGCTATTCGCAACGATGTCGGCCGCCGTGAAGCTGGGGCACGAGCGCGAGCGGGCTCACGCGGAGAGAAACAAGTACTGGTACATCGTGGCTTCTATATTCGGTGAGGAAAGAAAGAAAGAAAGAAAGAAAAAATCATTTATTCTTGTAGGGCCTTAAGGATCACTTAAGTTTCGTTTTACATGCTAGGTGATTCTAATGCCTGTTCTAATGTGTTTCTAATGAAACTAGTTGCCGTCGGTTTGTAGAGATCATGCCACAGGTACTTGAATCTAAAGTACATGGCATGATCTTATTAGTGATCAGGCAAGGCGCTCTAGAGATCATCTATACTAATCTATTCTAATATTATAAAGAGGTAATGTTGGTTTGTTTGTATGTTTGGGGTAATCTTCGAAACTACTCATCCGATTTCAAAAGTTCTTTCACCAATTTGTAGCTTAGACTTTCCGAATGAACATAGGCTATATTTTATCAAGGTAGGTACCACGTGAACGAAGCCACGGGCAAGTTAGCTAGTAATAAATAAAATAAATAAATAATTAATAAAATAAAATATCCTTGGACATTCCACACAGCGTCATCTAGCCCCAAGCTAAGCAACTGAATGCTTGTGTTATAGTAACCAGATTACTAAATACTACATAGATATTTTTTGTAAATACATACATACATACTATAGATAGAAAAACATCCAGACCCGGAACAAATATCTGTAGAAGATACAAACATTTGTCCCGTGGCGGGGTTCGAACCCGCAACCTCCGCGTCTCAGGCGGGCCTTCGCCCACTGCGCCAAAGAGGTCGTCATAATATTATAATATTATTATAATAAGTACTAATATTATGACGACCTCTTTGGCGCAGAATAGAATATAACTTATATTCTATACTATGTGTGTATGTGTAAATAAATAAATAAATAAATTAGTACAGAAGTATAGATAGTATAGATTAGTACAGAAAATTCAATTTCCCAGGCACAGTACTCGGTATAGCCGGGTCGACGATCAACAATCGTCTCAAGATGGCGGAGTTTAGAGACATGATGGAACAGCAGATGGCTAAGAGTGCCAGCGTCTTGTACACTATAGCTGGAGGAGGGACAGCCAGTAGGGCGGATATCAATGAAGCTATGAAGACTGAGTTCGCTTATCAGGTGAGAAGGTAAAAGTAAGTTCGTATGAGCAAGTGGCCAACTCTGGTGACGGAGTTTTTAGGCCGCCATAAGACCTCCGTCATGGCTTAACGACTTTAAAAGCCGGGACCGACAATTTAACGTGCCCTCCGAAGCACGGAAGCGCTCAGATGAAAATGAGGTGAGAAGGTGAAATGAAGATACTATTATTTTAGTATCTATCTAGGGTACAGTCAGCGTCAAATTGATATGTGAGTCTAAAGTAGTCAAAATGATCTGAAAAACATAAAAGCAATTTGATATAAGCAGTTGGAATCATCATATTGTTGCAAGCTGCTCAGCCCCCTGATTGTGTAACTTGTTTCACATTGTATCCAAGTTGTATCAAAGCAAAAATCACAGTAAATCGCGAAAACAACTGTCAAATATGACAGTTGTTTTCGCGATTTACTGTGATTTTTGCTTTGATACAACTTGGATACAATGTGAAACAAGTTACACAATCAGGGGGCTGGTATAGGTGCTTGCAACAATATGATGATTCGAACTGCGTTTACCAAATTGCTATTATGTTTTTCAGATCATTTTGATTACTCTAGCGCACATATCAATTTGACGCTGACTGTACTACATACTACTATTTCCTCAAACATTGTGGTGTCCCAACGGGGCTCTTGTTGCGGCCAAACCTAATTTTTAAGACCATTATGTACATGAAGCAATAAATGAATATGAATATGAATGTGAGAATAGCATGAAAGAAAGAATTTAAACAAAAAAGGGGGGGGGGGGGGGTGAACCTCCTCCCCCTGGCCGTGTAAATAAGCCTATGGAAATTAAATGTTTTGATGTTAATTATTAATATTATGTTTCTTCTAATGCACACTAGAGGGCGGCACATGAACAAAAGGTATATTGGTTGATTATTTCGATATTTTTGTTGTTTTCTTTGTAAATAAATTTGTACGAACCTAGATAAATATACTCAGGCCTTTACATCTTTACTAGATGATTTATACAGAGTCAGGAGGCTTTGCCTACACTTAACGGGACATTGTAGTGCCTGGGACATTGTTGAGATGGAGGCTTGTAGCACCTAAACCATCCTCTCAGCTGCCGGACATATCCACAGGAGAGACAATGGTCAATACGTGTGGGGCTGACTAGCCGCAGGTTTCCTCACGATGTTTTCCTTCACCGTTTAAAGCTCGTGTTAATATGCATATAAATAAAATCTAGATAGAGGGGTTATTGATATTACGATTAATTTTTTTTTTCAGGAGCAACTCGCACATAACTTGAAGCTGATGCAGGAAAACATCAGTAATCTAGTCACAAAACAAAACTCGTTGATAGGTGAGTTAACATGAATATAATACGAACTTTAATTTATTAAATATCACGGGACAAATGTTTGCAGATATTTGTTCCGGGTCTGGATGTTTTTCTATCTATAATAATATGTATGTATGTATCAAAGACGATTAAACCTGGAAGAAATCGCTTTGAGCGATAAGGCCGCCCATTGTGTCACCTTTTATTAGTTCTTAAGTTTTTTAGTTTTAGTGCATAACTTGGTGTAACAATAGAGTTTTCTATCTATCTATCAACTATCTATCTATCTAATATCAAGATATCTTGATATTAATCGTCTTTGGTATAAGCAAGTGGCCAACTCTGGTGACGGAGTTTTTAGGCCGCCTTAAGGCCTCCGTCATGGCTTTACGACTTTAAAAGCCGGGACCGTCAATTTAACGTGCCCTCCGAAACACGGAAGCGCTCAGATATAAATGCCACTTGCGGTCACCCATCCAAATAGTGACCGCTCAGAACGTTGCTTAACTTCGACGATCTATCAAGAACGTCTTATGCCGGGTTCCTATATCCAACTAACGGACGTCCGTAGCTCGGTCGTCATAGCAACGTTGTTTATTCAACACAAAATGTATGAGACTTTTTGACAGATAACAACGTTGCTATGACGACCGACCTACGGACATCCGTTAGCTGGATATAGGAACCCGACATTAGCAAGCTTCGCCACGAGCGCTTCATACAATTTAGGGAAGCACCGCCTACGAAAAAGTCCCCTAACTAATTTTAATTATATATATTTTTTTTTGAGTATGTATGTTAGTTTATTAGGTATTTATAAATATTTATTCAAAATTTATTAGTTTAGATGTTAAATCAGTTGAGTATAGGGCACTGGTGACCTGTAGCACAGGTTTTTATACCTATTTCAGGCACCAGTCTCTCACAAAACAGGTTCCTACCTCTAACCTACAATTGTTTGAATTTATCATAATTTATTAACTGTATTTATTTTATTATTTTTAAAATTATTATATATTTTTATTTATGTTTGTGAGAGAAACAAATAAACAATTTGATTTGATTTGATTTGATTTTCTTTGTATTGTATGTAATGTCTGTTGTTTTAATAAATTTCATTTCATTTCACAGATAGGGTCCACTTTCAAGAACAGACAACAGCGGCCCAATTTCGCGACTTAAAACGTCTTGTGGTCGCAGCGTCCCAAACCAGCGCTAAGTCCGACGCGGAACTGGCAAAAGCACTGTCCATCGTCCATCAAGATTTAGATGATGACCATAAAAGTGTTGAAGTCAGGGAAAGTAGAGGCTTTGAGTCGAATCAGATCATAACTGGCGTAGGAATACTGTTGTGTATACTTATATTTGGCAATGTTTTGGGCAGAGTCAGTTGATTTGTTAATCTGCGTCCAATTTAAGATTAAGCATAGTTGTAAATATGAAAGTTTGGGATTCAATCAATTTTTGACGACCTCTGTGGCGCAGTGGGCGAAGGCTCGCCTGAGACGCGGAGGTTGCGGGTTCCCGCCGCGGGACAAATGTTTGCAATTTCTGCAGATATTGGTTCCTGGTCTGGATGTTTTTCTATCTATAATATGTATGTATTTACAAAAAAAAACGTATCTAAGTATTATATCAGTCATCTGGTTACCATAACACAAGCATTAAGTTGCTTAGCTTGGGGACTAGATGACGCCGTGTGGAATGTCCAAAGATATTTATTTATTTATTTAATTGGGTGTAGGAGTCACGTTGGAACAGGCATTAGAATCACCTAGCATGTAAAACGAAACTTAGGTGATCCTTGAGGTCCTACAAGAATAAATGATTTTTTCTTTCTTTCTTATAATCAAATTGGTTCATATGATAAATATTTCAGTGTTCTCTTAAAATTTTAATATTGGTGGGTAGTTTGTTAGTGTAATTTTTAACCGAGGGTCTATGTATATATTTTAAGTATGTTTATTGATTTTTCAATAGTGACCTATTACGATTTTTTTTTTTGTTTGAAAGAGTAAAATCCTCTACTTAAGTGTTTTTCTGTAAGATCTATCATCATCATTCTCCTGCCCTTATCCCACGCTAAGTGGGGTCGGCACAACATGTTTTTCTTTTCCACTCTCCTCTATCACTCGTCAACTCTGAATTTACTCTTACATTCATATTATTTCGTAAGATTAAATTATATTAAAAGCAAAAAAGTAGCCAGTGGAAAAAAGTACCAAATTTGTTTAGCTGTTTCAGAGTAAGAATATAAAATACTAAGCCTACTCGCCCGCGGCCTCGCTCGCGTGGTACCTACCTTGATAATATATAGCCTATGTTCATTCGGAAAGTCCATGCTACACATCGGTGAAATAGTTTTGAAATCGGATGAGTAGTTTCGGAGATTACCCTAAACATACAAACAAACAAACCAACTTTACCTCTTTATAATATTATTATTATATTATATAATATATATACAAGTATTAGATTACAGACTCGCAAACTTTCACATTTATAATATTAGTGTAATAAACAGCCCGATCTGACTTTTGGTTTAGATTGTGTTGGATTTGGAAGTATATTAAGATGAAACTAAGCATAAATAACTAACTTTAAAGGTGTTACCGTGATATGGTATTAATTTTGTTACAAAACCTACCTTATTATAGGAATAAGCGATAAAACCTGACGAAAAACAGAAAGAGCAATTAAATTGTCTTTGACAATAAAATCAAGCCAACCTTGTCTTATTTTAAAATTATTAATTTATTAAGAGAACCAAATATACATGTTTATTACTATATTATATTATTATAGGCAGCCCTCAGTGTCCCACTGCTGGGCAAAGGCCTCCCTCCACTACCACCATTCGTCCCTCTCCTGCGCTAATATGGTCCAGTCGGCGCGGAATTTGGCGAGCTCGTCCCTGGTTAAATTTTAATAACAAAATACAAAAGAACCAGTTAGGCCATAGATCGAATCCGATCTATAGTTAGCTCAAATAATCCAGATCACTGCCAGTCTCAGGAACATTAAAATAAGATGTAGGGGTACTCATATTTTTGACATTTTATCAGGGTTTTAACCACTGGATGTGCGCAGAAACTATATACAACGATAAACAATACAACTGATTCATAAGTGGTATGTTATCCCGAAAAGGGGTGTGAATGACCCCTTTTTGGGATAACATACCACTTATGAATCACGTTTTATTTTAATAGAAAGTGAAAGCTAACAAAGAAAATGTGATCTTAACCATTACGTTAATTTAAATATACCTTTAAATATATTTCCTAGCTGCGCCCCGCGGTGAATAGTTCCCGTTCCCGTGGGAATACCGGGATAAAAAATAACCTATTCTTTAATCCGGTGTATAAGCAATTCTGGTACCAAATTTCATTCAAATCCATCGAGCCGTTTGAGCGTGAAAGAGTAACAAACACACACACAAACACAAACATTCACCTTTATAATATGAGTGTGATTATTTATTCTAAGAGATGATTTAAAGTTTAAACCCAGTTTTAACTTAAGCCCTAGATTTTTGTAATTGTGCAGTTCCACTTTTGTATCTAAATTATTGAACAATAGTGGCAATTCGGAGTATCGCAAAAGCTAAACATAACTAACCAAAAATGTTGCCGTCCCTTTCATAGCGATGGAAATAAAAAGGATGGCATTAATTTTAGTTAGTTTAGTTTAGCTTTTGCGACACTCCGAATTGCCCCCAGTGTTACATAAAATAAATGTTGTAATTGTTGTTTTGTTTTTTATTTCTTATAGAAGCGGTTATTATATTTTTTAATTGAAGCGCTCGTGGCGAAGCTTACTTGATAGATAGTTGAAGTTATGCAACGTTCTGAGCGGTCACTACTTGGTGGCAAGTTGTATTATCAGCTGAGCGCTTCCGTGCATCGAGGGCACGTTAAATTGGCGATCTCGGCTTTTAAAGTCTTTACTTAATAATTTACCGGGACAGCTTGTAATTAGAAGTATTTTTATAAAACAAACAAAACAGCAACTTTATTGAAAATGTATTATTTAATTCCAATAAATAACAAAATACCATAATAATTACACCAGAAATATCTACAGCTATTAACATTGTATTTCAAGAACGCTAATAGAACCATCGTTGAGCTACATGTACACTCGCCTACAAAAGTTGATGAACACTTTAGTTTTTTTAAGTCTATGTACTTATTTATTTATTTATTTATACTTTATTGCACAAAATAAACATTTGTAAAAAGAGCTTAAAACTAGACAGGTAATGGCAAAGGCGAGCTTAACCCTAAAAAGAGTTCTCTTCCAGCAAACCTCAATAGTCTACGTACATAAGTCTTAAACAAAAACGCTTACTTTAAAATTAAAAATGATTTGTATATAATATACATAACATGAATCACATATATATCTCTTAATATTTGAAGTTAAGCAACGTTCTGAGCAGTCACAACTTGGATGGGTGACCGCAAGTGGCATTAACAGCTAAGCGCGGCGGAGGCCTATAAGCGGCCTGAAAACTCCGTCACCGAACGAACTTAGTTACTATATTTTTTAGTGTTAAACCACAATAAGGTCATTATAAATGAAAAATCTTACTAAAAGTTAATGGCTCCGACAGGATTCGAACCTGCGTAGATACAAGCGATCGTTGCTAAGCCGAGCTGCCTGACCACTAGGCTGCCGGAGCCGTTAACTTTTAGTAAGATTTTTCATTTAAAATATAGTTACTTTTGTGTTGCTAAGTAGGTAGGTATATAAAATATTTTTTACTTTGACCTTTTAATTATAAAATGTTCATCATCTTTTTAAACTGACTGTACATAAATATTTCTGTCGTTTATACAAAGTAAATATGTCACTAGCTTCACACTACTTTATTCACGTGGTAATAACATTCAAGTCTAATACTATTCTAAGTCATGATCTACATTTATTTAAAATTTCATTAAAATTTGTTTCGCCGTAAATGATTTAATGTACAAACTTTGCAATACATTAGGTAGGTATATAATCGAGTTGAGGAATCTATTTGAGCTATTTTTAACTATATTTTGTGCGTTTATAGTCGAAATCGTCTCAAATTACATATTTTATTTGCTTTAATTTTTTTTAAACAGGCACGATTTGCTAAAAAAATTCAAACAGAAGACACTAATGTCAATTCAGATGTTGCCAAAACTAAACTAAACTGATTTGACAACACTAAAAATTTTGCCGTCCCTTTCATAACGCTCGAAATAAAAAAGGATGACATCAAGTTTTAGTGCAGTCAAAATATTATATTTAGATTAGTTTTTGCGACATCTGAACTACAGAACAATTCATTTACTTCTGAGACGAAAATATGTCATTTTAAAGAAAAAGTAGCCACAAGACATAGAGAGATCTTGAATGTCTAGTGTACCAAGGATACACTGTAATGAGCCACCAATTTTGCATAGAAACATTCTAAAGCGTTTTCCAGGAAAGATGTCCCGCGGAATTTTACGGTACTAACGAAAACCTTCGGCAATTTATCCTCACGCGTAGATACTAGCGCCATACCAAAGTGACTTCTTTCGTGAAATACACAACCGAATACTGAAAAGCTATTATCTAAGTGGGGCTTATATTTGACATCAATTGACGTTGATGCAAATCTGAAAAGTAAGAACGTCTCAAATAGTAAATACGCTCTCAAATATATGAGTAGCATTTAGCATTTCAGTATTTGTTAGCCTGTAATTATTAGAAATGAACCTACTCTATATTGTCTATTATCAATATTTGTACAATTTAAAGCCCTAATTTTAGTATTAGAATATTTTATAAGGCTTTTAAGATTCAGCAGTTAAGCTTACTGGTACAGTCATCAGCAAAAGTTGATGAAAATTTCAAGTTATTATTATGATAAAAAAAATTGATTTCTAGTTATTTGAGATTGAAATTTTCATTAACTGCTGTGTATGACTATACTCTTGAAACATGTCCGTCTATTATTTGTCCGTCTATTATACTGTCTATTTTAACTCCATATTTGTAACCACATCTATTTTATTAACCCAACTATACCTTTACCAGACTTGACCAACTGAAACAAAAAAAATTACCTAATTACGCATTGGAAAAAAAAACATATATCGGCACATAGACATTCTATTTCTAAGTTGATTAATAAGTTTAAAAAAGGTTAGGAGTATAAGAACTTATTAGTGGCAATTCTGAGTGTCGCAAAAGCTAAACTAAGCTAACTAAAATTGTTGTCGTCCCTTTCATAGCGATGGGAATAAAAAGGATGGCAATAATTTAGTAGTTAGCTTAGTTTAGCTTTTGCGACACTCAGAATCGCCCCCATTATGCCATTACAATGTTACTAAATGATTTATACAGAGTCAGGAGGCTTTGCCTACACTTAACGGGACACTGTAGTGCCTGGGACATTGTTGAGATGGAATAGGCTTGTAGCACCTAAACCATCCTCTCAGCTGCCGGACATTTCTGAGCACAGCGCCGCTAATCGCAATAAAGCTCCCCCTTTTTTCCATTACAAAAATATAACACTGAATTATTACCATTTATTTCATGTTAATTATTTTACCAATTGGAAACCAAATTTAGAGTAAAACAATGGGGGCAATTCTGAGTGTCGCAAAAGCTAAACTAAGCTAACTAAAATTGTTGCCATCCGTTTTATTCCCATCGCTATGAAAGGGACGGCAACAATTTTAGTTAGCTTAGTTTAGCTTTTGCGACACTCAGAATTGCCACTATTACTTACCTTATAACGGTGAAGAAAAACATCGTGAGGAAACCAGTTAGCTCTCTAATAGCGTCGATGGGCTTGCAACCTGTCACATGGAAAGTTAAATTCTGCAAAAAGTGGGCATGTACCAAATATGTATGTATTTGGACATACCTCTGACAACCCCCTTAGACATCTTCGAAAAGATCTAAAATTGCCTAATGTTCTGAAAGAAATGTCTACCGCTCCCGGGATACAGTCGTGATTATATTTCATTTTTTACAATACTTACCAATTTTCTAGTAATAGCTATGTTGTTTTCTTTGGTGATTTTGGTATGTCCGTTTGCTCTTGAGTGTCCAATTTGAGATTCTCCAACTTCAGGTCCTGAAATTTAATAGATTTTAATAAAACATGACAAAATCATAACTGTATTCAAGTTTATATATTTTTACAGTGTTAAACGACACTTTGGTAAGTACTTATCAGATATTTTATAATAAAAGAAAAATCTTACTAATATAATCTCCGGTAGGATTCGAACCTGCGTAGATAGAAGCGATCGCTCTTAAGCCGAGCTGCCTGACCACTAGGCTACGGAACCTTAACACCGAGCGCTGAAACTGTTAGAGACTATCTTTACCAGTCTCTAGCTAGGCAAACAGAAGAGCATGGATACTAGTTAAGTTTTTTCTTTTTTATTATATTGTTATATTTGTTTTGTGTGATTTTTGTTATTTACTTTATGTACTTTTATTTATTAGCTATAATGATTTAGAATTATCTGTGATGATATAGTTGATGATTGTGAATAAAGAATTTGAATTGAAACTACATTACAGCTGAATGAACATACCTCATCCAAAGGGTTAATAACATGGCCATTCCTCTTCTCTTCTCTTAGAGTGTCGTCCTCTTCGTCATCTGTATGCACGTCATAGAACTCTTCGCTGTCTAACTCAGCGTCTGTGCCTGGAAGAGAACCAATGTAACTTGAACTAGGTAGTAATGGAAACTCAAACAAATGAGAGCTCATGTCAAACAACAGGTAAACCAATAAATACTATTATACATTACTTTACACTTTTATAGTGTATATCTATATTAATAATTTCGTGCAGGGGTACGGTAGACTCGATTGAAACCATCAAATAATAATAAAACACTAAAAATAATTGATTTCGAATCGACAACATATATCCGCAAAATTCGGATTGTCGAGTATTTTGTTAAATTCTAATGATTATGACAAATCGCAGTCGCCATTGAACACTGGACACTCGAGCAAACGTCACTGTCACTGACACCGGATGACATTGACATCTTTGAGTAGACGTCGCGCCATTCATAAATCAAAGTGTCCATTAAAAAGAACTGCTATGACTTTGACTTGACTTTACTAACTTAAATTAAAATGACATAGTTGTGGCTAAATGCGTGGCAAAAGTCGGCGAAGTCAAAATAAAGAAGAAGAAGCCATACAGCAAAATAAAGAAATATATTTTTTAGTCGTTTCGCAAAGCTATTGGTTTGGTCATTTTTATAGGATGCGTTCTGTATTTTTTCTTAAAACCTGAGATTGGCCGATTGCCAAGGGAGAGGGAGAGGGAGAGGGATTTTATAAAGAACAATGGCAGTTCGGCATACATTGTTTTAGTTCACGTAAAAAACTCGCGTCATAGTTTAAAAAAAATATATAGGTACACAATCCACATAAGTCGTTAAAACATATCATCAGAAAAAAATATTTTTATACACCGACGTTACAAATAAATCAGTAGGTACTTTAAAACGAACATCGCCACAGAACATCCTAACATCTCATTACATGCTCTTTGACATCTCGCCAAAATAGAACATGACATGACATGACATTGAAAACGTCGAATTGGTATTGCCATTTTTTAAATTATAACATAAACTAATAATACTTTATTAGTGCTTTACATAGAAGTATTTTCTGTCAATTATTAAATAAAATTGTAATTTACATTAATTTTGAAGTTCTTTTCATGATTTAATTATAGCAATTAACTTACCACAAAATATCAAATCAAAATACCACTAATTGAATAGGGCCATTCAATAACAAAAACTTCTAATAGATCTAAGGGGCTTTTATTAGCAACACTAACATTGCAATGGAGAAGAAAAATCGCATTTTCATAACTTTTTATTCTGAATATCGGTAAAAAAAATAAAAAAAATTATAAATCTAAGTAGGTACCTACTTGAAAATGAAGACTTTTTAAGACGCTCTTGAAATTCGGCATAGGTAAACAACTGCCATGATTCTTTACTACTATTATTTAAAGATGTGGGTTCTTTACCTACTGCAGTATTAGGCGCAGGACACACAGAAAAGACGTAAGACGAAGACGGGGCGCGGACATTTGTCTCTTCCGCGTCCCTTTCATACAAAATGTATAGAAGCGTCACGACGTAAACAATTCAGAAGAGAAGGAGCGCGGGCGCAACGCTTTTACGTCTGCGCCTTTTGTTCAAAACACACAGGAGAGACGGGGCGCGGACGTGGCGGGGGCGAGGACGGGGCGCGGGGTGGTATGCCTGCCGGGCGGGTCTCGCACGCTCGCACGCTTGCACTGCGTCGCGTCCGCGCCCTGTCTCTTCTATATAATTTCAAAAGTCGCGTCCGTGTCACGTCTCCGCCCTGTCCGCGCCCCGTCTTCGTCTAACGTCTTTCCTGTTTGTCCCGCGCCTTACATGGACTTTTTGAGAGACTCGAAAATGTTCATTGTGTAAATTTATACTTTTAAATGTAGTAAATTTATACTTTTATTTACTACTTAGGTATATAGTTTTTATTTACTATATTTACTAAACACAATGAACGAAGCTAAAAAATCTATGTCTTGCTTACCTACCTTTAATATTCCTTGAGAACCGATCACTACAGTAATATATACATCTATATTTTGTACCTAGATGTGTAGGTATTATGAGTCACATTTCACCCGAGCGAAGCCGGGTTTTCATCTAGTTATTATATAATTTATATACACTACTATTATACTATTGTATAGTTCAGAAGCATCAACACGCAAAAACGTTAATTTAAATAGAGACCAATGTGCCATTACATTCTAATGAATAACTCTGTCACTGTCACGAGCGTCGTTTTGGGCGACGCGTGAAAACGAATGCCTGCGTTCTTACAGCATTTTTTCTACCTAGACAGCGGAGTAGACCTATTATAAAAATACCTAATGTTTTTCTATCTATAATATGTATGTATTTACACAAAATAATGTAACTAAGTAGTATAACAGTCATCTGGTTACCATAACACAAGCATTAAGTTGCTTAGCTTGGGACTAGATGACGCCGTGTGAAATGTCCAAGGATATTTATTTATTTATTAATAAAATTATAGATATAATTCGTACCTAGTACAGACTGATAGTCAGTGAAGTATTCCGAATCCGATGCATAGCTAAGCTCAGCTTTGCCGGGCACGTCTGCATCTCCACTTGGTGCTCCACTCGGTGACACCTTCTCCTTCTTCTCTCGTTTAGGCCGCGTGGGCTTAGACCGCGCTTTTAGGCGCCGGTTTTGACTGAAAGCAGCATTATCATTGATTCAAGTATTCCTATATGGATCGTTGTAAGCTATCTAGACACACTCACGTTTCTCGCTGCAGTTCTCGTATAGCTTCTAATTCAGACCGCATTGAGGATACTTGCTTATCCAGTCTTGCAACCTCGCTAACTGAAAATATCATCACAATAATAATATTATAAAGGTGAAAGTTTGTGTATGTAAGTGTGTTTGTTACTCTTTCACGCTCAAACAGCTGGATGGATTTGAATGAAATTTGGTACCAAGTGTAATAAAAAAATAAAAAAAATGTGAAATGTTAAGTTGTAATAAACAAATAATGTGTTTAAATATGTGAAATTTTATTTTAACCAATAACTAAAGAAAGGCTCAGGTAGGCAATTTTAACAAACAAATTAAATAATCTCGGGCGCCATGCCTACCTGAATTAATAAAAATAATAACTACCTGGATAAGTCAGCGAAGATATCGAACCTTTAATCACAAGGCCGGGGGGCTAATAAAAGATGGTATGAATTTCAATTTTAGTTTATTGGGCCTAATAGTATGTATGCCCGTGGAAATCTGAATCTTGAGAATTGAAGGTTTTGTACGGAGAAGCTAAATGTATTTTTAACCAATAGATCTTACAATCTACTGTATCTAGGATCTAAACTAATTAAAGTGGTTGACTGTCGTTATTGCAATCCAATGTTAAAGTTAAATTAGCTGAAGGCTATAAGAAAACATTTTTAAAGTAATGTGTAAATTCTAACTAGAATCTAAATAAACTTAAACCAGGCAAACCCCAACTGGAAGTCTTCCTCCTCTAAATGGGTTTCCAATAAGTAAGTTATTCTAATTAAATCTTAACGAAAATAAGAAGTTAAATTTAACCAAAATAAAGTTATATCTAAGCCCAAACAAAAAGCCAAAACAAAAAGGTAAACAAAAAAAAAACCCGTTCATAACTGAAACAATTGAGAACAGAAATTAGAATTTTGTAATTATTTATGTAGAATGTCTAACAATTGTCAAGAACTTACCGGGAAATAATGTTTAAAAGTTCATTACGCCGATAACCCTTGCAAAATCTGTGAAAAATGCAAACAATTCCTATAAAAAATGCGATCACTCACGCGTGACAATGATTTAAATTCCAAAGACAAAATTACTCACCAAAACTTCAAAATATTAGGGCCGTCATAAGCACAAAGCCACTGCAAACGAAATTTAAAACCACAACATGGTTTTTCTAATATAAATTGGCTGATTAATTCAGCTAAACAAATTTGTAATCAAAAAGATGTGTCCGTCATTTTGCAGACCAGGAGGAAAGTAGTGAAAAACAACAAGGATGGGGTAGAGGTCCAGATTTTTCTAATCAATCGATAGGGATGTCAATATCAAGCAATCGATCATGAAAGCAAATAGAACTGTCAGTGTCAAAATAACGTCAATGCCAAAAGAAACAATGTTTACAAACTTGTGTAGTATAATCCAATCCATGCTAGTGCCTAAAAATTCTAACAAATTCACCTCCAAAACTGAATTCGTGTAACGTGACCAAAAGCATCGTTACATTACATCCTTTCCCGAAAAAATAAAAGAAAGGACTCTTTCTTTTATGCCCAAAAGATAAGAATTTAAATTGGCAAAAACATAAAAATTCAAAAAAATTTACTACTAAAGACTCTACCAAAAACTCTACAAAGACTCTACCAAAAGGCTCTATAAAAGACTCTACTAAAGACTCTACAAAAGACTCTACAAAATACTCTATAAAAGACTCTACAAAAGACTCTACAAAAGACTCTATAAAAGACTCTATAAAAGACTCTACAAAAGACTCTACAAAAGAACTCTATAAAAATAAATCTACCAAAAGACTCTATAAAAAGAAATCAAACAAAACAACAAAAAAGTGTGATAGTTCTACTACCTTGGGAAATCTAAACAAAGAATGTTAGAAAAACAAGAAGTGAAAAATACACAAAATTTATCAAAATACTAAATCTTGGTAAGATCTAAACAAGTTAGACAAACAAGAAAAGTTTGAAAATTATAAACTCTCAACAAAAAGGAACTCTTCAAAAATCGAGTTAAGTACAAAGTTAAAAATGTTCATGTAAAATAACAAACTCAACAAAAGTGTTGTAAAAGTGCGACTGGACAAAACTTGTCGTCGACTCAAGCTTGAAAATTTTAAAACTTTACAAATTGAAACTTTAAATTGAAATTTTATCAAGTGACCTCAGAAGATCATAAAGTGCGGTTGGACTACTTACGTCACCGACTCGAAGTGATATCATAACAATTTCATTACAAATTTATAACAAAAAATATGCAGTAAAAATTTGACGATTGGCCATTCTGACAATATAAGAAGTGCGGTTGGACACCTACGTCACCGACTCTGTACAGAAGGTTACAAAAGTTCAACAAAACATGCAATAACAATTTAACAATCCGACAATCTAAGAAGTGCGGTTGGACACCTACGTCACCGACTCTGTACGGAAGTTTACAAAAGTACCTAATGAAAGGTAGATTCTCACATGGGAAAAATGTGATTTCAAAAAATATGTTATACACAACCAAGCGTGCAAACACAAAAACATTTGTGCATTGTGATCGGAACAACTCCACCGAACTACCGGGCACAATGCGACAAAAGGAAAAAAAATACAGTATTCAAACGGAAAAGAGTGAATAGTGCAAATATGTTCTACACAACAGAATGTGCAAACACAAAAAACGTCTGTGTATTGTGATCGGCACAACTCCACCAACTTTCCGGGCACAACACGACAAACAAAAACGTACAATATTCAAACGGAAAAGAGTGAATAATGCAAAAAATATCAAATGAACTGTGATCGGCTCAACTCTACCAATTTTCCGGGCACAGTCACATTTGGAAAAAATGGTTGTGCATATTGTGATCGGCATAACTCCACCAACTTTCCGGGCACAATACCACAAAATTAACAGAACCAGAGGGAAAATCTGAGAACCGTTCCAAAAAATGGTAGGAATAAAATTCCAAAAAATGTCAAATCAGGGTGGTACCAAAATGTCAAGTCCGAGAACCTTAAATGTAAACTTATCTAGGATTCAGACAAATACAAACAAACGACAAAAAATGACACAAAAAGTGACCAAACAAATATAAGTCCAAAAAGACTACAAACAAAAGTTTGAGAACAACGAACAAAGTTCTCCAAAAATTTACAAAATGTACATAAGATCTTTCGATGTTGAAAATATAACGAATGAAGCAAAAAGTTTAAAACCAAAAGGACCTAAGTTAATTTCAGAAATTTTAAATTCAAGGAATCGTTAAGTAGTTTGGTATCCTTTCATTCTTCTTCATACAAACAACTATATCCTAACATACATCAATCTACACTCTTCATCTACAAAAGTTGAATCAAACCAACATAACAGAACCAAGTCAAAAGCCAAAAAGTATGAAATTAATTTTTAATATTTAATTATATCTTTAACGTGATAACGACCAGAAGTGTTTTTGTTAAGGTCTTTCAAAAGGTAAACGTTGTTAGAAATCTTTTCAATAATTTCGCATTTAATAAACTTAGGTGCAAGTTTAGCCGAAAAATAGGTAGGAGCATTAGACTGAACAAAACTTCTTCTCCAAACAATATCACCTACATCAAAAGAAATGACTTTCCTCCCTAAATTATAATATCGCGCATTACGCTTATACGCTTTTAACAAATGGGCTTGAACTTTAACAAAAATATCACTAAGTGATTTAATAGAAAATGCATAAGAATTTCTTTCACCAAATTCAAGCTGATCTAAATTATCCAAAGAATTACTAAAACGGTGTAAAGAAGCATCAAAAATTAATTCTCTCCCAAACATGAGAAAATTAGGTGTGAAATCTGTAGCAAGATTTTCACTATTATTCAAAGCTAATTGAACATGAGGCAATAATTTTGACCAAGTGCGTTGATCTTCATTAACAAAGCACGAAATACAAGTTTCTACAGTTTTATTATATCTCTCAACAGGATTATTTTGTGGGGTATACAATGTATTGTAAAATATTTTTGTTATATTGTAACTCTTCATGAAATCTACAAAATATTTGGCAGTAAACTGAGTTCCATTATCACAAACTATAATTTTAGGACAACCGAATTTAAGGAATATCTCTTTCTCAAATAATCTACAAATGGTTAAAGTTGTTGCTTTTATCATAGGAAATATCCAACAATACTTAGTAAATACATCTACAACCGAAAGAATATATTTATGTCCAGAATAACTTTTAGGCAAAATTCCAATAATGTCTACTGATAACATAACCATGGGAAGATCTACTTTTTTAGGATTTACCATAATACCAAAGGGTGGAGACGTAGTATGTTTATAAGCTTTACAAATGTCACAAGATTTTATGTATTTATGGACATCATTGAACATACCGTTCCAAACATAATGTTGTTTTAGTTTCTTTAAAGTTTTATGAATACCAAGATGACCAGAATTAATATCATCATGATTTGACTTAATAGTATCCAAAATATGTTCCTTAGGGATAACAATTTTCCAATTTAATCTACTATCAGGATTGAATTTATTCTTACAGAATTTGTATAAAGTTTTGTCATCAACTCTGTAATTTTTATACCTACTAGGAAATTTCTGACAATTAACAAATACTTTTTTATACCAAGGATCATCAATATCATCATCCGGTGCAATGATTTCAATAGAAGAAACTAAGATTGTGGAAACCGCAATTCGAGACAAAGCGTCTGGAACCAAATGTAAAGAACCTTTTTTATGAATAATTTGAAAAGTAAACTGAGAAATTCTAGCAGCCCATCTAGCAAGACGTCCACTAGGATTGTTTAATTTTAAAAGCCATTTCAAACAAGCATGATCTGTAATAACTGTAAATTCCATTCCTTCAATATAAGGTCTAAAATGTTCTATTGAATCTAAAATTGCTAATAATTCTCTTTCTGTGGTACTATAATTTTGTTCACATTTATTAAGAGATCTAGAATAGAATGCGATGGGATGTTGTTCTCCATTGTCATCCTCTTGACTCAACACACTACCAATTCCAACAGAACTAGCATCACAATGTAAAAAGAAAGGTTTACTAAAGTCTGGGCAAATTAAAACAGGGGATGAAATTAAAGCTACTTTAAGATTTTGAAAAGCTTTTTCAGCGTCTTCATTCCAAACAAGAGATTTATTCGAATTTTTACTACCAGCAGTCAATCTAGTAAGTGGTGAAGCAATATCAGCGAATTTATAAATGAATCTACGATAATAAGAACACAAGCCAAGAAAGCTTCTAAGTTGTTTAACAGTTTCAGGACGTGGAAAATTCTCAATAGCATCTAATTTAGAAGGATCAGTGTGTAAGCCTTTACTGTCCACAATATAACCAAGGTAACGAAGTCTATCCTTGCAAAATTCACATTTCTTTAAATTAACAGTTAAACCAGCATCTTTTAATATCCTATAAATTTTGTTTAAATACTTTATATGGTCTTCAAAATTGTTGTTAACTAAAATTAAATCATCAAGATAGCAAAAAAGTACGTTATCAAATTCAGGTCCAAAAAGTTTATCTACTAATCTCTGTAATTCAGCGGGGGCGTTAGTTAAACCGAATGGCATACGAATAAACTGGTACAATCCTTTTCCAGGGCAAACAAAAGCGGTCTTTTCGCGGGACGTTTCTTCCAGAGCGATTTGAAGAAAAGCTTTAGAAAGATCAATAGCTGTAATAAAGCGTGCGTCTCTAAGACTATCTAATATTCTAGAAGGATAAGGAAGAGGATAAGAGTCTTTAATTGTAATAGAATTTAAACGTCGTGAATCTAAACATAATCTAGTACTACCATCTTTCTTTCCTACTGCCAAAACAGGTGAACTCCAAGGAGATTTAGAGGGTTCTATAATTCCTTCTTTAAGTAAAACTTCTACTTCATCATAAAGTTCTTTCTGCTTAGCAGGACTCAAAGGCCAATATCTTTGTTTAAAAGGTTCGCTAGTAACGTTAATTTTATGTTGAACAAGATGAGTAAGACCTAAGCCTCTCTTTTCATAAGAGATGTCTTCAAAAAGTGAAATAGTTTTATCTAATTTTAATTTCTCAGAAGGAGTGAGTTCTGTGGCACAAGTGACCGAATAAGATTTTATATTATTATCTTTAACAAAAGTTACATTTTTCCAAAGTTCTTTAGCAAGATCAAATTTTAACCAAAAGTCGAATCCTAATATGAATGGAAGATCAAATGAAGGTATTATCATGAATTTAATATTTTTAGTTAAGTTATCACAAGTAATTGGCAAATCAATAGATCCTATGACTTGAGAAGCAGAACCATTAGCAGCGTAGGCACAATTAGAAATGTAGTTGGGTACACGATCAATTTTAAAACCCCAATCCAAAAATTGTTTATGATAATTATCACCAATGATACAACTATTCGAACCACTGTCCAATAAACCTGAAAATTTATTTTTACAAACTGAAAATTCTAAAAATGGTCTAGCATCGTTATTTTTGACTAATAAAACAGGAGCCGCTTTATAAACACTAAAGAAAGTTTTTAAATATCCTAGCCAATCCGAAAATTCTTTCTTACAAGTTGCGTCGTCAGGCTTATTAATGTGTCTAACTTTTTCACACATCGAGTTAACCTTGGTTTTCTCCGAAACTGGTACTCGATGGGACCTAATCAGTTTTTTGACTCCGTAGAGTTTTTATTTGCCAAATTGCACACATCACAATATTTGGTGATGACGCCTAACTTCTTACACTTAAAGCAAATCATACCCGGAATCGAAGGACAATTTCTATAAGTGTGACCAACTGTCTTACACTTCAAACAAGCGATATCAACCGACGAAACAGCGCTAGATTGTATCTTTTCAATTTTAAAAGTTTTAGGAGAATCTTTAAGAGATTTCCGACTAACAAAAGCTTCTAATTCTTTTCCCAAATTCATGAAAGATTCGAGAGAACTAATCTGTCTACCCAGAACATAAGGTGTATAAATCGACAACATGTTGTGCTTAACGATGGTGATCAACACTGACTCAATCAAAGGAGTGGCGAGACGACTAGCCATATCCATAACTTCCGTAATGAAATCTGGAAGAGATTCATTAGGTTTTTGTTTGCGGGTACGAAGTTCGTACTCCAAAAAGTAGTCATACTCAAGTATGTCAAAACGTTTGAGTAAAGCAACCTTAAGCTCTTGCCATGAAGCGATGTCGATGCGAATGGCACGGAACCATTTAGCAGCTGAACCAGAAAGCAAATCAGAAAACGAACCGACTAATAAATTTTCATCAAAATTTTTGTACAAAAAGTACTCTTCAACCTGAACAATGAACTCTCTAACACAAGTTTTTCCTTCAAAAACAATTTTACTTCTTTTTAAGTCAGGTAGCTTTGAATTATTATTCGAAGAAGACAAATTCTTTTTAATTTGATCATTCATGGTGTTGAACGAAGGTAAGTTGGGTGCACAAGCAGAAGAAGTGTGAATGGGTCTATCAACAGTACAAAAAGGATCCGGAACTCCAGTTAAATTCAAAACAGGACTATGAGTCTCTTCAGGCTCAGTAATAGTAGCACGACTATCCTTATCAACAGGTATCGGTGGACATTGAACTCCTTTATCCATGATGAAAACCGTTGAAAAAAACCGCAGTAATCAAAAGATTAAGTTTCCAAAAATAAAGTTTTTTAAAAGTTTTTCAAAGTCAAAAGTTTAAGTTTAAAGTTTCCTAAATAAAGTTTTTTAAATGTTGAAGTTATCTTATAAAGTTTTCTAAAGTCAAAAGTATTTTCTAAGTTTCAAATCCAGGATTGCAGTAACCACTCACAAAATTGTCATAACCGTATCAAACTATTTTTCAAATTTGTTATAAATGTTTAACAATAAAGTCACCAAATATCAAAATATGTTTTAACCAAATCACAAAATTATCTAAATTCACTAAATTATTTCACAAATTAAGTTTTAAAGTTTTGTAGTTCAATATTGAAAACATTAAAAATATAATGTTGAAAACACTTGTTAAATTGTTTTACAAAGTAAGTTTTTTAGTTTTAAATGCTTGTAGAACACACCAAATTGTTTTACAAAATAAGCTTTTGTATTTTAAATTATTACCAAATGGTATTATATTGTTTTACAAAATAAGTTTTTAACATAAATATCCATAAATGAGGATACAAAATGAACCGTAGAACTGTATTATTTTGTTGTTTGTCAAAGCAGAATAAACAATATCAATGTGAAAAAAGGTCACATTGATTAAAAATATTTCAAACAAATGTTCCAAATTTTAAACAAAGCCGCACTTAGTCTAACACAATTAAATTAAAAGGATGCAATAACGAGCAGTATCAAAGCTTCAGAAATCCACTAAAAGTCCCTGAACGCTGGCGTCAATTGTAATAAAAAAATAAAAAAAATGTGAAATGTTAAGTTGTAATAAACAAATAATGTGTTTAAATATGTGAAATTTTATTTTAACCAATAACTAAAGAAAGGCTCAGGTAGGCAATTTTAACAAACAAATTAAATAATCTCGGGCGCCATGCCTACCTGAATTAATAAAAATAATAACTACCTGGATAAGTCAGCGAAGATATCGAACCTTTAATCACAAGGCCGGGGGGCTAATAAAAGATGGTATGAATTTCAATTTTAGTTTATTGGGCCTAATAGTATGTATGCCCGTGGAAATCTGAATCTTGAGAATTGAAGGTTTTGTACGGAGAAGCTAAATGTATTTTTAACCAATAGATCTTACAATCTACTGTATCTAGGATCTAAACTAATTAAAGTGGTTGACTGTCGTTATTGCAATCCAATGTTAAAGTTAAATTAGCTGAAGGCTATAAGAAAACATTTTTAAAGTAATGTGTAAATTCTAACTAGAATCTAAATAAACTTAAACCAGGCAAACCCCAACTGGAAGTCTTCCTCCTCTAAATGGGTTTCCAATAAGTAAGTTATTCTAATTAAATCTTAACGAAAATAAGAAGTTAAATTTAACCAAAATAAAGTTATATCTAAGCCCAAACAAAAAGCCAAAACAAAAAGGTAAACAAAAAAAAAACCCGTTCATAACTGAAACAATTGAGAACAGAAATTAGAATTTTGTAATTATTTATGTAGAATGTCTAACAATTGTCAAGAACTTACCGGGAAATAATGTTTAAAAGTTCATTACGCCGATAACCCTTGCAAAATCTGTGAAAAATGCAAACAATTCCTATAAAAAATGCGATCACTCACGCGTGACAATGATTTAAATTCCAAAGACAAAATTACTCACCAAAACTTCAAAATATTAGGGCCGTCATAAGCACAAAGCCACTGCAAACGAAATTTAAAACCACAACATGGTTTTTCTAATATAAATTGGCTGATTAATTCAGCTAAACAAATTTGTAATCAAAAAGATGTGTCCGTCATTTTGCAGACCAGGAGGAAAGTAGTGAAAAACAACAAGGATGGGGTAGAGGTCCAGATTTTTCTAATCAATCGATAGGGATGTCAATATCAAGCAATCGATCATGAAAGCAAATAGAACTGTCAGTGTCAAAATAACGTCAATGCCAAAAGAAACAATGTTTACAAACTTGTGTAGTATAATCCAATCCATGCTAGTGCCTAAAAATTCTAACAAATTCACCTCCAAAACTGAATTCGTGTAACGTGACCAAAAGCATCGTTACACAAGATTGCTTATAACCTGGATTTATTATTTAGCTATAAGACCGCCGATTGTATATCATAGTAATTTAAGTGTTTTATTGTTCATAATGTTTTTTTATCTGTTAATGGTGTGCAATAAGGTATTTTCTATCTATCTATCTATTATAGAATATGCTACTTTTGATCCCGGTATTCCCACAGGAACAGGAACTATTCACTCTGGGTAACACTAAGTAAAATATACTGTATCAGAAAATAAATAAAAGGTCTGCTGACAAATAGGAAAGGGTAAATATCAGTCGGACATAAAACACTAGCTAATTATCAAAAGAGCCTGTATAATTATGTTGACTTTACTGGATCAACAAATATGACAAGTCATGGGCAATTTCTATCAATCTATTCGGCATCTAAACAAGGGAAGACTCATCTCAGCAGTGGGTGTAGATAGGCCAATAAATAGGTGGGTGACAATGTTCGCTTTCGCCTCATTGCTTATCTAAGGTCAGGAACTCAGAAGTGTATTGTAGATGTTGTAGTTATAAAAACACAATATTTACCCTGAGAGATGGCGGCCTTTGAGAGGGACTGGCGGACGAAGGCACTGGATCGGCGTGTCTGGCGAAAGTGGAGGGAGGCCTTTGCCCAAGAATGGGACAGTATGGGCAAGTAGTAATAGTAATATTTACCCAACATGGATCTTCTCTTTTCAGCATAGATTTGCTCGTAAATAAAAACTCCAGCTGCACCAACGATTCCCACTATAGCAGCACCGACCATAACACGAGGATTGAGATTCAAGTAGCTACTCATTTTGAAGTTTATTCACTTGTTCTTCAACTGTTCTATACGTAAAAGGCAGATAAGCGATGTCTTTAGGACCGGAAAATGGTATTTAGAACACGAAAGCAACAGTTGCAACGAAGCAATAATGAATTTAGCACAAAATAACCACGAATTTTGTCGGTAATTCGCGACGAAGGTTATTGTCCGTGTTTCAGTTTTAACCTCACGGAAAAATTATTAAATTGTTAAGCAGATTGCATGTAAATCAAAGTACGCCGAATTTATAAAAAATTCAAAGGATTTTGGCTGAGCTTGCGAAGAGAAATCGGCCTGTCAATAAAAATATTTACGAAATCTGTTCCAGTTCCCAGGTTCCAATGTCAAACTACTGTCATAGAGGCATAAGATCAAAAAAGGTCCTTGCATAAGATGGAGTGAGCGAGAAAGAAAGACAAATGACTGCGAGAACTTAATGCAAAAAATCTCCTTACGTTATTTGAAGTTGTTTAAATTCCCTAGATCAATGACCTAAATCCACACTTTTTTACATTTTGTTTGGGTGCCTTTTTTTTCGAGCATGGAGTTTAAAAAGCTGAAAACCCAATATTTGCATGGCACGTTATAATAACGTTTTTACATTCAAGAGTCTTTGTTTTGCTGAAGATTTGTTTCGCACCTTTATTTCCTGAAATATGTGTGTCAAAACTGTCAAATATACCTCACCTAACCTGTCATGTCACTGTCACTGTAAAAAAATATGCGCTCTGTGTGCGGTGGGCGAGAGAGCGTTTGTTTGCGTTTGTGTGTAGAAAATAGTCACTGAAATACATATTTGCAGTGTAATTCGTACATAAACTTACCATTGTAATGCAAAACTTGTTAATAGGCATTCGTTTTCCTAGTTTCAAGATTCCCAGTTAACCCGAGTTTGGTATAAGTGTTTTACGATTTGTTCAAAAATTTGTAAAATACCCTATTATATCAACAATGAGTACCAGTGGTCAAGGAGATCAGAAAGTGGAGATCGGTAAAGACGAAAGTGAAATAACTAGTACAACATCTGATAACGGCGGAGCTCCGGTAAGTGTTACTGAAATTAAAAATATTGAGACAGTTGCTGCTGATGCCGACAGTACTGTACCTCTGGAATCAAAAGAAACGTCTGAAGCTGTCAATGATGAGGTAGAAACTGATAGTGCTATTGATTCATTTGCGACTACAGACTCCAATAATGACAAAGTCAACAAATCTGAAATAAAATCAGATGTTGCTCATGGTAAGACTACTCCCCCTAGCAAAGACAATGAGGCCCCTCTAGAATGTTCCAATATTGAACCAGAGCCATGCTCCTCAAAAACATCCGACAAAGATTCCGGTTCATTCACTGAAGAGCTGGAGTTAAAGTGGGATGAAGATGATGTCGATGATGCAATTCCTACAGATGATATAAAAGACAAAGATATTGAAAACAATGAATCTAATAAATCAACTGATAAAACTGAACAGTTCATTCAGAAACTTGATTTGGTAATAAATGAATCAAAGAATGATGTTGATGTTTGTATGGATCTTCTTGAAAATAAATCAACTATGGATGAAACCACACAGTTGATTCAGAAACTCGATTTGGTAATAGATGAATCAAAGAATGATGTTGATTTAAATAAGGATCTTCTTAAAAATGAATCAAATCAATCATCTCATCAAATTATTGAAGGTAAAAGTTCTGATGTAGATTACATCATACAAAAGGATGAAACACGTTCCAGTAAAGGTAATTCTGAGCAAGATAACATCACATCAAGTATTGATGAAGGTAACAAAATTGATGATGTTGAAATGACAAGTACATCATTTGAAAGTCAGAATATTATTGATGAAATTGACAATATAACTAAAGAGGCAAACATTAATAAAGATCTAGGTGCTTCATCTCATGAAGAACTAAATAATCCTGTTGATACCAAAACACCAAATCTAGAAGTGGATATGGATACAATCTCAGCAGATGAATTATCCAAAAATGTAGACTTTGCTGAAGTAAAACCACAATTGACGAAAGAAGAAAAAATGGAGGTTGAAATAATATCAGAAAGTCCTTTACAATCCATTGAGGACGCAGTTTCAAATGAAAAAGACAATGAAGACAAGTGTGAAGCAGCTCAGAATGAAACTGCTGTTTTAGAAGAAAAAAACACTAAAGAGGTACCACTAGTTGATATTACAGACAAAAATGTTACTAAAGAGATAATTGAAACCGGCACAAAAGATGTTGAAATCAAAGATTTGGAACTAAACGAGTCCACCAATCAAAAAGAAGACAAAAAAGAAATTGATGAACCAAATGTTAGTATCTCAACAGAAGTATCAAGTATCATTGATCCAAAAACTGAAGACAGAAAGAAAGATACAGAATCCATTAATGCTGTTTTAGAAGAAAAAAACACTAAGGAGGTACCACTAGTTGATACGACAGACAAAAATGTTACTAAAGAGATAATTGAAACCGGCACAGAAGATGTTGAAATCAAAGATTTGGAACTAAACGAGTCCACCAATCAAAAAGAAGACAAAAAAGAAATTGATGTACCAAATGTTTGTATCTCAACAGAAGTATCAAGTATCATTGATCCAAAAACTGAAGACAGAAAGAAAGATACAGAATCCATTAATAAACCATTGGAAGCTAATAATACTGAAACTAATAAAAATGATAGTGAACAGAATGATAGTAAAAGTATTCCGATTGATGAAACTGAGTGTGACACTAAAAGTAATGTCATTGAAGATTCAAATGCTGATGATTCTATACTAGGTCCAATAACTCCCAACATACATCACAGAATCAACAAACCTAACGTCATGTTAGACATACCCACTCAAGAACTCAGTGATATAGAAGCTGAGCTTGATGATGATGATTTGGATTATGATGCAGACAATGCAGCAAAAACTCTAGATGACAAAAAACCAGAAACTCTACCAAAAACTACAGCAGATTCTGAAATGAACGAATTATCAGATGAAACTTCAAAAAATGTTATTGATAAAGTTAGCATAACTAGTCCAACAATTGAAATTGATGGGACATCATCAGTGAACATAAACACCGACTTTGTTTCAACAAACATGGAAGAGTTACGAACTGAAGAGTTATCTACACCAAAGTCAGAAGTAACATCTACAAGGTTAAAATCAAATATTGATATTGAAGAATCAAAAGAAGTTATTGACGAAAATGTAACATCAACACAAGAAATTAATGAGAATCTTGTAAAAGAGATTGATAGTGAGAACTCTACAGTAACAGAAGTAAAAGTAACAGACAGTAACAGTAACAAAAGTGTTGAAGATAAAACAAAGATGCAAATTGATGATGAACAACCTTCAACATCGAAATCTGATGCTGGTTTAGAAATACCACCTGATACAGATGATGATCAGGAAGTGTCGGATAGCTTAGGTAAGTTAGATAAATAAATAAATAAATATCCTTACACATTTCACACCTTCATCTAGCCCCAAGCTAAGCAGCTGAATGCTGTAACCAGATGACTGATATAATACTTAGATACATTTTTTTGTAAATACATAATTATAGATAGAAAAACATCCAGACCCGGAACAAATGTCTGCAGAACATGCAAACATTTGGGTAGACAAAATATTTGTAGTCCACCATACTTCAAAGACATCCGTCTTCTATGATATTGTATTTTAATTACAAAACAAATGTATTAACTATAAGTAGTAATTAGTCATCCGGTTACCATAACATCACAAGCTTTAAGTTGCTTAGCTTGGGACTAAATGACGCCGTGTAAAATGTTCAAGGAATATTTGTTTATTTATAAATATCCTTTTTTTTTTTTTTTTTTTTTTAATATCCTATCTACAATATTTAAGGGACTTCTTCATACGACATAGCTTTGGAACTTTGGAACATGCTGTAGATAGAACTAGATTCTACGGTTTCACTCTCTATGATCACCTTCTTTGGTGACAGGTAGTTTTAATTATGTTTATGATAACAGGCCTCCTGGCAGAGTCGTCACGGGTGGTGGATGACAATGATGATGATGATGGAGACGACGCAGAAGACCAAGAGGTTGATGATAATGATGACGAGGACTTTGATCCTTATGAAGGTAAGTTTACCTAGCTTCAAATTATTTAGTTACTAGCTACGCCCCGCGGTGTTACCCGCAGTGAATAGCTCCCATTCCCGTGGGAAAACCGGGATCAAAAGTAGGCTATTCTTTAATCCAGGTCAGGATCATGCCATACACAAAATCGTAACTAAGAAAATGGCCGAAAACGGGAGTTTAAAGTAGATGGCAGCACCAGATAGCCTGGAAACTTTAAAACATCAATTTTATCCAAGTAATTTACTTTCTAGTTAAAATTTTTTTTTTTCTTTTTTTTTTTCTATATCGTCCCACTGCTGGGCAAAGGGCAAAGAGCAAAGTTAAAATTATCTACAATTTTTTGTCAAGAATTTGTCTACCTGGGAATGCAGTGGCGATCTAACTCTAAATCCATTCAGCATTTACAATGTGAAAAGCTTGTTTATTGTTTCTAGAAACGAACAGTGAGATGGCAGAAGACATGGACGATTCCAACACGCCACCTCCCGAGCTCGATCCTAAGCTAATCAAGCCAGGAGACAAACTAAGACGGGAGTCTGACGAGGATGCGCAGGAGAGCACTATGGACATTGTTGATGATATTGAGTGTGATGAGGTAAGTACAAATCAAATAAATAAATAAATATCCATGGACATTCCACACAGCGTCATCTAGTCCCAAGCTAAGCAATTTAATGCTTGTGTTATGGTAACTAGATGACTGATATACTACATAGATACATTTTTTTTTGTAAATACATACATATAATAGAAAAAGAAACACCCAGACTTGGAACAAATATCTGTAGAACATACAAACATTTGTCCCGGCGGGGATCGAACCCGCAACCTCCGCGTCAGTCGGGCCTTCGCCCACTGTGCTACATAGGTAGTCTTATTAGTATAGTAGTATAGATCCCCCTTATCCTTATCTTCCTTTTTAGTATTATAAAGAGGTAAAGTTGGTTTGTTTGTATGTTTGCGGTAATCTCCGAAACTACTCATCCGATGTCTAATTATTTTGTTTTCTTTTTCAGAATGATTTAGATTTGGAACTGCCCGATGACACGGCTTCAGAGATTCAAATTAACAAGGTATTATATTTAAGGTATATTTAGTCTTAAACCAAGTGGCGTAGCTTGCTTATACAATAACACAGTAATAAAATATAGGTATAATAATAATAGAATAGAAAAACATTTATTTACATCACTCACACACATTACAGTACAGGTACAATTAAAATATTATATGTAGGAAATAATAGTGAAGCAAATCGGTCACCACTCAGCATTCGCTGTTGAATACGCTTTATTATCGGGTTCGATCCCCGCTGCGGGACAAATTTTTGTATGCTCTGCAAATATTTGTTTCGTGTCTGGGTGTTTTCTATGTATAATATGTATTATTATTATTATTATTATTTATAATACACAGGCAGCTCTTAGAGCTGATGCGTGTATATCTTATTAGTCAGTGCGCTTTAAATATTTGTCCAGTCTATTTTTAAAAGAGTTCACTGAGGGGGCACTGATCACTGAGTCTGGTAAACGATTCCAAGTGTGTACGACGCGATTAGACAATATGTGCTCTCTGGGTTTGCTGGTACTTGGCCCGCGTTGTAGCTTCAGTGAGTGTCCTCTCAGTCTTGCATTGTTGTTCATGGTATATAGTGTCCGTGACAAATCCGGAACACTATAATGGTTGTTTAGGATCTTATAGGTCTCTATTAGATCTCCACGCTCTCTACGAGATTGAAGGGTAGTTAGTCCAAGTTCCTGAAGTCGTTCCTCATATGCAAGTTCTTTAAGACTAGGTACCATTTTCGTAGCTCTTCGTTGTACTCGTTCAATAAGGTGAATGTCCTTTTTGAAATATGGGCTCCAAACCTGGAATGCATACTCCAACAATGGTCTAAGATATGTCTTATACAGCTTCAAAAACAATTCCCTGTTGATGTATGCAAAAGCCTTCCTTATAATGTACATTATAGAATTTGCTCTCTTCACAATCTCAACAATGTGTACATCCCATTTTAGATTAGTTGTGACTATGACTCCAAGATCTCTTTGTCTATCCACCTTTTCAAGGGAATTTCCATTGATGAAATAATTGCATTTGGGGTTTTTGCTCCCAATATGCAGCACAGTGCACTTCTTTTCATTCAGGGTGATAAGCCAGTCTTGAGTCCACTGGTGTATTCTGTCTAGGTCTTTCTGAATTATGTTTTGAGCGATGAGTGGATTTCCCATGATTTTAGTATCATCAGCAAAAAGAGATTGCTGAGATTCAATGTGCTGGTCCAAGTCTATCAGAAAGATTCCAAACAGGATCGGTCCAAGAACAGATCCTTGTGGCACTCCGCTGCTTACTTTATGAGGCTGTGACTGAGCTTCACCAACCCGGACTTTAAAGGTTCTTCCTGACAGGAATACCTCTATCCATTTTAGAAGCCTACCTCGGATACCAAAGTGTTCCAGTTTGGAGACCAGCCTCTTTATTGGGACTCTGTCAAAGGCTTTTTCATAGTCAAGGTATATAATGTCTGTCGGTAGATGTTTGTCCCAAGCTTGTGTCCACATGTCCAAGCAGCAAAGTAGGTTTGTGACTGTTGAGCGACCTGGTATGAAGCCGTGCTGTCTATCAGATAGCACTTTTTCCCTGAATAGAAAGCTCCTGATTTCTGTGGCAATTATCTTCTCCATAGTTTTGCAGATAAGACATGTTAAACTTATAGGGCGGTAGTTGGCTGCGACTCTTTTATTTCCTTTTTTATAGATAGGTGTTACAATAGCTTCTTTCCAGTCGTGAGGGAGCTCTCCTTGGTCAAATGAGGTGGTCATAATGGACGCCAACCTTACACATATAACTTCACTGCATCTTTTTAGCAGGATAGCAGGAATTTCGTCAGGGCCCATAGCAGTATCTTCTTTCAATGTCATAATGGCTTTTCGGACTGAGTCTGGTGAGAATTCTACATTGTCTAAAGATTCCACAACCCTAGGTGCTTTAATTTGTGGGATTGGTAAATGAAGCGGTTCCCTGACATATGACTTGTCAAATTGTTTCGCGAATAATTCGGCAACGCTTTTATGGTCTCTCATCACTATACCAGTTTGATCATCTAGTAGCGAAGGCGGCACTGATACCTTGGATGCCAACTGTTGGCGGATGTAACCATAGAAGGACTTGGGTCCGCTATAAACAATCCTAGTTTCAAACTTTATTCTAGCTTTTCGTACTTCAGACGTCAGTCTATTATTAGCTTTACGGTACTTTTTATAGTTGCTCTCAGTTGTTACAAGTTGGTATGATTTCCAAGCCTGAGCTTTTTCATGTGATAGTTTGAGAATATATGGTCCTATCCATGGTTTATTTTGTCTATGCGTTCCTTTTTTTCTTTGAAGTGGAATATGAGATTTTATAATAACATGCGTTAATGATTTGAAGGAGTTCCATGCTGTTTGGATTGGAGTTGAGTCGGTTATTTCAAATTCAGAGTTTTCAAAGTCTTGTTTCACTTGTATGTACTTATTTACAAAAAAAAAGTGTAAGTATCTATGTAGTATATCAGTCATCTGGTTACCATAACACAAGCATTAAATTGCTTAACTTAGGACTGGATGCTGTGTGGAATGTCCAAGGATATTTATTTATTTATTTTGTTATAGGATCAACCAGAGATTATAGACGCTGATATGCACAAGGAAAAGGCAAAAGTATGCCCTCCTGATAAGATCATCACCATTCTGGAGAAAGTGCTTGGATCACAAATAACTACAGGTATTTTTAAATTTGTATACAAACAGACGACGCTACGACTACATGGGTTGCATTCCAAATTCAAATCACATTATTCTCCATCCAAAGGTTGCCTGGAAGAGTTCGCTTCTTAGCGATAAAGCCGCCCATTGTACATTGTTCGTAGTTCCATCACTGATTGTATTTATGTCATAGAAATTAGGGTGTGCAGTAAAGAATTTTCATTCATTCATTATTCCCTAGGGAAAATAATACTCAGTACAACATTATGACCCGGCTAGACCGAGGGCTGTAATAAACTTTAGGAAAGGTTTGCATGACATATAATATGCCATTGACAAGCACTGAGCAGGTAGTATAAAAAAATGATTTTTTCTAAGAATCATTCTGTTAATCTTAAAAAAATGAAAATAAAAAAATGAAATATGATCACGACTGTATCCCGGAAGCGGTAGACATTTCTTTCAGATCATTAGGCAATGTTAATCTTATGCTACAATCAATTCCAAGACAAAAAGTTCCTCTAATTTTCGTTTTTAGTTTTTAAGCGCTCGTGGCAAAGCTTGCTAAGACATTCTTGATAGATCGTCGAAGTTAAGCAACGCTCTGAGCGGTCACTACCGCAAGTGGCATTATCAGCTGAGCGCTTCCGTGCTTCAGAGGGCACGTTAAATTGTCGGTCCCGGCTTTTGAAGTCGTTAAGCCATGACGGAGGCCTTTAGGCGGCCTAAAAACTCCGTCACCAGAGTTGGCCACTTGCTCATACGAACGAACGAACGACTGTGATTTTTTCTTTGATACAATCCGAGACAAGTGTACACAATCAGGGGGCTGATCGGATAGATATCGGATTTTATACCGTACTTAGCTACGCGTTCGCTCGCGTGATACTAACCCGAATAAAAAGTAGCCGATGTGTTGATCCAGGTCATATACTATGTACATTCTAAGTTTCAGCCAAATCTTGGCTTATTTAGATTGTTATAAGGAATCGTAGATATTTTTGATTATAGTGTTAAACCACAGTTAGGTATTTCATTTTTTAAATGAAAACTTCTTTAAATGAGGACTTCGTGGCCGAGTGGAAGGCAGCCCGGCTTAAGGGTGATCGCTTGTATCTCGCGGGTTCGAATCCCGCCGAAGCCGTAAAACTTTTAGTAAGATATTTCATTAAAAAAATGTTAAGGAATCGCTTTTTTTCACTGTGTGTGTAGCTAACCTAATACTAATTTGGCTTTTATTTTCTGTGTTGACATTTTTACTTTGATTTTGTGTGTTAACATAATGTCACACAATGTCTTATGAATCTTACTTACCTATTGGATCTTAGTTGTCTGAATAAATGAAATTATTATTTTTATTTAATAAAAGCTAGGCCCACACCACCAGGTTCTTGCCTGTCTTTCCCTGGTGTAGGGAGTCGCGTTGGAACAGGCATTAGAATCAGCATGTAAGACGAAGTTAAAGTGATCCTTGAGCTCCTATCAAAATAAATGATTTTTCTTTCTTTCTTCAAATCCGCTTAGTAGTTTTTGCGCGAAAGTGTAGTGGATAGTTTACACTATAAATATATTTTAATGTTTTCCTAGGATATAAAGCGCAGGACACATCAGTGAAAGGCAATGTAAGAAACTATGTCGAAGTAGAGTGCTCGTCCGATTCTGATGGTGAGTTCTGAATTAATCAATTAAAACAATGAACTCGATCTTTTAACATATACACAAGATAGGCGACACAATTTATATCTTTAGTTTAAAGTCCTTATATGGTAGGTATTGATAAAAGGCCTTTTTTATTCAACGGAACTCTAAAGAGAATTTAAAAAGAGATTCTATACGTTTTCATATACTTAAATGTGTTTTTGCACACAACAACGCATAAAAGCATTAGGCTGCGTTTCCATTGACGCGGAGCTGTGCGGAGCGGTGCTTAGCGGTGCATGAATTGACCAATCACTATGCTCGAAATCTCTGCTCCGCTTCAATGGAAACAGCACGAGCGGTGCGGGGCAGAGCTGAACGGATATTTATATAAAATTGATAGAAAGCGAGGTGATGCGGAGCGGAGGACAGCGGGGCGGTGCGGTGCGGAGGGTAGCTAGTAGAGCGAAGCGGCTTCGTTTCGCTCCGCTCCGCTTCAGTGGAAACACTCACCACTGCTATTCTCCGCTCATCTCCGCAGCCTTAAATTGCTTAGATTAGATGACGCTGTGTGGAATGTCCAAGATTTGTTTTTATTTTCTCTTATAACTATTTATCCTCAGATGTACAAGAAGTATCCAAGACCCCGGGGCTAGATACTGCGAGCTCTAAGGAGGTGACAGGTAGCGGTAGTTCGCTTGCCGTGCCTAAAACCCAGAACAAAATGGTAAGTATAATAAAAAGGCTTAAAAATAAGTAACTCAGCCCTTTACATCTTTACTAGATGATTTATACAGAGTCAGGAGGCTTTGCCTACACTTAACGGGACACTGTAGTGCCTGGGACATTGTTGAGATGGAATAGGCTTGTAGCGCCTAAACCATCCTCTCAGCTGTCGGACATATCCACAGGAGAGATGATGGTCAATACGTGTGGGGCTGACTAGCCGCGGGTTTCCTCACGATGTTTCCCTTCACCGTTTGAAGCTCGTGTTAAAGTGCATATACATTTTTCAACACGAAAAGTAACATATAATTTGTTCACAGCCCAAGATCAATACAGATGAAGTGTCGATCAAGACTGCCAGCGGGTCATCCGCCCCTGTTCTTCATATTCCAGAAACTACCGTAAGTATAGGTCTTGCCACGTAAAAAGAGCGCTGGCTGTCAAACTGCTCCGTGGTCGATGATTGGTGGAGAGGTGTTGCGGCGCACTTCATACCATTGATTTAGCGAGTGCTATTGGTTCGTCAGCGAGTGAACACAGGCGCGAACATACCCCCGCTACTTGTCCGACCAAGCTCTTTTTACATGGCGCGACCTATACAGTATCATAGTATATTAATAATAATAAATATCCTTGGACATTCCACACGGCGTCATCTAGTCCCAAGCTAAGCAATTTAATGCTTGTGTTATGGTAACCAGATGACTGATATAATACTTAGATATTTTTTTTTGTAAATGCATAACTATAGATAGAAAATCATCCAGACCCGGAACAAATACATGCAGAAGATACAAACATTTTGTCCCGCGGCGGGATTCGAACCCGCAACCTCCGCGTCTCAGGCGGCATAATATTATTATATTTTTGCAGATTGATCCTAAACCAAGCACGAAACGAGATGAGATCTTTAACGTCGATTCTGATGACGAAGAAGCTGTGAAGGAAGATGACAAGAAAACAACCCCCAAGGAAAAAGTCACTGAAGAAAACAAAGGTATTATAAGCCACTTTCAATATTCAATTTGAAGCGCTCGTGGCGAAGCTTGCTAAGACGTTCTTGATAGATCGTCGAAGTTAAGCAACGTTCTGAGCGGTCACTACTTGGATGGGTGACCGCAAGTGGCATTTTCATCTGAGCGCTTCCGTGCTTCGGAGGGCACGTTAAATTGTCGGTCCCGGCTTTTAAAGTCGTTAAGCCATGACAGAGGCCTTTAGGCGGCCTAAAAACTCTGTCACCAGAGTTGACCACTTGCTCATACGAACGAACGAACAAATATTCAATGTATCTATGATTGTGCTTACAATATAGGTAGGTACCACGCGAGCGAAGCCGCGGGCGAGTAAGCTAGTAATCTATACAAATACTAGCTTACCCGCTCGCGGCTTCTCTCGCTATTCCAATCTACCGATAATCGTTCGTTCGTTCTTATGAGCAAGTGGCCAACTCTGGTGACGGAGTTTTCGGCTAAAGACCTCCGTCATGGCTTAACGACTTTAAAAGCCGGGACCGACAATTTAACGTGCTCCCCGAAGCACGGAAGCGCTCAGCTGTTAATGCCACTTGCGGTCACCCATCCTAATTGTGACCGCTCAGAACGTGGCTTAACTTCGACGATCAAGAACGTCTTATGCCGGGTTCCTATATCCAACTAACGGATGTCCGTAGGTCGGTCGTCATAGCGACGTTGTTAACTGTCAAAAAGTCTCATACATTTTGTGTTGAATAAACAACGTTGCTATGACGACCGACCTACGGACATCCGTACGTTGGATATAGGAACCGGGGGTTAGCAAGCTTCGCCACGAGCGCTTCAGTCTGAAAATGATGATGATGGATTTTTATTTATTCCAGCTCCGAAACAAGAATCACCTAAAACAGAGAAGAAATGCATAAATCCGTCTTGCACAAGCGAGACTCGAAACTACTACGTTGCGGATCGCAGCACCGCCGCCTACTACTCGCTCACTAGGCGGAGTGCGTTGGTTTGCGAGCCTTGCAGACGACGCGCCAGCGAGCGAAGCGAGGTAATGAGAAAGTGTCAGTCATAATCAGTCTGTTTCAAACGTCGGACGAATATTAAAGGTAAATTTCGTGATAAATACCCGTTTGCATAAGTTTTATAACAGTCTGATTTACTAAGATGACTGAGATGACTGATTGACTGAGATGACTGATTGACTGAGGTGACTTTTTGACTGAGAGGACTCATTGACTGGGATTACTGATTAGCTGATTTGACTGATTGGCTGATATGACTGATTGACTGAGATGACTGTCTGATTGAGATCACAGATTTACTAAGATGACTGAGATGACTGACTGACGAAGATGACTGATTTACTAAGATGACTAAACAGTCATCTTAGTAAATCAGTCATCTTAGTCAGTCAGTTGACTGAGATGGTTGATTGACTGTTGATGACTGTTTGACTGAGATGGCTGATTGATTGAATGATTGAATGACTGAAATGACTGATTGACTAAGGTGACTGATTGATTAAGATGACTGATTCACTGAGATGACTGATTGTCTATTTGATCGATTGACTGAGATGATTAATTGATTCGGATGTACGATTGACTGACTTAACAAGTTGTTTTTACAGGCATTAGAATCACCTAGCATGTAAGACGAAACTGAAGTGATCCTTGAGCTTCTACCAGAATAAATGATTTTTCTTTTTTTCTTTCTTACAAATTCACCATGCTTTTAATATTTTCCTAACTGACTTACGGCCGGTTTCAATATTAAACTTACGAATGATCGTAGATTGATCGCCATAGCAACTTTGTTTATGCTGCGTTCCTATATCCAACTAACGGATGTTTGTAGGTCGGTCTTCATAGCAACGTTGTTATCTGTCAAAAAGTCTCATACATTTTGTGTTGAATAAACAACGTTGCTATGACGACCGACCTACGGACATCCGTTAGTTAGTTATAGGAACCCGGCATTAGACAACAAAAAATGTAGGACACTTTTTGACAGATAACAATATTACTATGGCGACAGATCCACGGTTATTAGTAAGTTGAATATTGCAACCCGGCATTAACTAGTTGTTTTTTTAAAGATTCACCATGCTTTTAATGTTTTCTTTTTATCCACCAGGCCCTTGTAAACGGCATCAAGGATCTCCGTCCGCTCTTGGAGCTGGACATGAATGCCCCGTCTCAGCAGCTCGTCGAGATATCAGATTCAGATTCCGACGGGGAGGGGGGGGACGAAACGGACCGTATAGGGGAGGAGGGGGCGGGGTATGTAGAATAGAATAGAATAGAAACATTTATTTACATCACTCACACACATTACAGTACAGAGGGCCTAGACAATGTAACAATCGATTAGCGAAAGCGATAGTAGAAAAGTCCAAATATGACATATGCCTTAGATATGTCACGTGATCTGTTTCAACGTACGCTTCATAGCGAATGCCGGTTGGCTAGGCCCTCAGATCACGTGACATATCTAAGGCATATATGTCATATTTGGACTTTTCTACTATCGCTTTCGCTAATCGATTGTTACATTGTCTAGGCCCTCCCTCAGGTATAATTAAAATATTTTATGTAGGAAATATGAGTGAAGCAAATCGGTCACCACTCAGCATTCGCTGTAGAAGCTGTATGTCTTTACTTCTATACAATACTTACTATACTAATATTATAAAGAGGTAAAGTTGGTTTGTTTGTATGTTTGGGGTAATCTCCGAAACTTCTCATCCGATATAAAAAATTATTTCACCGATGTGTAGCATGGACTTTCCGAATGAACATAGGCTATATTTTATCAAGTTAGGTATGGACTCTCTCTCTCTTCTAAGCTATGTGTCCCACATGGTGGCAGGGTCAGCTTTCCTGACAGATTTTCTCCACTTCGCTCTGTCCTCGACGTCGTTTTCGGAAACTTGACACTCTCTCATATCTTTTAACGCTACATCTCTCCATCGTATCTTGGGTCTACCCCTAGATCTGCGGTCAAGAATTGAGAGTTGTAGTGCTAAATTTCCCACATATTCAGGCGGCCCTTTCTCACGTGGCCATACCAGGTATGGACATTTTATTTAAATGTCTAAGTTAACGTTTCGTTTTAGATTCTTGGAGGAGCATCTAGCGGATGTGATCAATGAAACTTGGAGGAAATACGAAATGGAGTCGCGACTGAAGAGTACCGAAACGCACCTCTTGAACGAGCTAGAACAATTGGAAGGTGAGAATACGACCTCTGTGGCGCAGTGGGCGAAGGCCCGACTGAGACGCAGAAGTTGCGGGTTCGATCCCCGCCGCGGGACAAATGTTTGCATTTTCTGCAGATATTTGTTCCGGGTCTGGGTGTTTTTCTATCTATAATAATGTAGGTATTTAGAAAAATGTATCTATATAGTTTATCAGTTCACCATAACACAAGAATTAAGATGCTTAGCTTGGGACTAGATGGCGCTGTGTGGAATGTCCAAGAATATTTATTTATAAATAATATTATAATAATTAATATTAATAAATCTGACTAGATTTCGTGACAAAGCTTGCTAAGACGTTCTTGATAGATCCTCGAGCAACGTGCTCAGCGGTCTCTACTTGGATGGGTGACCGCAAGTGAGAGATATATTAAATATAAAAAAAAATGTAGATAATTTTTACTAGAAAGTAAATTAAATTTCTTGATAAAATTGATGTTTTAAAGTTTCCAGGCTATCTGGTGCTGCCATCTACTTTCAACTCCCGTTTGGGCCATTTTCAGGGTTACGATTTTGTGTATGGCCTTTGTCTGTCTTCTATTCTTTTGATAATGTCTTTGGTAATGATGAATAATGACAAGATGTTTGTTATTTGCAGCTGATGTGAAAGAGATAGATGCAATGCTAGACGAATGCCAGAAGAAGACGGATGCTATCCGCTTCGACTTCTACAAAGACTATGAGACGAGGAGGAAAAATGTCGGCGCTATTGTTATACACGACACACCTTTTAGCTCTGTGAGTATTAAAACCAAAGACGATTAATATCTAGAAGACAGACAAAGGCCATACACAAAATCGTAACCCTAAAAAATAGCCTGAAAACTCTAAAACATCAATTTTATCCAAGAAATTTCAATTACTTTCTAGTTAAAAATGTTTAAATATTGAATATTGTTGCTACCTACTACTAAGTATTGAAATTTCTTGGATAAAATTGATGTTTTAAAGTTTTCAGGCTATCTGGTACTGCGGGATCGGGTTACGATTTTGTGTATGGCCTTTGTCTGTCTTCTAGATATTAATCGTCTTTGATTAAAACAAACAATAATGGGAGCCATAAGGCTCAACTCACAAAAAGAGCATCGAAGAGCAGCAAAGCGGAGTGTAGTTTCAGTGTCATACGAATTTCAACTTTATTTTCATTACTATAATAGGTTCAAGTTTAGGTTTAATGATATTTATTCTCAAAAAAGACACAGTCACATGAGAATACTTATTTAGCTTAATGTAAAAAAAAATTTAAGTAAAAAAAGTGAAGTTTTTCTGTACCTTAACTACTATAATAGGTAAATACTGATTATAATAATACTGATGTTTTCCTTCACCGTTTAAAGCTCGCATTAAAGTGCATATACATTTTTCGACACGAAAATCTATAGCACGGCCGGATTCGAACTCACGACCTTCGGATCGAAAGTCCATTACTTATCCATTTGACCAACACGGCTTTTACTTACTTAAAACGCGGTTAAATAGTATGAACTTTAACAAGGTTGCCTGGAAGAGATCGCTTTCAGCGATAAGGCCCATTGCACATGTTTACTACATTTTATTTTATTCTTTGTTTATTTTTTAAGGTGTGCTATAAAGAATTTTCATTCATTCATTCATTCATTCATTCATTCATTCACCGCTTTCTTTTATTTTCAGTATTCTCACATAGAAAAGGACGTCGAACAAGTGAGTACTATATCCAGTTATATAAAACTTAAGAGCTCAGCTCTTGTCGCTGTAATGATGCAATTTCCTCCATACTTCTTTCCAATGCGATCTCTTTTACTTCTTGATACGACATGACAGCGACCTTCTCTTTTATCTGACTTATGTAATTGATTCTCGGTCTTCCCCTTCCTCTCCTTCCTTCTACTTTTCCTTCTATGATGTTCCTTATAAAGCTGTCATGTCGTATAAGATGACCAATCATTTTTCCTCTTCTATTCGTGATGGTATTCACATTGAGATGTAGGTATTGAAGAGCCACAATCAGACAAATAAAATGTAAACGCCAAAACTCTGCGCACACTACGTAGTGCGCCGAGTTTTTCTTTTTTGCGTACAAGCGACATTGAACATTAAAACAAACGACATAACGTCTACATTCAAATGTCAAATGTCATTGTAGAACATAAAATTTCCTCGCACATTTTTTGAGTGTTGTCAGCTATTAGATTGTGACTCTTTAATACATCTCAATGGGTATTCATTAACAATCTTTGCTCTTTAACTCTGTTAACATATCCAACATTAACCTATCCAGTTACTTAGGTGTAAAATAAAAATTGCATTTGTAGCGAAATGAATGAATGAATGAAATTAATTCCTCCAGCTAGCAACAGCGCCACCTGGCAGTCGGTACCCGAAACGTCGCGCCGCGTCTATCGCCAATGACACGCCCGCTAAGAAACCTGCCATACCTCTGGGGTATACCCCGCTAGATGCTAACAAAGTGGTAAGTTTTTAAATGAAAAATCTTACTAAAAGTTTTACGACTTCGGCAGGATTCGAACCCGCGAGATACAAGCGATCACCCTTAAGCCGGGCTGCCTTACCACTCGGCCACGAAGTCCTTATCGCCGGAATTTAAATATTAAAATGAAATACCTAAGTGTGGTTTAACACTATAATCAAAAATATCTAAAGTGGTGTCCTTGCCAAGTTTTAGTTTAAGCTAATTATGATCCTTAGGTGGCTGAACTGGTTCTAATTGTATTTTGTACAGTTATGTAAATGTGTAGTAGTTTAGTTTCTGTTAATAAATTATACTTTAGTTAATAAAAAAATGATTAAGAAGTGTGTCAGGATCGTAGCAACTGGTCTCTAACCATCTTGAGGACAAAAAAGCTTTTTAGTAGCGTCGATGGGCTTGCAACCTGTCACGTATGGAATGTTAGTTTCTGCAAAATGTGCGTGTGTACCAAATATGTATTTGGACATACCTCTGACTACTTCTTAGACAATCTAAAATGACTAAAAATATTAAAAGATTTTGTCTACCTTTGGGAAGACATGTTTATAGTATTTAATTTGTTTTTAGTTTTAATGTTTTTTTTTTTTTTCAAAATATATTTCTATTTCCAGATGGATCCAGCTGAATCTAAAGCTGATGATGATGTAAGTTTCCCTTTATTATACTTATAGTGTTTTTTTAGTGCTAAACCAGACTTTAAAATGATTTATATTCATAAAGATTTGTCAATCACACTAATATTATAAAGGTGAAAGTTTGTGTGTGTGTAAGTATGTAAGTGTGTTTGTTACTCTTTCACGCTCAAACGGCTGGACGGATTTAAATGAAATTTGGTACCAGAATTGCTTATACCCTGGATTAAAGAATAGGCTACTTTTGATCCCGGTATTCCCACGGGAACGGGAACTATTCACCGCGGGTAACACCGCGGGACGCAGCTAGTGTAATATAGATTTAAAGAATGTTTCTTTCTTGTTACTCTTATGTCAATGAAAAGAGATAGCAGCAGATTGAATACCCGTATTACCTAAAGTCGGGTTACTAAACAAATACAGGGTGTTACCAGACCACTACCGAAAACTTAAGGGGATGAAAGTACCCATCAATATGAACAACTTTTTCTAAGAAACCAACACTGTGAACGCGAAAAAAAAAACAGCTGTTCCATACATAAGTTCAATACCTACTTGGCTAAAGTGTATGAAACAGCTGTTTTTTTTTTCGCGTTCACAGTGTTGGTTTCTTAGAAAAAGTTGTTCATACATGGGTACTTTCACCCCCTAAAGTTTTCGGTAGTGGTCTGGTAACACCCTGTATAAGGGAGATACTGTAGGTACTGGATAGTTAAACCATTTGTAACACATTTTCAGAAAGAAGACATATCTGTCGTGAAACTGTCAGCCGAGTCGGCCCCCCCCGACCTCCCCCCCCCCGGGGAGATCGTCCGCCCCCCCCTGCGGGTCGGGATGACTATCTACGCCATGAGGAATGCTTTCGGCACATGGCTTAAAGGCAAGATCATGGATGTACAGCCCAAAGCCGCCGGGGTAAGTAAATCAAACATAATATGACCACTTGACGACCTCTGTGGCGCAGTGGGCGAAAGCCCGCCTGAGACGCAGAGGTTGCGGGTTCGATCCCCGCTGCGGGACAAATGTTTGCATGATCTGCAAATATTTGTTTCGTGTCTGGGTGTTTTCTATGTATAATATGTATGTATTTACAAAAAAAAAATGTATCTATGTAGTTTATCAGTCATCTGGTTACCATAACACAAGCATTAAATTGCTTAGCTTGGGACTAGATGACGCCGTGTGGAATGTCCAAGGATATTTATGTTTATATTTATATATTTAATATAGTCTTTAAAATAAAAAAATTACTAAAAGTTTTACGGCTTACGGGGTTCGAACCCGCGAGATACAAGTCTGTTCCCAATTTCTGTCAGCGTTGATGGGCTTGCAACCTGTCACGTATGGAATGTTAACTTCTGCAAAATGTGGGGTTTTTTTATATAAATAAAAGACGATTAATTTGTTATTTTGTTTCAGCAACAATACTCTCAATGTCGTGTTAAGTTCGAGCACAAAGTGAAGAATCCGTGCAAAGTGCTGGCGGGGCGATGCCTCGCCTACTCAGAGCCGAGCGCGGTCCGGATGACTATAGGTTAGTGTAAGAAAAGATTTGGAAAGAATATAAAAATAATATAATATTTTAAAAATAATTACAGTTAAAAATTATGATATATTCGAACAATCGTAGATAAGAACCTGTTTTGTGAGAGACTGGTGCCTAAGTAAGTTCGTATGAGCAAGTGGCCAACTCTGGTGACGGAGTTTTTAGGCCGCCTAAAGGCCTCCGTCATGGCTTTACGACTTTAAAAGCCGGGACCGACAATTTAACGTGCCCTCCGAAGCACGGGTGCCTGAAATAAGTATAAAACCTGTGCTACAGGTCACCAGTGCCCTATACTCAACTGATTTAAAAACTAAACTAATAATTTTGGATAAATATTCATAAATACCTAACAAACTAATGTACGCGATTTACTGTGATTTTTGCTTTAATACAACTTGGATACAATCGATACAAGTTACACAATCAGGGGTATTTCCTTTACATCCTTACTAGATGATTTATACAGAGTCAGGAGGCAGTGTCCCGTTAAGTGTAGGCTTTGCCTACACTTAACGGGACACTGTAGTTAAGTGTAGGCAAAGCCTTCACTTAACGGGACACTGTAGTGACTGGGACATTGTTGAGATGGAGGCTTGTAGCACCTAAACCATCCTCTCAGCTGTCGGACATATCCACAGGAAAGTAGACACAGTAAAAGAAAAGAGAAGAGAAAAGAGATGAATAGGCATATTTGCATCGTTCTGTATTTTGTTATATCTGTACTTACTTGTGCTACTTACGGCGAAGAGCAGCGAAGCGAAGCGCAGTTTCAGTGTCATATGATTTTCAACTTTATTTTCATTAACATTACAAAATGTATGGGTTTGGCTCCTCATCTGACGAGCTAACAAGCTTTCAGCTGAGCGCTTCCGTGCTTCGGAGGGCACGTTAAATTGTCGGTCCCGGCTTAAGTCTAGCTAAAGTCGTTAAGCCATGACGGAGGCCTTTAGGCGGCCTAAAAACTCCGTCACCAGAGTTGGCCACTTGCTCATACGAACGAACGAACGAACAAGTTTGAAGTGTTTATTTAAGTAATTGTGTCTGCTATTTTGACTATTTTGCGCAGGTACCCGAGTGGTGGCCCTATTCAAAGATCCGCAGAACCCGGCGAGACGGGAGTCGTTTTATTCGGGGGTGATCGCGGAAATACCCAACCCTGTCAATAGTTACAGGTATGTACTATGATTTTATTTTAAGGCAAATGCAAAGAAAGAAAGAAAGAAAAATCATTTATTCTGGTAGGAGCTCAAGGATCGCATCAGCATCGTCTTACATGCCTGTGCATGCAAAATGTGACATTTGATTTTTCTTGACGTGCTCAAAGTAAAAGCTGACTACTTGTCAATTCCTTCTTTAAATATATTTTTAAATATTTAAAATATAAATAAAATATCATTGGACATTCACCGTGTGCTATTTATAATGTGAGCCGTGTTGGTCAAGTGGATTAGTACTTCGACTTTCGATCCGAAGGTCGTGGGTTCGAATCAGGCCGGGCATCAATGAACTTTTCGCATCGAAAAATTTATATGCGCTTTAACACGAGTTTATAATGGTGAAGGAAAACATCGTGAGGAAACCAGTTAGCTCTCTAATAGCGTCGATGGGCTTGCAACCTGTCACGTATGGAAAGTTAACTTCTGCAAGATGTGGGCATGTACCAAATATGTATTTGGACATACCTCCGACTACCCCCTTAGACATCTTCAAAAAGGATCTAAAAATTACATTAAGATCTGAAAGAAATGTCTACCGCTCCCTGGGATACAGTCATGACCATAGTTCATTTCATTTTTTTATTATAATAGTCTTTTTTAAACTTTCGCGATCAGAACACATGATTAAACATATATTAATGTCTAAATCAACTCACGATAGTTTTGAAAGTAAAATATATGATAATGGGGGCAATTCTGAGTGTCGCAAAAGCTAAACTAGCTAAAATTATTGCCATCCTTTTTATTCCCATCGCTATGAAAGGGACGGCGACAATTTTAGTTAGCTTAGTTTAGCCTTTGCGACACTCAGAATTGCCACTAATATCATGATTGTTTATTATCATGGTACCAAAATTCATTCAAATCAAGCCGTTTGAGCGTAAAAGAGTAACAAACACACTTACACACACATACGTTTATCTTTATAATATTATTGTGATTGTCATGTATACCAAAAATTTAAAAAAAAAAACTTGTTTGTCCAGATACCTAGTGTTCTTCGACGACGGCTACGCTCAGTACGTCCACCACCAGCACACGAGGGTCGTCTGCGAGTCCAGCGCGCTGGTGTGGGAGGAGGTGCACCAGTTCATCCGCGAGTTCATATACAAGTACCTGCTCTCCTACCCGGAGCGGCCCATGGTGAGGCTGCACGCCGGGGAGAAGCTGAAGACGGAGTGGAACGGTGAGGGAAAACATTGAACATTGATTGATATGTACAAGTACCTGCTCTCGTACCCGGAGCGGCCCATGGTGAGGCTCCATGCAGGGGAGAAGCTGAAGACGGAGTGGAACGGTGAGGGAAAACATTGAACATTTATTGATATGTACAAGTACCGCTGTCGTACCCGGAGCGGCTCATGGTGAGACTCCATGCCGGGGAGAAGCTGAAGACGGAGTGGAACGGTGAGGGAAAACATTGAACATTTATTGATATGTACAAGTACCGCTGTCGTACCCGGAGCGGCTCATGGTGAGACTCCATGCCGGGGAGAAGCTGAAGACGGAGTGGAACGGTGAGGGAAAACATTGAATTGTTTCACTTTCCAAACTTGTGTTGTTAGATATTGTACGATGACCTGTGGCTGATGACCGAGTGGAACGGTGAGGGAAAACATTGATTTTTTTTCACTTTTGAAACTTGTGAGTTGTTAGATATTGTACGATGACCTGTGGCTGATGACCGAGTGAAACGGTGAGGGAAAACATTGAAATTTGTTTCACTTTCCAAACTTGTGAGTGCTAGATCAAAAATTGTATTTCAATTTAGCAAAATATCAGGGTTCTACGATGGAGTGTCTAAAAACAATTGAAACTTGTTTCTTTCAAGCAAAGGAAGGAAACATGGGGCTCGCTTCCCTCGCTAATGCAAACTCTACAGAAGTACTTAGAAATCGGTTGATGCAGCTCGCTTCGCTCCCTTAATCTGTATGTCTGTCTGATGAGTAGTTTCGGAGATTACCCCAAACATACAAACAAACCAACTATACCTCTTTGTATTATTTAGTATTGATAGTATAGATATAGATACACTGCTTGTTATGTATGGACTGATACTACTCTATAAATTTTTTTTGTAAATACCTACATATAGATAAAAAAACACCCAGACCAGGATCAATGAAAAAAAAAATCTGCAGAACATACAAACATTTGTCCCGTGACAGGGATCGAACCCACAACCTCCGCGTCTCAGGCGGGCCTTCGCCCACTGCGCCACAGAGTTCGTTTATTAAGACACCTGTTATTTAAATATTATTTACAGGCAAATGGTGGGACTCAAAAGTGCTGAAAGTGGACGCATCCATCGCCTTGATAAACTTCGACGAGGACAACAGAACGGAGTGGATATACCGCGGGTCCACCAGGCTCGCGCCGCTATACCTGGAGCTGCAGGCGGCGCGCGCGGGGGAGGGGAAGGGGAGGTCAAGACTGCCTAGGAACAAGGCGCTTATACGGGTGAGAGGGGGGGGAAGATAGTTTAAGTGCTGTGGTTAGAAAGAGACGGTATTTAGGATTCAAAATAGAAGGGGACGTAAGATAGTAGAAGTGCTGTGGTAAGAAAGAGACGGTATTTAAAAATAGATGAATTTATTTAAATTAATAAAAAAAATCATTTCATAAAAAATATTTATGAAATGATTTTTTTAAGTTTTGTTACGAAAATCCCGAGAAAATCGATGAAGATTATCCTTCGAATCATTGGCGCGTTGTTACATCTAATAAGTCCATTTCTAATCAAAGGCAAGCCGCCTGTCAATCAAACAAGGTGTTATCGATTTGTCAAAAGGGTGGTGGCGATAGGTCATCGTCTTATTCTCCGTGGCAATAATATGTCGTAAAGAAATTAATAAAAAAAATTATATTGATACAAAACTTAAGAGCAGCCAACCCGGCTTTCTTTTCATACAAACGCTCGTACGTAATTATGCCGTTGTAACAGATCTTTCTTTTAAACTTTTGGACTTATAGGTATCTTGTGCACTATATCTAGGTTTCTATACAAACTAAAAATCAAAATTTTGAGAAACAAATTCAGCATAAGCCTCCAAAAATCTGCTTTTTTGCATAAATTTTACCTGAACTTTGGCCGTTCATAATGTACTCATAAATTGTAAAAGTAAAGAAAATATTGTAAGAGAAACCTCGCAAATTTTATGGAGATTCTAAATGAAAAACATTTATTTCACAAACTTGTAAGGTTTACTGATAAAAACGTATATCCTGGAACACTTTTTATAAAATTTCCGCGCACTATTTTTCGTTCAATGTTATCGCGTTCTCACTTGCTGTTAGACACTTGGCGGTGAGGTGCGCGGGGGACGAGTCGTGTGTGCGGAGTTCGGGCGGGGTGAGTGAGACGGTTGAATCATTCAATGACGAGCGCCGCGCCGCCATGCGCCATTCATATCGCCGCCCCCACCGAATAATATCGTAATCGAAAAATACAAATTTTACAGGAGAATTAAAAACCGTTTTTGGTCTATAACTTTTCAGTTAGTTAACGTAGAAAGATCGTATATATACCAAAACATAGCCTAAATTATCACAAATAATATTATATTACAGAAAAAAATCTATAATTTACCGTAACGAAGATATTGTTAAAATAAATATTACCAGAATTGAAAACACATTTTTTTACTGTAATATATAACAATACCATTTTATTCGTGGAAATCGTTCGTCGACAGTGACCTGCATAGTAATAGTCAAACGCGATATTGTTGACTACAAAAATGTGATATTGATTGTTTCGGTATTGTAATGGTACCACATTATTCGGTGCTCTAATATATTGTAACAAATATCGTAAAACTGGATTACGTTCATTTTCCATGGCAAGTGAATTAAGTTTGTATAGTGTAATATCCGATACCGATTAATATCCTAATACAAATGTCATCGTATGTATATGGAGATTAAATGGTTTTTTCGTTATATTTAATCAAAATACCAGAAAAAACATTGTATTTGAAATTATTTATTTATGTACTAATGCAAACTTAGTAATTTCACAATAAAAAGTATCTTATTCATAGTCTATATTAGTATTTACTCGTACGAATCGGCTGAAAAAAATTGACAAGGTGTATTTGGGCCTCCACAACAATTATTTCGATTAAAAGCACTTCTATCGTAATAGTCAATTACGATATTATTCTGTGGGGGCGGCGATATTCTCTTTGGTCAGACTCAGAGTGTCTGTCAGTTAGTAGGTAGATAGGTAAATTTCATCTTCCTTGGTAGATATTGATTTTTTTTTGACAGCGCGTACTACGTGAATAACGCGAATGAGTTGTTGCATTTTATTTTTAGTGAATTCTATTTTACATACTACATTAGTTGCTATGGACACCGATTTTGTTTGAATAAAGATTTTGTTCGATTTTATTTAAATAAAAAGTCGTTGTGTAAAATGGGTAAGTAAGTAGATTGTTTTACATAATTAAATAATTATACAAGAGCTACAGTAGGTAGCTAAGTGTTAAAAAATATCAAACCTATTTTTATTGACCACATCATGTTTATAGTACCTACCTAGTTACCTACCTACTACAGTTTTATGTACAACCAAAGACGATTAATATCTAGAAGACAGACAAAGGCCATACACAAAATCGTAACCCGTACCAGATAGACTGGAAACTTTAAAACATCAATTTTATCCAAGAAATTTCAATTACTTACTTTCTAGTTAAAATTACCTAAAATTTTTTTTATATTGAATATTGTTGCTACCTACATTGAGATGTATTATAGAGCCACAATCAGACAAATAAAATGTAAACGCCAAAACTCTGCGCACACTACGTAGTGCGCAGAGTTTTTCTTTTTTGCGTACACGCGACTTTGAACAATAACGTCTACATTCAAATGTCATTTTAGAACATTGAATTTGCTCGCACATTTTTTGAGTGTTGTCAGCTATTAGATTGTGACTCTTTAATACATCTCAATTGGCTACCTACTACTAAGTATTGAAATTTCTTGGATAAAATTGATGTTTTAAAGTTTCCAGGCTATCTGGTACTGCGGGATCAGGGTTACGATTTTGTGTATGGCCTTTGTCTGTCTTCTAGATATTAATCGTCTTTGGTACAACTAACCAATGGAGAAGTTTCCTAAACATCAAAATTCATTTTTTTAAATTTTATTAGCAAGATCTTAACAATATCTTAACAATAATAGGTGGTGAAAGAATTTTTGGAATATCTTGAAAAATGACAAAGTTATTCAACTTTTACGGCGGCTTAAAAATAATAGAATCAAAAGGCTGAGATTTCCGCGTGTGACGTCACTCCATGCGAGACACAGATTTGTTTCAATTTAGTAGGTATGACAAAATTTCATACGATTCGCGCTTTTCTTCGCCGCGCCGAACTAAAAACATTATTCAAGCTTAGAAGTTTGTTTTTCATTTTTTCTTTTTGGACATTATGGAAGCAGGGTATAATGCTTGTTTAATATTGTACATAAAAGGCTTTACTTATACTAACTAAAAAGTGATCTTTTGATGATTTAGTTTAAAAGAATTTTAAACTATCGAATAATCGAATCGAATTTCGATTAATTAATTATTTTTACTTTTTATTTTTTTTTCTAACTAATTTTTTTTTTAATTTTTTTTTTTGTCAGATTTTGATGTTTAACTATTTGTATTGTCATTGCATACCTACTGCACACTTATTAATGATCGATGACAATACAAATAGTTAAACATGAAAATCTGACTTAACGCGTTCAGTGCTCATGACGAACATGCAGATGTTGCTTCAAAAGTGCTCCTCCTAGACTTTCCGTTGTGAGCTCAAATGAAAGACCTTCATGAGATCTACTTTTTCGATGACAGCTGTCAAACTTCAAACACCCATATCTCGAGAACTACTCGTTCTAGACTTTCCGTTGTGAGCTCAAATGAAAGACCTTCATGAGATCTACTTTTTCGATGACAGCTGTCAAACTTCAAACGCCCATATCTCGAGAACTACTCGTCCTAGACTTTCCGTTGTGGGCTCAAATGAAAGACCTTGATGAGATCTACTTTTTCGATGACAGCTGTCAAACTTAAAAAAAGTAGATTTCATGAAGGTCTTTCATTTGAGCTCACAACGGAAAGTCTAGGAGGAGCACTTTTGAAGCAACATCTGCATGTTCGTCATGAGCACTGAACGCGTTAAGTCAGATTTTCATGTTTAACTATTTGTATTGTCATCGATCATTAATAAGTGTGCAGTAGGTATGCAATGACAATACAAATAGTTAAACATCAAAATCTGTCAAAAAAAAAAAAAAAAAAAAAAATTAATTAATCGAAATTCGATTCGATTATTCGATAGTTTAAAATTCTTTTAAACTAAATCATCAAAAGATCACTTTTTAGTTAATATATAATGTACAATATTAAACAAGCATATAGCATATAGCTTCCATAATGTCCAAAAAGAAAAAATGAAAAACAAACTTCTAAGCTTGAATAATGTTTTTAGTTCGGCGCGGCGCAGAAAAGCGGGAATCGTATGAAATTTTGTCATACTACATTGAAGCTAATCTGTGTCTCGCATGGAGTGACGTCACACGCGGAAATCTCAGCCTTTTGATTCTATTATTTTTAAGCCGCCGTAAAAGTTGAATAACTTTGTCATTTTCAAGATATTCCAAAAATTCTTTCACCATCTTTATTTAAATGCTTAGGACTATTTATTCACATTAAAAAAAAATAAAAGGGAAACTTCTCCATTACCTACTTATCAAGATAGGTACCACCTACCTAATACCTTTATGTAGCTAATGTCAAACTGGCAATTTTTTTCAAACAACAACAAATCGATGTTTTACCTAAGTACTGATTACCTACTCCACAGATCACACTCAGCCAGATTTCCGAAAAGGTAACAAAAAGCGTTTACGTCTTTCGGCTCGAATGAAAAAAATGAATGGACTCGCAAAACAAAAAAGGAATCAAGTACCTACTGCTAGTTCATAAACAAAATAAATTATTTTATCTCTACTTTTTGTGTTTTTTTTCGATATTATTTTCATGAATAGGTAGAAGATATAAAATACTTTATTGCACACCATATTTAGGCACATAATAAAAAAAAATTATTTGTCTAAGGCCGGCTTTACACCTGTGAGTTTTACTTACGTAAGTCACTTACTAAGCGACTTACGAGATCGTTTAGACTTGTAATTTTCCAATTTACGAAAGTAGTAAAAATTACAGTAAGTCACTTACAATGAGTGTTTACACTTGAAAATTTCTCGTAAGTAGCTTAGTATAAGTGACTTACGTAAGTAAAACTCACAGGTGTAAAGCCGGCCTAATGAATACATGAATGGCTCAGAATGAATGCTCGGATGGCTCACACTAGCATCCGACTGCCCGCGAGGGTGCGGCGAAAGTTCCCGAATTCCAACCGAGTGCTCAGGCCTAGCGTTCGACCGCCCACGAATGTGCAGCGAAAGTTCCCGAATGCCAACCGAGTGCTCAGGCCTATCGTTCGACCTAGGTCCGACCGCCCACGAGTGTGCGGCGAAAATTACCGAATGCCGACCGACCGTTTAGGCGCTCTCTCTCTTTTCGCTTTGCCTCTTTTTCTAACATTGCGCTGGATGAAACGACAAGCTTTTCAGCTATGCCCGCGTCGATGAGAGACGCACTGGGTAGGCCAACCTTAAATCAATTATTAAATTGATTCGGCCAAACAAATATTCACGACCCAATAATTAGGCCCTGTCATTTTTTGGAGCTAATAATGAATACTTAACCCTGTATAATACTTACTTGTACTTGTACTTTGAGAAGCCGTGTTGGTCAAGTGGATTAGTACCTCGACTTGCGATCCGAAGGTCGTAGGTTCGAATCCGGCCGTGCATCAATGAACTTTTCGCATCGAAAAATGTATATGCCCTTTAACACGAGCTTATAACGGTGAAGGAAAACATCGTGAGGAAACCAGTTAGCTCTCTAATAGCGTCGATGGGCTTGCAACCTGTCACATATGGAAAGTTAACTTCTGCAAAAAGTGGGCTTGTACCAAATATGTATGTATTTGGACATACCTCTGACTACCCCCTTAGACATCAAAAAGATCTAAAAATGCCTAATGATCTGAAAGAAATGTATACCGCTCCCGGGATACAGTCGTGATCATATTTCATTTCATTTTTTAATGAATAATCCTGTATAATACTTACTTGTTGTTACAGACAAACATGCCGTGCGTAGAATACACGCGGTCTGATGAGCAAGCGGCGTCGAGAGCCGCGGAAACACAACAGAATGAGGTTTGTTATATATTTGACGACCTTTTTTTCGCAGTGGGTAAAAGCCCGAATGAGACGCAGAGGTTGCGGGCTCGATCAACTCGGGACAAATGTTTGCATGATCTGCAAATATTTGTCTCGAGTCTGGGTGTTTTCTTTGTATAATATGTATGTATTTACATAAAAAAGTATATAAGTAGTAATCAGTCATCTGGTTACCATAACACAAGCATTAAGTTGCTTAGCTTGGGACTAGATGACGCCGTGTGGAATGTCCAAGGATATTTATTATTATTATTTGTTTTGTAGGAGATGCGTCGTCAAAGAGCCGTCGCCAAGAAGTCGACGACACAGTCGACACCGCCGACTCTTGCGCCGACGACTAATTACGAAGGTGTTATAAGTCGTGTTGTGGTATGTATTGGTACAGTCGCCTGCAATAATATGTATACATATCATAATTTTTTAATCGTTCGTTCCAAAGACGATTAATATCTAGAAGACAGACAAAGGCCATACACAAAATCGTAACCCTGATCCCGCAGTACCAGATAGCCTGGAAACTTTAAAACATTAATTTTATCCAAGAAATTTCAATTACTTTCTAGTTAAAATTACCTAAAAAAAAATTATATTGAATATTGTTGCTACCTACTACTAAGTATTAAAATTTCTTGGATAAAATGGATGTTTTAAAGTTTCCAGGCTATCTGGTACTGCGGGATCAGGGTTACGATTTTGTGTATGGCCTTTGTCTGTCTTCTAGATAATAATCGTCTTTGGTTCGTTCGTATAAGCAAGTGGCCAATTCTGGTGACAGAGTTTTAGGCCGCCTAAAGGCCTCCGTCATGGCTTAACGGCTTTAAAAGCCGGGACCGACAATTTAACGTGCCTTCCGAAGCACGGAAGCGCTCAGCTGATAATGCCACTTGCGGTCACCCATTTCTTGAATGATGTCACAGTATGTTTACATTATTTTATTGAAAAAGTATAGATTACTCGCCCGCGGCTTTGCTCGTGATACCTAAATAAAAAGTAGCCTATGTGTTAATCAAGAATATAAGCTATCCTGGTACCAAATTTCATTGAAATCCGTCCAGCCGTTTGAGCGTGAAGGAGTAACAAACATTGACACTTATACACAAACTTTCACCTTTATAATATTAGTGCTATTAGTATTGTCTTTTGGAATATTATGTTTTGTTGTATTTATATTTATTTAATTCGTTTTATTTCAGTACCAGTTCAGTGCAGGGATCTAATTTGACCCCACGCAACACATTTTTTTTTCTTGTCTGTTTTATATACCTACCTCATTGAGATGTATTATAGAGCCACAATCAGACAAATAAAATGTAAACGCCAAAACTCTGCGCACTACATAGTGTTACATTGTTTTACTTTTTTGCGTACAAGCGACGTTGAACAATAAAACAAACGTCATAACGTCTACATTCAAATGTCAAATGTCATTGTAGAACATTGAATTTGCACGCACATTTTTTTAGTGTTGTCAGCTATTAGATTGTGACTCTTTAATACATCTCAATGACCTACCTACATATTTTTGTATTTTCTTCATTGAGTTACTATACTAAAGAGTCACAATCTAATAGCTGACAACACTCAAAAAATGCCCGAGCAACGTTCTACATATACAATGACATTTGCTCGAATGTAGACGTTATGTCGTTTGTTTTAATGTTCAATGTCGCTTGTACGCAAAAACTAAAACTCGGCGCACTACATAGCGTGCGCCGAGTTTTGGCTCGGACATTTTATTTGTCTGATTGTGGTTCTATAGTCTGTTATACTTACGTATTCTTGGGGCTAATAAATGTCTTTTCTTTCTTTATTCTTTCAGTATTATACTCCTAAAAATGCAGTGAAGCCATACAAGATGTCCGCTCACAATTGCACGGTCCACTGTCGCCGCTCCGACCTCCTCTCTATGAAGGATCTGCGCACTTACAATCCGCTGGCCAAGCCGCTGCTTAGCGGATGGGAAAGGTATGTTTATAGAACCCTTAAGAGTGGGCCGTAACGCCGAAATAATTTGAAGAGCGAGCGGGATGGCGAATAATGTTTTTACTCGTGAGTGAGAAGTGCAGAACGATAGACACGCAACATTACTTATAGCGAAAAAACAGTTTTTATTTAATTACAAATTAATTAACCAATCGATACATTGAAAGACTATAAATAAATACTTCTTGGTTTTCTGGCAAAACAAAAGTGTTTCTGAGATATATAGCAAAATGTGTGAAAACTTTCTTGATAATTTATCGCTTCGTGGCCGGGTGGTCGATGGCAACCCAGCTAAAGGGTGATCGCTTGAATCACGCGGGTTCGAATCCCGTCGAAGTCTTAACTTTTCGTAACATTTTTCATTTAAAATGTTATTCTATTCTATTCTTTTCTACATCTCCCAGACAAACGGTTCGCTACAAAGGTCACCGTGAGGTAGTGTACCGCGCGCCGTGCGGTCGACGCCTGCGCAACATGTCCGAGCTACACAGGTACCTGCGCATCCTGCAGAGCGACATGTCCGTGGACCTGTTCGACTTCACGCCCGGCACACACTGCCTGGCAGAGTTCGTGCTGAGCAAGTGCAATGTTAGCAAGAAGGTGAGGACTTCGAAAGTTGGTTTGTTTTGTGACAATGGTCAATACGTGTGGGGCCGCGGGTTTCCTCACGATGTTTTCCTTCACCGTTTAAAGCTCGTGTTAAAGTATAGTCGTGGTATATATCTTCTATACTATATAATAATATTATAAAGAGGTAAAGTTGGTTTGTTTGTTGGTTTGTTTGTATCTTTGGGGTAATCTCCGAAACTACTCATCCTATTTAAAAAAATATTTCACCATCACGGTAGACGTTATGTCGTTTGTTTTAATGTTCAATGTCGCTTGTACGCAAAAAAGAAAGACTCTGCGCATAACGTAGCGTGCGACGAGTTTTGGCGTTTACATTTTATTTGTCTGATTGTGGCTCTATAATACATCTCAATGATTCTATTCTAATAATAATTTGACCACTTGTTATGCGCAGGATTTGTCCCACGGCAAAGAGAATGTCCCAGTCCCGTGTGTGAACTACTACGACAACTCCCTCCCCGAGTTCTGTTCATACAACACTGAGCGCACGCCCACCGCTGGGGTCCCGCTCAATCTAGACCCGGAGTTTCTGTGCGGGTGCGACTGTACCGACGATTGTATGGTGAGTGTGAACAGTGTACTCAGATTTGGGACATTTTTTCCTAGGTGGGTGATTTTTTTGCAGGTGGGAATTTTTTTCCTAGGTGGGTAATATTTATGCAAGTGGGACATTTTATCTAGGTGGGATTTTTTTCCTAGGTGGGTAATCCCTTTGTAGGTGGGATATTTTATCTATTTGAGATTTTTTTTCCAAGGTGAGTAATATTTTTCAAGATGGGTCATTTTTTGTGTTTAATTTTTTTCCTTTGTAGGTGGGATATTTTATCTATTTGAGATTTTTTTTCCAAGGTGAGTAATATTTTTCAAGATGGGTCATTTTTTGTGTTTAATTTTTTTCCTAAGTGGTTAATTTATTCCCAGGTGGAACTTTTTTCTTAGGTGGGACATTCGTTGAAACATGTGATATAAACCATTGTATTCATTGAGTTACTTTACTAAAGAGTCACAATCTAATAGCTGACAACACTCAAAAAATGTCCGAGCAACGTTCTACATACCTATACAATGACATTTGCTCGAATGTAGACGTTATGTCGTTCTTTTATGCTGGGTTCCTATATCCAAATAACGGATGTCCGTACGTCGGTCGTCATAGCAACGTTGTTATCTGTCAAAAAGTCTCATTCATTTGTGTTGAATAAACAACGTTGCTATAACCGACCTACGGACATCCGTTAGTTGGATATAGGAACCCGGCATAAATGTTCAATGTCGCTTGTACGCAAAAACTAAAACTCGTTGCACTATTTGTCTGATTGTGGGTCTATAGATTGTACCTCAATGATTGTATATGTTTCAGGATAAGACAAAATGTGCTTGTTGGAAGATGACGCTAGAGGGCGCTCGCACGATCGGTCTCGAAGGCCCCAACATCGGGTACGCGTACCGGCGGCTTCCCGAGCCCCTGCCGTCCGGGATATACGAGTGTAACTCTAGGTAATACCACAGATTATATAATACACTAGTATTATATACTTAACTAGTTTGCGTGGTGCGCGTGCTGCAAGCAGCACGCGGTTTTCTTTATCCATGTTATTGACAGGTGGTAGCTACCCTTTAAAAATTTTAAGAATCCATAGGAGATTAAAAATATTTAATAAACCGCTATGGGAAGCCCTAAATCAGTATGAAAACCCTTTAGGAGCCCTAAGCCATTAAGAAAAAAAAAAAAAGAAAAAAATTTACCAAGTCGTCGGCCCTGAGTTACGCTCACCCACTCGACCTTCGTTACGCTACGGGGGTCGGCGGCTCGCTTCGCTCGCCTCCTCCCCCCTCCGCTCCACTCAGGTCTCGTAGGTTCGCTCCACTCAGGACCTCCGACGCCTACCTACTATAATATTTGTTCAAACACCTAATGGATATCTCCAACCGTTGTGAAGTTACAGCTCTTTCAATTTTAGGGGAGGTTGGGGAGGGGGGGGGGTGAGTTTTGAAAAAATATTCTGACTAATTAAGTTCTTCTTTACAAGAATCTGAAAAAAAAATTGTTTCAAGTCTTAAGGCTTTCGAGATCCGCAATAGGGGGGGAGAGGGGGGGCAAAGGGGGCAACACTGAAAAAAAATTTTTACTTCCCCGAGCCTCCTCTATCCGATTCCGCAAAAAAAATTGTTCCAAGTCTCTTAGTTTCCGAGATCCTCAAAAGGGGGGGGGGAAGGGGGGCAAAAAGGGGGGGTTTGCGATTTTTCCCGAAGTTACCAGACGTACCTCTATACGAATCCGTCAAAATATACCTACCTCCCCATCCACCATCAGGGAGAACAATTCTGTCAGTGAGTGAGTGGTAGTCTAAGTTTATATATTATAATATTAGTAATATATACTTATTCAGTACGTAATTAAGATAAAATGTATTTACAGAAACTAAACTACTACATATTTGCATAACTGTAGAATTAGAAATATACAATTAAAACTGGTTGAGCCACCAAACGATCTATAGGTAGCTCAACTGATCCAAACCACTGCCCGGAAGCGTGCCCAAGACACTGGCAGCATTGCCGCGCTGGATGGCAATGCTGATCTTTTGAGCCAAATAAGTGCCAGCCCTCGGATCACGCGTCGCTTATATACTTATCATATGTTTTTTACTTTTACTTGCTTTCTTTCTAACGTAATATGCTTCTATTTATCCATGTAGGTACCACGCGAGCGAAGCAGCGGGTCAGTGATAGTCTTATATATTTGGTTTGTTGACAGGTGCAAGTGCAAGCAGACGTGTTTGAACAGGGTCGCACAGCATCCACTGCAGTTGAAGTTACAAGTAAGTTTTATCTGTTCTTAATACATTTTGAATCATGTTCAAATATGTCGGAAAATTGATATGTGCGCTTTATGAAAATATAGTGAGGAAGCCAGCTAGCTTTCTAACAGCGTCGATGGGCTTGCAACCTGTCACGTATGGTTAGTTAACTCATGCAAGATGTGGGCTTGTACCAAATATGTATTTGAACATCCTCTCACCTCTGACCCTTAGACACCTTCAAAAAGGATCTAAAAATTGCATAATGATGTGAAAGAAATGTCTACCGCTCCCTGGGATACAGTCGTGATCATACTTTTTTTCTTTTACTAAAAGTTCGGCTTCGACGGGATTCGAACCCGCGAAGTCGTAAAACTTTTAGTAAGATTTTTCATTTAGAATAAAATAAATAAGAATAAAAATATGATCACGACTATATCCCAGGGAGCGGTAGACATTTCTTTCAGATCTTTATGCAATTTGTGTGGTTTAACCATTGAGATGTATTAAAGAGTCACAATCTAATAGCTGACAACACTCAAAAACTGTGCGTGCAAATTCAATGTTCTACAATGACATTTGACATTTGAATGTAGACGTTATGTCGTTTGTACGCAAAAAGAAAAAACTGAGCGCCACGTAGTGTGCGCCGAGTTTTGGCGTTTACATTTTATTTGTCTGATTGTGGCTCTATAATACATCTCAATGGGTGTAACACAAAAATAAAAATATCTATTTATTGTATGTCTGAACGAATTTATTAATTCTGTTTCTCAGGTATTTAAAACGATAAACCGTGGTTGGGGCATCCGTGCCCTTAACGACGTGCCTAAGGGATCGTTCCTCTGCGTGTACGCAGGGAATCTACTCACCGACGCCACGGCTAACTTGGTAAGGATATTACTTTTAAACCAGCACTGCACCTTACCTACCTAGGACAAGTGCAGCATAATGCTGAGACCTAATTTGACCCCACGCAACACATTTTTTTTTTTTTCTTTTTCTTCAATAATATTCTTGTATGTGTTATGTAAGTCTTTTGTCTTACCTACCTAAAATATTATTATTATTATTGTTCTTTGTATTTACTGTTACTTTTACATAATTATTACGTGTTCTTGGGGCAAATAAATGTCTTTTCTTTCTTTCTTTCTTTTCTTTCTTTCTTATCCATCCTACTCATTTATACACCATTTTAAGCCATGACGGAGGCCTTGGCCCTGAAAATTCCGTCACCAGAGTTGGCCACTTGCTCTTAGGCTCAACTTACACCAAAAGAGCATCGAAGAGCAGCGAAGCGGAGCGCAGTTTCAGTGTCTTACGAATTTCAACTTTATTTTCATTATTATAATATTTATTATCGCAGAGAAGGCGCGTATTCGAATGCGCTGGAATTCCCGCGGCGCCGCGGGCATCCGCGCGACTCGTTCGAGTTTCTCATGCGATAATAAGTATTATAGTAATGAAAATAAAGTTGAAATTCGTATGAAACTGAAACTGCGCTCCGCTTCGCTGCTCTTCGATGCTCTTTTGGTGTGAGTTGAGCCATACGAACTTACTTACTAACGTTTTATAATTATAACTTATTATTATTATGTACGACCCGAGAAGGCGACGGTAGACCGAGACGGAGGTGGCGGGACGAGCTCGACCAATTTTCATCGGTGCTTAAACCGAATTATTATTATCTTACTGATAGTTTCGTCTTGGGCAGCAAGGGCTTCGTGGCCGAGTGGTAAGGCAGCCCGGCTTAAGGGTGATCGCTTGTATCTCACGGGTTCGAATCCCGTCGAAGCCGTAAAACTTTTAGTAAGATTTTTCATTTAAAAACAATTTACAACCGACTGGGAGACTATAGCACAAGATCGAGACTTCTGGAAAGAGTGGGGGGAGGCCTTTGCCCAGCAGTGGGACACGAACGGCTGAAAATAATAATAATAATAATAAAATAAAAAGACGTGTGGCACTCGGAGACTGCCGCGGTAAAGCTATTGCATGGGGGGTGTTAGGTTATTTTCGTTACGGAATTTCTGGATTCGGTCTCCACGCTCAAGGCCCGCGATAGAAGCTATGCAATAGCTTAATATTTTTTTATGTTATTCACTCACAGGATGGTCTGAACGAAGGAGACGAGTATCTGGCTGAGCTCGACTACATAGAGGTCGTGGAGGCCATGAAAGAGGGATACGAAGACGATATACCCGACAAGGACAAGGCATTGGACAAGGTCAGTCAACTCAGCCCTTTACATCTTTACTAGATAGATAAATAAATAAATAAATATCCCTGGACATTCCACATAGCGTCATCTTGTCCCAAGCTAAGCAATTTAATGCTTGTATTATGGTAACCAGATGACTGATATACCACATAGAAACATTTTTTTTTGTAAATACATACATATTATACATAGAAAAACAACCAGACCCGGAACAAATATCATCATTCTCCTGCCCTTATCCCACGCTAAGTGGGGTCGGCACAACATGTTTTCTTCTTCCACTCACTCCTATCACTCGTCAACTCTGAATCCACTCCTCTAACATTCATATCCTCTTTCACACAGTCAAACCACTTTTTCTTCGGCCTTCCTCTACTTGCATGCCCATCCACACTCATACTTATAGCACGTTTGGTGACATGTTGTTCATCCCTCCTCATAACGTGTCCATACCATGATAATCTTGCACTCCGCACCTTTTCGGTAATGGGCGCCACTTTCAAACTTCCCCTTACATACTCATTCCTTACTTTATCCAAACGTGTCACCCCACACATCCATCTTAACATTCGCATCTCAGTAGCATGCACTCTCCTTTCATTCGTCTTCTTCATTGCCCAACACTCTGATCCATACATAGCTACAGGTCTGATTATGGTCTTGTAAATCTTACCCTTAAGTTTGAGGGGCATTTTCGGGTCACAAATCGTCCCTGAGACCTGTCGCCACTTCATCCATCCCGCATTTATTCTGTTATTTACGTCTCGGTCAATATTTCCATCGTTTTGGAGAAGCGAACCAAGGTACTTAAAATCGGAGCAGACTGGTAGGTTTACACCATCTAAGGCAATATGGGAGAAACTAGAGTAGCCACTAAAGTTGCAAAACAGATGCTCTGTATTTGTGCGGCTGATCTTAAGGCCCACTCTCTCTAGCTTCTCTTGCCATTTTCCCAGTCTGCTCTGTACCTCGGCTGCCTCCTCTCCGACGAGAACAATGTCGTCGGCGAACAGCATGCACCAGGGTGCCTCCTCCTGTATGTCTGATGTCAAAGCATCCATTACCAGGAGGAACAAATAAGGGCTTAAAGCCGATCCCTGATGCAAACCTACTGCCACATTGAACTCGTCAGTGACGCCGGCTTCAGACCAGACGTTCGTGCGTGCTCCTGCATACATCGCATTCACAAGCCTAACATACTTCCCTGGTACTCCCTTTTCTTTCAAAGCCCACCACAGAACCTCCCTGGGGACACGATCGTACGCCTTCTCCAGGTCAATAAAAACCAAGTGCAAACTCCTACGTGCACGGCGGTACTTTTCGCAGAGTTGGCGTAAAGCAAATATTGCATCCGTGGTCCCCCGTCCCGGCATAAAACCAAACTGATTCTGGGTAATCACACACTCCTCTCTCATTCGTCTATCTATCACTTTCTCCCAAACTTTCATACTGTGCGACATGAGCTTTATTCCTCGGTAGTTGTTACAGTCCTGTACATCACCCTTGTTCTTGAAGATGGGCACCAGTGAACTGCTGCACCATTCTTCAGGGATCGCCTCTTCTTGTAACAACTTGTTGAAAAATAAAGTCAGCCACTTCCAACCATACCTTCAAAAACTTCCAAACTTCAACTGGTATGCCATCTGGGCCAATCGCTCTACCATTTTTTCATACTCTGAACAGCCATTCTAACTTCATCCACACTTATCTTTTCTACCAAACCCAAATTTACTGACACGTCCTCTAGCCTTCCACTCCACGCATTCATCAGTCTTTCGAAATATCCCTTCCAACGATCTTTTATTTCTTCATCTTTCATTAAAACTTTTCCGCTATCGTCTTTTATACATTTCACATGCATTATGTCTCTTGCATTCTTCTCTCTCATTTTCGCTAGACGGTATAGTTCTTTTGTCCTGTAGGGCTTTCAAGCTTTTTATATAGTTTAACTTGGACCTTACCTCTAGCGATAGCTACCTCTTTCTTTGCTTTCTTCTTACATTCGTCATACACCTTTCTTTTTTGCTCTTTCAACCTAGAGTCACTATCGTGCACACCTTTCCATTCTTTAAACGCATTTTTCTTTTCTTTTAAAATCTTTTGCACATTCTCATTCCACCACCATGTATCCTTATCAATCTTACCCTTGCCCTTCGACTCACCAAAAACGTCCTTCGCCACATACCTTATACTCGCAGCCATTTCATTCCAGCATTCATTTACTGACATTCCTTTAATTCTTTCATCCATCTCAATCATTTTATCAACCACTCTCTTTCGGAATTCATTTGCACTATTTTCATTTTCTAACAAATACCACTTGACTTTAGGTGGGGGCTTAGGCTTAAATCTGGCCGTTTGTACTGTCATCTTTACTTCCAGTAAAAGCAGTCGATGCTGTGACGCTAGTGGTTCACCCGGTATGACTTTACAGTCTTTCACTGCGAAAATGTTACTTTTCCGTAGAAGAAAATAGTCAATTTGGGTGTTGTGGTTGCCACTTTTGTACGTGATGAGGTGTTGATCCCGTTTTTTGAAGTAGGTGTTTGCAATTGCCAAATCAAAAGCCGTGGCCGCCTGCAGTAACGTTTCGCCTTCCGAATTCCGATTACCAAATCCCCATCCCCCGTGAACGCTCTCATACCCTCCTTTCATTCTTCCTACATGCCCGTTAAAATCTCCCCCTATATATATATACCCTCACTCTGTGGGATATTCATTAAAACCGCATCTAAATCCTCCCAGAACTTCTCTTTCAGTACATCCTTACACCCAGCTTGAGGCGCATACACACTCATTATGTTTACAATTAAATTATCTAACATCACCTTTACTACTATAATTCTATCATTCACTCTCTTAACATCCGTCACACATTTTTTCAAGTCTTTATCTAAAACCACTCCCACTCCATTATTCTTACCATCACTTCCACAATAAAAGAACTTATAACCCATTCCAATCTCTCTAGCTCTCGTACCTTTCCATCTAGTCTCCTGCAAACATGCAACATTTATCCGTCTTCTATCTAAAACATCTGCTAACTCCCTTCCTCTTCCAGTCATCGTTCCTACATTCCAGCTTGCCATCCTCATTCTTACTTCCCGGACTCGCCTCTTACGTCGCACCCGTCCCTGATGCGACAACCCTAGTCCATTTCTCACAGGCGCCGGGTGCTGCACCTGCGCGTCGCCTGGGGGGTAGACCCGGAACAAATATCTGAAGAACATACAAACATTTGTCCCGTGGCGGGAATCGAACCCGCAACCTCTGCGTCTCAGGCGATAGATTAACACTTTGTTGTACACCACATAGAAATTACATCAAATAACAAACCCTGCTGATAATTAAAATGAAATACAATGGGCGGTCTTATCGCTATGAGCGATTTCTTCCAGACAACCTTAGGACTACTAGATGACTAGCTTACTTGCCCGTGGCTTCGCTCACGTGGTACCTTAATAAAGTATAGCCTATGTTCATTCGGAAAGTCCATGCTACACATCAGTGAAAGAATTTTTGAAATCGGATGAGTTTCGGAGATTACCCCAAACATACAAACAAACCAACATTATAATATTAGTATAGAGAAGTATAGATTTATACAGAGATGGAATAGGCTTGTAGCACCTAAACCATCTTCTCAGCTGTCGGACATATCCACAGGAGAGACAATGGTCAATACGTGTGGGGCTGACTAGCCGCGGGTTTCCTCACGATGTTTTCCTTCACCGTTTAAAGCTCGTGTTAAAGTATAGTCGTGGTATATATCTTCTATACTATATAATATAATATTATAAAGAGGTAAAGTTGGTTTGTTTGTTTGTTTGTATGTTTGGGGTAATCTCCGAAACTACTTATCCGATTTCAAAAATTATTTCGCCTATTTGTAGCTTAGACTTTCCGAATGAACATAGGCCATATTTTATCAAGGTAGGTACCACGTGAGCGAAGCCACGGGCAAGTTATCTAGTCATTTATAATTCTGAATATATCCAAAAATCTTCTGCAAAATATGGGTATGTTCCAAATATGTATTTGGACATACCTCGGACTACCCCCTTATTTATATACGGTCTAAAAATGCTACCGCATCAAACAACCGTTATATTAGTGGCAATTCTGGATGTCGTCAAAACTTAACTAAACCAATTTGACAGCACTAAAATTGATGCCATCCTTTTTATTTCGGTCGTTATGAAAGGGACGGCAACATTTTTAGTGCTGTCAGATTAGTTTAGTTAAGTTTTGGCGACATCCAGAATTGCCACTATTATTTAATTATTTTTAATAAATCTAAGTTTTCTCCACAGAAAGGATCATCGGCCAGCGAGTCTGCGCCCAGCTCTGAATCTGAAGAAGAACAGGATCACACCAAGAAAGATGGAGACTTCCAACCCGGGTACATAGGACACACTAATTTGGAGTTTAAGTACGTATATACATAGTTATATAGTTTAATATAGTTATATAGTTTAAGTACGTATATACATAGTTTTAAAGTTTAATACAGTTATATAGTTTAAGTACGTATGTTCATAGTTATATAGTTTAAGTACGTATATACATAGTTATAAAGTTTAATATAGTTATATAGTTTAATCCTATAGTTTTATTAAGTGTTAATAAAAAATTGTACCAATATTTTCGATTCCGGCGGGATTCGAACCCGCGATGATATGAAATGATAAACGATCGATCTCAAGCCCGGGCTGCCTTACCAGTTTGGCCACGAAACAGAATGAAATGATTGCTAAGATGATTTTGGTTAAACACCGATTAGCGCCATCTACAGGAAGCTAAAAGAGAACTATTATTTTATAAATGAAAAATCGTACTAAAAGTTAACTGCTCCGGCAGGATTTGTTAACTGTAAGATTTTTCATTCAAAAAAAAGTAAGTAAGTTCGTATGAGCAAGTGGCCAACTCTGGTGACGGAGTTTTTAGGTCGCCTTAAGGCCTCCGTCATTTTTTTTTTATTTTTAATTAAATACCTAAGTAGGGTTTAAAACTGTAAAATATACAAACTAATATTTTATTTTATTTAGTGATTAATCCAATCATAGGTTTTACTAATTTAAAAATTCCATATATTTAGGGTTTATAAGAAATTTCTGATAAACATTTCTTATAAAATATTTATAGGAAGAGTCTTCGCAAACGGGAGAAGAAGAAGAAGAAGGAAGAAGAGAAGCAGAAAGAGGAAGCGAATAGGGAGAGGAAAGATGACTGCATCACCATCAGCGATGATGAGGAAGGTAGGATCTTGACTTCCGAATAATTTAGAAAATCATAAAGTTACTTTGTACATCATATTTTTGTAAATACATACATAAATTTATATTACAAAAAAAATGTATCTAAGTAGTATATCAGTCATCTGGTTACCATAACACAAGCATTAAGTTGCTTAGCTTGGGACTAGATGTCGCTGTGTGGAATGTCCAAGGATATTTATTTTATTATTATTTTATGATATTAAATAATTGTATGCGCGTATGAAGAATGTAATGAGAGTAAATGAGGCGAAAGAGGTGTGTCAGGATCGTAGCAAGTGGAGATCCGTGGTCTCTGCCTACCCCCATGGGAAAGAGGCGTGATTTTATGTATTGTATGTATGTATAAAACTTAAGAGCTCTTGTCGGTGTAATGATGCAATTTCCTCCATATACTTCTTTCCAATGCGATCTCTTTCACTTCTTGATATGACATGACAGCGACCTTCTCTTTTATCTGACTTATGTAATTAATTCTCGGTCTTCCCCTTCCTCGTCTTCCTTCTACTATTCCTTCTATGATGTTCCTTATAAAGCTGTCATGTCGTATAAGATGACCAATCATTTTTCCTCTTCTGTATTTGATAGTATTCATTAGCAATCTCTCTTTAACTCTGTTCAATACTTCCTCGTTAGTAACCTTTTCTGTCCAGCTGATCTTCTCCATCCTCCTCCAGCACCACATTTCGCCTCCGTATGTATGTATGTATGTATGTATGATTAATTTATTTCCAGTGAGGGAGCCATCTCGTTTCACCGCCGAAGATGGTATGGTGGACAAGGGTCTTATTACAAAACAGAGGTAAGATAACTTATATTATAAGAAACCTTGTAATTTATAGTTGACAAAATAAATAAGTGGGAATGGGCGGGCCACGTGAGTCGTATGCATCAGGACCAAAGACGACTAATATCTAGAAGACAGACAAAGGCCATACACAAAATCGTAACCCTGATCCCCAGTACCAGATAGCCTGGAAACTTTAAAACATCAATTTTAACCAAGAAATTTTAATATTTAGTAGTAGGTAGGTAGCAACAATATTCAATATATATTTTTTTTTTAAGTAATTTTAACTAGAAAGTAATTGAAATTTCTTGGATGAAATTGATGTTTTAAAGTTTCCAGGCTATCTGATCAGGGTTACGATTTTGTGTATGGCCTTTGTCTGTCTTCTAGATATTAATCGTCTTTGATCAGGACAGGTGGGCTGAGATCATCACACAGTGGGTGCCTGGGGATGGTGAGGCAGGCCTCGAAGACGCTGGCGTGATGATCTCGATGCATTCAGGGCTGATTGGTCCGAAACCGGCGATCGCAATGCTTGGAAGTTGATGGGGGAGATCTTTGCCCAGCAGTGGGACAGCATAGGTTAGAGAAAAATAAAATTGTCATGGACAACAGGCGTGATGACAGTAATCAAGAATTACTAAAAAAATCGTCATTAATATCTAATTAAATACGTTATAAAACTTATGCAAACGGGTATTTATCACGAATTATTTAATTAAATACGATTCATGAACCTGAAAAACGTATTTATTTTTATAATGAGAGCATGATTATTATTTTGTTAAAATAGAATTAGAAATTACAGCATTCCGCCATGTTATGTTAAACAGCAATCAGAGCACATCAGGCACGTCTTAGTAAAATCACTTTCTTGTCATTTTTTAGTTTCGTTTGAAAACTTTGAACTTCCTTGGCGTGACGTCACGCCTTAGTAAAATGCGCGATGACACTTGCGAGCGTTTTGGCGTCAAACACAATATGTGTTTTTAAAAACTGAATTTTGGTCTGATAAATGTTTCTTTAACTTCTGCAAAAAGTGGGCATGTACCAAATATGTATGTATTTGGACATACCTCTGACTACCCCCTTAGACATCTTCGAAAAGATCTAAAAATTGCCTAATGATCTGAAAGAAATGTCTACCGCTCCCGGGATACAGTCGTGATCATATTTCATTTCATTTCAAATGTTTCTTTTTGACCGTAACATTTTTTTCTTAACTATTATGTTTTCAGTTCGCGCGTGTCTGTTCGCACTTTGTTCGGCAAGGACGAGGCTTGCTACATTATGGATGCTAAGGTCCAAGGAAACATCGGAAGATATCTCAATGTGAGTATATTTAACTCGCTGTGAATAGTGCCCGTTCCCGTGGGAATACCGGGACCATATGTGTTAATCCAGGATATTAGCTATCCTGGTGCCAATTTTCATTCAAATCCGTCCAGCTGTTTGAGCGTGAAGGAGTAACAAACATTCACACTTACACACAACTTTCACCTTTATAATATTACTTAGTGCGATTATAGTCGGTGGCTGCGCGGTCAGTTTCTAAGAATGTAACGATAGTTCATATCAACTCGATATGCACACCTCTGCGCTTTAACAAAACATCGTGTGGTTCTCTTAAGTGCGAGAGAGAGAGAGAGAGCAATATTGCTGTCTCGTTCCGATACTTTACGAGTTGTTATGACGTGACTAGTGACTACTAGCTTACTCGGCCGCGGCTTCGCTCGCGTGTTACGATAAAATATAGCCTATGTTCATTCGGAAAGTCCATGCTACATATCGGTGAAAGGATTTTTGAAATCGGATGAGTAGTTTCGGAGATTACCCCAAACATACAAACCAACCAACTAACGTGAAGTAAAGAAGCGCTCGTGGCGAAGCTTGCTAAATCGTTCTTGATAGATCATCGAAGTTAAGCAACGTTCTGAGCGGTCACAACTTGGATGGGTGACCGCAAGTGGCATTAAAATCTGAGCGCTTCCGTGCTTCGGAGAGCACGTTAAATTGTCGGTCCCGGCTTTTAAAGTCGTTAAGCCATGACGGAGGCCTATAGGCGGCCTAAAAACTCCGTCACCAGAGTTGGCCCTTGCTCATACGAACAAACGAACGAACTAACTTTACCTCTTTATAATATTAGTAGATTAGTAGAAGTAGATAAATATAGATATATTATAATAGTGTATTGTATACTATAATGTGATGATGTTTGTCCCCAGCATTCGTGCCATCCCAACGTGTTCGTGCAGAACGTGTTCGTGGACACACACGACCCGCGCTTCCCGTGGGTGGCATTCTTCGCGTTATCACACGTGCGCGCCGGCACTGAACTCACTTGGAACTATAACTACGACGTGGGCAGTGTGCCGGAGAAAGTGTTGTACTGTTACTGTGGAGCTTCTAATTGTAGGGGAAGATTATTGTAAAATTCAAATCAAAATCATAATCAAATTGTTTATTTATTTCTCTCACAACCATTGAGATGTATTATACAGCCAGAAACAGACAAATAAAATGTAAACGCCAAAACTCGGCGGACGCTACGCAGTGCTCAGTTTTTTCTTTTTGTGTACAATCGACATTGAACATTCAAACAAACGACATAACGTCTACATTCAAATGTCAAATGTCATTGTAGAACATTGAATTCGCACGCACATTTTTTGAGTGTTGTCAGCTATTAGATTGTGACTCTTTAATACATCTCAATGCTCACGACACATAAATATGAAAATATAAAGCAATAAATTTTAAAAATAAATACAGTTAAAAATAATGATAAAAAACAAACGTAGGTTAGAGGTAGGCCTGTTTTGTGAGAGACTGGTGCCTGAAATAGGTATATAAACCTGTGCTACAGGTCACCAGTGCCCTATTACTCCACTGACTTATTGTAAAACTGTATTCTGTATTCAGGACTAAAACGGCCGTTTAGCAATTCTGCTGATAGGAGTCATTTTTTAATTCGAACAATAATTTAGCACCTTAGAGAAGGTTCATATCTGACGGAACATGCGTCGCGTATTATACCCCAGAACAGACAAATGTATAGAAAAACACTTGACCGTTCACACTCAACCGATGATACGTTAGTACCTACGCTAGATGATACGCTCGGCGTATTTTACGTCAGATATGAACCTTCCCTTATTCTTAATATGACAAAAGAAGGATATTGCTAAAACAGCCTTTTAAGCCCCCTAGCCTGAACACATTGTAAAACATATGCGAACGGGTAATAATCTAATTTTACCTTTAATATTCGCCCGACGTTTGCATTGCCCAGCCGTGGTCGCGGGCAGACTTAATTCGTGATAACCTGTTCGCATTATGTTTTATCATCATCATCATCATTGGCAGCTCAAATTATAGCCCACTGCTGGGTATAATCCTCCTCCCTCAAACGCCACTCTAATCGGCCCTGCGTCGTAATGTGTGTATTATGTTTTATAATTATTGTAAAAGTTTTGTAGCTAGTTAAATATCATCGCAGCTAAAGGACGACGAAAACATTCATAATTCCGTCTATTCCCGTTGTCCCCGTAGTCCGTGTCCCCGTGACGGGGACAGCGGGAAGTCATTATTTTTCTTTCCCGTTGTCCCCATAACGTAGATTCAGCTAATGGGGACAACGGGAAGTAAACATTTCACGTGTCGTTGTCCCCTAAACCTGCATTTCTGTTTCAACTTAGTTTTTCGCGTGAAAAATAAAACAAAATTTATTCGATTGTCAAAAAGAAACAAGTAAGTAATTATTAAACTTACACAAATAACACAAATTAAACATGATCTACACTATGAATATACTCGTAAATTAGGGAGGTTTATATGTTTTTTAAGTAGTATTTCGGATGAAATACTGTTAAAAAACAAAATTTTTATCAAATTTTTATTCAAATTTGGAGTGCAAGCGTGAGAAGTCTCCTATAAAACCTGACTGTCCTATAAAGAAAAGAATCTAAATTTAGCCATCGAAAACTAAATAAAATAAGTAGGTACCTATAATATTTTTGTATAAAAATATATCTAGTATTTGTTTGCAAATATTGGAAAACAATAAATAACACAAAACACATCACGATTTTTTAAGTCAGTACGAATACTTTGGGATTACAATACAATTGTAACGAGTTAAGATATCTAGATCGGATGATTTCATTTTCAATTCGATTGATGATAAAAGATGAAATGAGATGAAATAAAAATGAAATTAAATATGATCACGACTGTATCCCGGGAGCGGTAGACATTTCTTTCAGATCATTAGGCAATTTTTAGATTTTTTTAAAGATTTATAAGGGTGTAGTCAGAGGTATGTCCAAATAGTGTACATATTGGTACATGCACACTTTTTGCAGAAGTTAACTTTCCATACGTGACAGGTTGCAAGCCCATCGACGCTATTAGAGAGCTAACCGGTATCCTCACGATGTTTTCCTTCACCGTTATAAGCTCGTGTTACAGCGCATATACATTTTTCGATGCGAAAAGTTCATTGATGCATGGCCGGATTCGAACCCACGACCTTCGGATCGAAAGTCGAGGTACTAATCCACTTGACCAACACGGCTTCGGATGATAAAAGTTGTTACTCTTTATTAAGTAGGTAAGTATGATTGTAACCTAGAAGTATGCGCACTTTCTTAAATTAAATCTCCATATTCTGATTAAGTAATTTAATTTAAAATAACTTACCTTAATCCTTATTGTGCCGCAGTGGGCGAAGGCCCGCCTGAGACGCGGAGGTTGCGGGTTCGATTCCCGCCACGTTACAAATGTTTGCATTAGCTGCAAATATTTGTCTCGAGTCTGGGTTTTTTCTATGTAGGTATAATATGTACCTATGTATCTGGTTACCATAACACAAGCATTAAATTGCTTAGCTTGGGACTAGATGACGCTGTGTGGAATGTCCAAGGATATTTATTTATTTATTTACACTTTGTTTTCTTTCGCAAGTGACATTCCCATACTGCTACTCCAAACAAAGTATTGTTACAAGAAAATTAAATTTGAATGTACGATAAGTTTATTTAAAATAATACTACCTACAGAAAATTTAAAACAAAAGACGGGGACAGCGGGAATAATTTTTATCTATTTTATTCAAATATATTTACGGGGACAGAGTATGGGGACAACGGGAAGTATTTTTAAATATTTAATCAAATTCCCGCTGTCCCCGTAGTACGGGGACACGGTATACGGGGACAACGGGAATAGACGCATAATTCCATAATCATAGCAATTAGTTTTTGATAAAACCTCGTTATATCGTTTTAAATCAAAAATCTAAGCGCATACTTATCTCAAATATTCGTCTTCTTCGAACAGTTTACAAGATCTATTCTGAAATTTAGTTAGGAGCTCTTTTAGAAAGTAAAATTTTGAAATGGAAAATTTGGAAATGGCTGAATTGGGTGTTGAAAACTATCTATTATGGCATATTTCTTCCTTTGTATCCGAAAAACTAGAAAGAAAATAAAATGAAATATATAAAATTGATCTTTGATATCCATAATTGGCTGTTTCGTACTTTGTTAGACTAATGCCCGTTTTCACCAACGACTCCTAAACAGTCTCCTTACTAAGTATTACCTAAGCTAGGTGATCCCTTAAATCCCCCTCCTACCTAAATTCATTTTCACCAAGCTAGGTGACTCCTAGCGAACCACTACCTAACTATAAGTGATGTATTTTACCGATTCAATTTCATTCATTCAATTTCTGGTTTTTTACTGTCAACATGTAGGCTGTCATGTTGATTGTCTATGCTTTAAAAATAAATAGTGTGTTTGACATGTTTGTTTTGCTATAAGACCAAGTGTTTTTATTCTCTTTGCTATGTGACATCGAGTTTATGATTTGTTTATGATAATTGTTATTTCGTATGCTTGAACTTTTTATTGTCCTGGGACTCCATTTTTGATTCAATTTTGGTCAACAGGAAAAGGACACTATCTTTAGTTAACCTAAATCTTCGAAAAAGTCCACGTCATCAAACTTTTGGAAGAAATTAATTCTCTCACGAAATATACGTGGTCGATCCCATAATACACGATCTGTGATCACTTCTATAGCCTCAATAACATCAATGAAATCACTTATTTTTACTAATTATAAATATTAGCAAACATTCTCAAACTGATACAACTGTCACCTATCTTTAAGACCCCGAATTTCGGCCCCCTAAATTTAGGTAACACTTAAAGCTTTTAGGTGACGGATTGGGAGTGGTGAAAACCATTTCTTTCTTAGGTGATCCCTAAAATGAGATAGGTGTCACTTAAAATTTAGGATTTGTTGGTGAAAACGGGCATAAACTTTAGTTTTAATTTGTTTAGTTTGTAAGTGCTGTAATTTAAATGTGTATAATACAATTGCATTTGAACTGATCGGTTTAAAAAATAGGATTGAATAAAATTTAAATTTGAAGAGTTGACTTTCATTTAAAAATCTATCTATTTATTATTTTAGTTATCAGGTTACCATAACACAAGCATTAAATTGCTTAGCTTGGGACTAGATGACGCTGTGTGGAATGTCCAAGAATATTATTTTTAATCCCATAATTTATATTATTTCTATCAAATTACAGCGGATTTAAAGAATGTATTTTCTTGTCCCTCACAAGTGAATGAAAATAGATGGTTTAGCATGAATATTGGATTACGATTTTATAATAAACATGATCTAATGTGACTTGTTAGAGACCCACCATGAAGACAGCTAAGTAGCTAAGTAATCAGTAGCTGTTTATTCGTCAAAATAATGTCACAATAAATTTCATTGACCCATAACTACCGTTGGAAAATATATGACTCGTAGCAGTCGAGCTGTTCGAGTACCAGGCTAGCATAACTTCAGAGGAGTTCAACCGGTAAGAGCGAGACGCACGATACTTACGTCTCACTGGCGCAACGGCGTCACATGCAGCTGTTTCGTTTTCTGAAGAGTGAGGGTAGTTGTGAAAACTGCCGCTTTTCGTCGGTAACTTTCAGTTCAGTACGCTCGCGACCACGGCGCGGTGCGGTGGTTTCAACACGGCCACAGCAGAATCTTCGAAATAAGGATGGTACCTAAATACGCGTTGTATAACGCGGTTAAGTAATTATAGACGCTTCCACCCAGATGAACAATGGACTAAACATGCTGCATGTCTGTATTAGATATAAAAAGCATTAATAAATCAGGATGAGCGAGGAAGTAAGCTAATCCGACTCTAGTAAATACTGTTTAATTAAATTAAAATGTTATTTGTGATTAGGTATAGCCACTTTTACAGTATTTTACATTTTAACTAGTTAGGACTAAGGCGGAATTAATATGACTGCCAAGGATTAAAATGACTATGACACAATCTATTTGAACCTTGGCGTTGCTCATGTTAGGCCAGCAATTGAATCAAAGATTTGAGTTTCGGATATGAGCGTAGCAGTCGGTTGTGTACCAGGCAATCATAAGTCCTAAGGAGTTGCACATATTAGAGCAGGATGGACGCTCCCGTGTCTCACTCGCACGAGTGTGACGCGCAGACGCAGGTGACGTACTCGTAGCAGTGCAAAAGCAGTCAATGCTGGTTAAGTACTAGGCGAGCATAAGTTCATAGGAGTTCAACAGGTAAGAGCGAGACGCAAGTTACCTTCATCTCACTCGCACGCATGTCGTTCCGAATTCTGAAGATTAGTGAGGGTAGTTGTGCAACTTCTCGTTGATAGCTCCCTACTTACGTCAGTTCACTCACGGCCACGGTGGTTGCAACACATCCAAAACATCGAGGTCCTGCATTTTACATAATACCTAGATATTAATCGTCTTTGATGATACGAAAGTTTGTGAGGTGAAATGATCATGCGTTCGGGATGATTGTTAAATGGAATTGGTTGAAACTTGTAATACAGGTACCTACTTAGGTGCCTCAGGGCGGCGTTCTTTCTCCACTTCTTTTTGCCATCTTCATAAATTCAATTTCAAATACTTTATCTTCTTCCTACCACCTTTATGCAGATGATCTCCAAATTTACACGCAGGCTCCGGTACACGGTCTAAATGAGGCTATCGAGAGAGTTAATGATGACTTAGAGCGTATCGTTAAGTGGAGTAAGGCTTTTGGTCTTAGCGTTAATCCTAAAAAAACACAAGTCATCATTGTAGGCAGCTCTCGCATGGTTTCGAAAATTGACTGGTCAACTCTTTCTCGTGTTGTTTTTGACGGTACTGCTTTGCCGTTTTGTGATACTGTCAAAAATTTGGGTGTAATTTTTGACAAGAATATGTCGTGGGTGCCTCATTTGGCTGAACTCAGTAGGAAGATGTTTGCTTCGGCCGCTTCTCTGAGACGATTACGTAACTTCCTTCCCACTTCAACCAAAGTAACGCTGGCTCAATCCCTTTTATTGCCAATAATTGATTACGCTGACTCTTGCTATCCTGATCTTACTGAAGCCCAACTTGACAAGCTTGAGCGCCTACAAAACTTTTCCATTAGGTTCATATTTGGGCTTCGTAAATATGATCACATTTCTGATTATCGCAAAAAGTTGAAGTGGCTGCCAATTCGTTCTCGTAGGAATTACCATATTCTCTGTTTTCTTTTTAATATTTTATTTAACCCTTCCGCTCCTCCATACTTGAAGGAACGATTTGAGTTCCTTCATAGCACCAATACCCGTCCTCTACGTTCCTCTGAAACTCTTAAATTAAATACTCCTGTCCGCTTCTCCAAATTTTATGAAAATTCATTTACTGTCCAAGCTGTCTGCCTCTGGAATGATCTTCCCGACACTCTTAGGAAAGCTAAGTCCTTATTTATTTTCAAGAAGCAATTACTCGATCACTTGCTTACACTGCATTATTAATCTTTCCTTTACTTTTAGTTGGTATGTAGGTTTATTTATGTATTTAAAGATTTAGGTACTTAGGTACTTAGTAGTTAGTACTATTTATTCATTAATTTGTTTGTATTTATTTATATGTAAGTTTGTATTTATTTATTTATTTCATATTTATAAGAATTTTATTTACACCGCCTTTTTGCCTTCCTGTATATCCAGTTCATCCTAAGGTTGTCTGGAAGAAATCGCTCATAGCGATAAGACCGCCCATTGTACTGCATTTTAATTATCTTTAGTGTTTTTTTATTTGATGTAATGTCCATGTGGTGTACAATAAAGTGTTTATCTATCTATCTATCTATCTACTTAGTTAAGACCTAGAATAACACTTACACTACTTTTTATCCGATTTTTTATACTGATTAGATAACAAGAAATAAAACACCAAAAGTTTTTCTACATTTATTCTCTCACATACCTACATTTACAATATTTAAAATACCTAATAATACTGAAAATACTTTAGTTTTACATCCAAAAATGAGTGAATTTTCCTATTTAGTACATTTTAATGACTTAAACTTCAAGGAACCATGTAAGTAAAGTATATTTATGTAAACAATAACACACAAATATCTGTTAAAAAAATTCGTTGTGAGTTTTTGCAACCTAAATGCAGGCTTATACGTATCTTTTGACACGCTTAAATGGGCAGATTTTACCATTTCAATTGATCGCGATCACTTCGAGCTAATCTCAATGATAAGTAGGTATAGGTACTAGTATCCTTTTATCTGTGGTATAGGTTCATTTTGTGTTTTTTTTTGTATAAAAGTGATAGTACTCGTAACAAACACCGTCAGCGCTTTTTTTTGGTAGTTACAAAATAGTGGTGCAATAACTATCTTCCTTATGTTTCTTGAAACATTCATACATTTTTGGACGTAAATTATTTCTCGTTTCTGTTTAGGCGTTATTATCTAAAAAGTTTTTATCAAAATTAAATGTAATTATTTACAAACATCAAAAAAACTCAATATAATTTAAATTCATTGGCCTTCAGGCATTTTCAAATTATTTAGGCCTTAAAATCATAAATTAGTTTACTTTTAGCTAGTATTTATCTATCTATTTAGATAATTTGTACTCAAAAATTGGTGTAAATTGAATTAGGTATTTACCTATATACTCGACTTATTCTTACTTTGACAAATTAATTAATTGCATTAAGGTTGTATGCATTTTACTTATTTAGAAGCAACGTAAATATAAATTTAAAATGTTTTAGAAATAAATAATACCAAAGACAGTTTATCCAAAAACTTCTAATATATAATGCGATGCGAATTCGCAGTTATGTGTACAAGCCCTAATTAAATTAGTCTTTAAGCTAAAAAGCTTCGCTTTAAGCGATTGAAACTTTTCTATTTTAAATGCCTGGATTTTTCAACCGACATAATAACTTATAAATGCATGACCGCAAGTGGCATTATCAGCTGAGCGCTTCCGTGCTTCGGAGGGCACGTTAAATTGTCGGTCCCGGCTTTTAAAGTCGTTAAGCCATGACGGAGGCCTTTAGGCGGCCTAAAAACTCCGTCACCAGAGTTGGCCACTTGCTCATACGAACGAACGAACGAACGAACTGGTGAATGAATTTTACGATTTAATAGCCACATTAGTTGTTCAGATTATAGTCTTCGGGTTAAAATAAATCGGTTCGTATGCACTTTTAAAAAGCACTCCTGTTCATAAATGATTCTTTCACAGATAATTAAACGTTTACAATACAAATACATAGATTGGGATACCTTGATTGAGAGAATCTTAAACGCCTTAGGCCGTTTGTCCACCGCCGCCGTCACCGGGACGTCAACGAGAACGAGATTATTTCGGACCGAGTTTAAGATGACGTGCCGGCCTTGCGGTGGACACGCGGCTATAGTTAGTCTATGTATCAGTACTTCGGCGCCGTCATCACGTTCTCGTTGACGAAACAGCAGCGAAGCGGCTGCAGTTAAGTGTCATACAATTTTAAACTTTATCTTCATTTCTATAATGCATAGTATGAAGCGCTTTGAAAAGTGCTCTCGGGCGCTAGTGGTCGCTTGCGTCTCAAGTTTTTCAAGCTATACTATGTATTATTGTAATGAAGATAAAGTTTAAAATTATATAACACTAAAACTACTCGCCGCTTCACTGCCATTCCGGTGTGATTCGAGCATAATCCGACGAATTAGAAACCTCGTTTTTTTAAGTCGGGTATAAATTTTTCAATTTAATTCTTTGAATTATCTTTTAAGAAACATGGTTTATAGCTATTGGTTTCCAGTAGTAGTCATTGTACACCCAGTATAACAATTTTACTATAGCTTCAGTCCTAACTTCCAATAAAAACAAAGATAATAAAACTCTATCTACACAAATACGAACAGACAAACAATTGCTATTTACAACTTAACTAGGGCCAGCTATAAATTCAATATAAAGGCTTTTTACAATGTTCTTAACACTTCCATTTTAGGAAGAGTTGTTTTTAATTATGAATAAAGCGGTATACTTAAGCTTATCTTAAATAAATGTAAATAAATCAAAACATCATCAAAAATACGACATCGAACTTAACTTATCACTAGAGATCGGCTATTCGGATGCATATTTAACTAAGTTGAAATATTGGCTATTAAGGAAAGGACTTTATTTATCGAAAAATCCGTTGGATGTACTTAATTAAACCAATTTGACAGTTACTCTGTTACATCCTTTTTTTACAACGTAATATACTTATTTTGCATCAGTAAAGACCCACCATCTTTACTGACTCTGACTTTGACTTGACTTATTTACTGACTTGAATAAATAAATAATATTGACATGGTAGTGGCTAATTGCGTAGCTTAAGCCGTGCGAAGCCAAAATAAACAAGAAAAACTTATTTTTGATTTTTTGGGATTTAATTTAAGGGCCTTTCCATAATATATTAGCCAAAAAGACCTTTAGGTAAATATGCATCCAAATATCCGATCTCTACTTATCACAGAGTCAAAAAAATGCCAAAAATCTTTCACAAAAACATTACAATAGAGAGCAAAATTATAGTTGATTCTTCTATTAAAATTCTTATATTTATGTATGACTGACAAAATGTACATAAAAAAGATGGACGCTGAAGTTTTTAAAACTCGGAATAACTTCATATTTTAATAATAACCTGCATCTATTTGAAAATTATAATTTTCATTGTTCTATTTCATCCACGACATCAAAAAATACTTCATGCTATTACCTAGGACGATATAGGTAAGGACTGCTAATGTCTTAGAGAAAGTAAGAAATAGAGCGCTGTATATTTCTTTCTCAGTCACACAAAAACAAAGAAGAATATATACAACATTCTTGTGAGTAACAGAGACAAAGCATTAGATCTTTTGTCCCTCATCGCGTGCCGCTTTTTTGTATGGCCGGAAATTTGATGCTACGAATTTTGTACTACGAAACTATGGATTCATTGCAAGGCCTGAGGCCTTTAGGCGGCCTAAAAACTCCGTCACCAGAGTTGGCCACTTGCTCATACGACGAACGAACGAACTAGGAACCGTGATTCAAATTTTGTTATAATCGCGCTCTATTTCCAGATGGCGCTCTATTTTGAGCGTGTTATAAAGTTACCAATAATTTCCGATTTGTTCCGCTGGTTGTATTTGTGATGTCAACCAGTATAAGTGATATACATCTTTACGATTATTACCTACGTTGCGTAAGGGTTGAAAGGTGGAAAGGAATGTCTAATTTATTCAATTTTATGGAAAGGAAACTCCTAGCGACACCTATCATGCATTTTAATAACTAATTTTAGAATCACGGTTTGAAGTATTGGATGAGCAGTCCATATATCTATATCGTCCTTGCTATTACTATTTTATTACACAAAATCAGTTTAGCTAGCGAAATCAAATCACAAACATTCAACATTTAATATTAGCACAATTACTTACACATTAATTTTGTATACAGAGTGTCCCAAACTAGATTTAGAGACACCCTGTTGTTTTAAAGTTAATTTCACTAATTTTTGAGGTATTTCTTGTTAAATGGGGTTTGATTTGTACAATATCTAACATTGAATGTACAATCAGTTCTAAAATGCTGAATTATTTACTACTAGCTGCGCCCCGCGGTGTTATCTGCAAATAGTTCCCGTTCCCGTGGGAATACCGGGATCAAAAGTAGCCTATGTGTTTAACCAGGATATAAGCTATCCTTGTACCAGATTTGATTCAAATCCGTCCAGCCGTTTGAGCGTGAAGGAGTAACAAACATTCTTCAACTTTATAATATTAGCGTGATTTTGTCATAAGACAATATGAAAACTTTTACAACTGAATTAGTTTATAATGTTATTTTTTATTTAATTTTATTTTTAAATTTTTATGAAAATATACAGCTAAAAATAGAAAAAAAAACTTAACATGCACCTATTTTGTAGGTACAGGTTTTCTGAAGGCCAATTAAAAGTTTCCACTTGTAGACAACAAAAAAAAACTTAGAGCACTTAACTAATGCTCCAAGCAGAAAATAGATATAAAAAAGTAAGTCGTATAATGTCTAATACAACTCACGATAGTTTTGAAAGTGAAATAGTTTATTATGTTGTTCATTTTATTCGGTTTTCTATTTTCTGTAATGTAATGTACATTTAAAACTGATTGTACATAAACATTAATATATGTTTTTCACTTCAGCTGTCTTGGAGTTATAATCCGTAGGCTGCCTGTGCACGTCTGAAAAACAAAAGTAAATAAAAAAAAAAAAAATATATATCATTGGACATTCCACACGGCGTCATCTAGTCCCAAGCTAAGCAACTTAATGCTTGTGTTATGGTAACCAGATGACTGATAAACTACATAGATAATTTTTTTTTGTAAATACATACATATTATACATGGAAAACACCCAGACACGAAACAAATATTTGCAGATCATGCAAACATTTGTCCCGTAGCGGGGATCGAACCCGCAACCTCCGCGTCTTAGGCGGGCTTTCGCCTACTGCGCCACAGAGGTCGTCGTAAGTGTTTTATAAGATCGACCTACGACTTGACACTTGCTTCTGATTTCACTGTCTCCTTGAAAAAAATATCTGTAGGGTTACCGGCGGTTTTTGTGTAGTTTAATAATCTATCCTCGCTCACGTGTCAAGTATTCTAATGCCGGGTTGCAATATTCAACTTACTAATAACCGTGGATCTGTCGCCATAGTAATATTGTTATCTGTCAAAAAGTGTCCTAAATTTTTTGTTGTCTAAACAGTTGCTATGGCGATCAATCTACGATCATTCGTAAGTTTAATATTGAAACCGGCCGTAAATGTATGGAATGTTTAGTTCATGCAAGTTACCGGGGGAGGCGCTGCACTGGATTTTCATACATTTGTGATACTTGACTCGGTATCGAGGACAGTATCCAATACTACGGTAAACTGGCGCTAACCCCCACTGTTGAGGCAACTCTCGCTGTCTCTGTAGAAGCAAGTCACTGTCTAAGGTCACCTAAGGTCTTCCAAGGTCATTCAAGGTCACCTAAGTTCCCCCGCAGTCACCTAAAATCTTCCAAGGTCACCTTGGTATTCCCAGGTCATGTAAGGTCACCCAAGGTCATCGAAGGTCACCTAAGGTCACCGGCCGGTCTACATACCTAGTGTCCGGTGCATCAGGATGGTCAGGGTCAGGCGGAGGCGCGCGCGTGAGCTCGTCTGCTCCAGGCAGGCAGGTCTCCACCATGGCTTCCAAGCAGTTCACGAATAGTTCCGCGCTCTCCGCTGTACATTGGTTCTAAAAAGGAAGTAGGGTAAATTATGTAATGTGATCATTGAGGTACAATCTATAGAGATACAATCAGACAAATAAAATGTCCGAGCCAAAACTCGGCGCACGCTACGTAGTGAGCTGAGTTTTATTTTTTGCGTACATTGAACATTAAAACAAACAACATAACGTCTACATTCGAGCAAATTTAGAGAGCAGGTATGTAGAACGTTGCTCGGATATTTTTTGAGTGTTGTCAGCTATTAGATTGTGACTCTACTCAATGAATATGTGATGCAACTGTAGTTGATTCGCGTCTTCTAAAGCTGAACCCGAAGTGGACGTGGCACAGACTATCCTCACCTTAGTGAACGGCCCCGCGAACCGCCACAGCCCGCCGAACCCGCAACTCTGCATGTAATGCAATTGTTGTTGACTCGCGTCCTCTGATGCTATCATGTTCTGTAAATATAATTAAGTATCATTATTTGAATTGGGTTCTTAAATTCTTTATTGTACACAAAACAGATAAAACAAACGACATAGATACTTAAAGGCTATGTACAGTTTTTGGTGTTATAGTACGAGTAGAATCGATGTACATAACGGAAATAATTATAGTTTTTAGAGACGACCTCTGTGGCGCAGTGGGCGAGGGCTCGCCTGAGACGCGGAGGTTGCGGGTTCGAATCCCGCCGCGGGACAAATGTTTGCAAGTTCTGCAGATATTTGTTCAGGGTCTGGATGTTTTTCTATCTATAATATGTATGTATTTACAAAAAAAAATGTATCTATGTAGTATATCAGTCATCTGATAACCATAACACAAGCATTCAATTGCTTAGCTTGGGACTAGATGACGCCGTGTGGATGTCCAAGGATATTTATTTATTTAATGACATATTTTAAGCGCCACCTACCTGGATGATGCTTTGAACGGCGCTCAGAATGACCTGGTCGTGGCAATGCATCAGTACATGATTTATCTTCATGTCCAGTAGACTGTGACTGTTAAACAACGGAAAAGGTATTTAATTAATGATAAAACTATAAAACATAATGAAAACAGGAAAAAAATGAAATGAAATATGATCACGACTGTATCCCGGGAGCGGTAGGCATTTCTTTCGGATCTTTAGGCAATTTTTAGATCTTTTTGAAGATGTCTAAGGGAGTAGTCAGAGGTATGTCCAAATACATACATATTTGGTACATGCCCACTTTTAGCAGAAGTTAACTTTCCATACGCGACAGGTTGCAAGCCCATCGACGCTATTAGAGAGCTAACTGGTTTCCTCACGATGTTTTCCTTCACCGTTATAAGCTCGTGTTAAAGCGCATATAAATTTCTCGATGCGAAAAGTTCATTGATTGAAAACAGGTATTTATCTCAATTCTTGATCATCATGCCTAGCTATTTGTCTTAAATAGTTACTTACATGACCGGAAACACTTTGGGAAACACCACAGATCCCTCGGCTAAGTACTGGTACAATATCCTTATTTCATCCTCATCTGGAAGTAGTACAATTTAATCAAATTAAATGCTTGGAGCTTAGCATTATTTTATAAAAAAAAAAGTTTTTTTTTATTTTAGGGTTCCATCGTTCTTGATAGATCGTCGAAGTTAAGCAACGTTCTGAGCGGTCACTACTTGGATGGGGTGACCGCAAGTGGCATTTTCATCTGAGCGCTTCCGTGCTTCGGAGGGCACGTTAAATTGTCGGTCCCGGCTTTTAAAGTCGTTAAGCCATGACGGAGGCCTCTAGGCGGCCTAAAAAAAACTTCGTCACCAGAGTTGGCCACTTGCTCATACGAACAAACAAACAAAAGGGTTCCATCAAATATTTCTCTTTCCAAAACGTTTGAGAACCGCTGCTCTAATATATCTACAATACTGTATTATTCACATTGAAAAAAATACACAGCAAAGTTGAGGATTCATACTAAGCATTCTAAATGTCAACACGATTCCTTAAAACAAAAGCGTGCATACCTGTAGTGTATTTGACCAAAGTAGCGAGTACAGTCAGCACCAAGGCTTGCGTGGTGAAGTCTGACAGTACCGAGGGGTCGAGCAAGCTATTGCTTTCCGGACTTGTAGTGGAGTCCTTGTCTGTCGACTGTTGCTGAAATAAATGCAACATTTTACACAATGCAATTACAATCTAGCAAATTGACAAATTGACGACCTCTGTGGCGCAGTGGCCGAAAGCCCGCCTGAGACGTAGAGGTTGCGGGTTCGATCCCTGCTGCGGGACAAATGTTGGAATGTCCAAGGATATTTTTTATTTTATTTAAATATTGACATTACTTGACAATATCACCGGGGGAAATTCTTCCTGGGAAAAGAAACCTTTTTTGTTTCCTAGGAAAACAAATATTTTTTTTCTATAGTTTATTTATAATTTTTACAGTGTTAAACCACACTTAGGTATTGGATATTTCATTATAAATGAAAAATCTTACTAAATCCTTCGAATCCTGCCGGAGCCTTTAACTTTTAGTAAGATTTTTCATTTATAATGAAATATTTTTTTTCTTCCTGTGAAAATTATTTTAAACTGGATTAAATACACAACAAAAACCGAAAATGTATTTAACAATCGGTCAGTGTCGATATCAGTGGAAATTAATGAAAATAGTTGAATAACTAACATTAGCTTGATATTTTTGCAGCCAACTATACCAAGAGAAAAGATATACAAAGAGGGTCAAAATTTTGCCCCCTTGGATACCTACTTTTTCTTTTGTAGTAAGAAAGTTTTCATGTTACGAAACTACAGTTTTGTTTTAATGAAAAAATATCCGCATTTTTAGGTTTTTGAAAAAAAAATCTAATTACACTTATTTCCTAACAGAACCAACAAAACGAAACCCTAAGCTTTTGCAAAATATAAGAAAACATTCCTTTACATTTTCTACTAAATTATTCAGTAAAAAAACAACTGCTTATAATATACTTTTTTATTAAATTATAAGAAAGGGTTATTAGTGGCAATTCTGAGTGTCGCAAAAGCTAAACTAAGCTAACTAAAATTGTTGCCGTCCCTTTCATAGCGATGGAAATAAAAAGGACGGCAACAATTTTAGTTAGCTTAGTTTAGCTTTTGCGACACTCAGAATTGCCCCCATTGTCTTTTTTAAACTTTCGCGATCAGAACACATTATACTATGTATTATCACGAATTTTACCTTTATCAAAATACCCGTTTGCATATGTTTTTAAAATGAAAGGGTGTTCCAGCGGAATAGATGATATATTTTTCGTTCGAATTTCTTTCATTATTTCATAAGTGGGTAGCGTATTAAAGACATACACAATTTTGAGGGTAGATCAAAACCGTTCACAATATTTCTATTGGCTGTTTTGGTGTGACGCCTCTATTGTCTTTCGAAACGGCGACAGGAAGCCATTTTGAGAGTTGCTTGTTCGACGCCTTCCGATACAGCCGCGCGCGCATCTTTCGTGTTTTGGCACAGTGCCGCTCGCGCTTCAATATCATTTAAGACCTTTAATGATCGTTCCATAAGAGACACAAACTACAGTCCCAGCATCATTCCTCACCTATGGACCTAGAAAGTGCGGTGAATTTTCAGTGCAAGCCGGACACGACCCTGGACCTGCTAGATTGACGAGACCAGGACCCGTACCATGACCTTATCAAACTCAATCGCTTTCAGATGTCATGTGCTAAATTGAATCGTAAAACTGAAGTCATAAGAAGAACAATTCAGTTTAGGTCCTAAACTGGATCGCGCTAAGAGCTCGTGGTAGGCCCCCTGGTTAGTTGCGCCATACAGCCTACTGAAACTCCCGTACAAAGGGTTATTGTTGAAGTGACGACTGATAGAGGGAAGTGGATAACGGCAGGAAGAAGACAATATACCTTAGTCGTGGTGGAGTCAGGGTAGTCGCTGTCTCCGGACTTGGTGGACGCCGGCCGCTCCACGTCATCCGTGCTGCCGGGGGACCCTCGCCCATCGTCTTCCACACCCTGGGATATTATATTATTATTACTAGCTGCACCCCGCGGTGTTACCCGTGGTAGTTCCCGTTCCGTGGGAATACCGGGATCGAAAGTAGCCTATGTGTTAAAAATACAGAAAAAATACAGAATTAATTAATCGTAAAATTCACTTATAATCATAAAATCATGCATTTTATGATATAGGTGAATTTTACGATTAATAAGCTCTCCAGTACTCTCTGTGAGCCACTTCTTAATTCTAGATTTAAACAGAGGGGTGGAAGGTGCGACGCTGTTTCAATGTCTAGAGATATTTGTTTCAACTGTTCCAATGCCTATCCCCTCACCTCCAAACCGCTGTCATCTCCACTTTGCTCCGCACAACGAGCCGAGTCGCCCGTGGGTCCGTGTTGCATCGAATGAGCGCGGCCTTCGCTATCCTGTTGATAAATATATGTTACAATAGTCTTTCCTAAACTATATAGGGTAAACTGATCTTTCGGCACCCCACCAATTATTGGCATTGATTTATCCCATGTAGTAAAGGTTAACGAGGAAGTACTGAACAGGGTTGAAGAGAAGATTTTTAATGAATACCATCGAAAACAGAAGAGGAAAAATGGTTGGTCTTACACGACAGCTTTATAAGGAACATCATAGAAGGGAAAGTAGAAGGAAGACGAGGAAGGGGAAGACCGAGAATTAATAACATTAGTCAGATCACAAGGTCGCTGTCATGTCGTATTAAGAAGTAAAAGAGATCGCATTGGAAAGAAGTATATGGAGGAAATTGCATCATTACCTACATCGACAAGGATTTAAATAGTAAGAAAAAACAGATTATGACGATGGTGCAACTTCTAAATTGAGTTACACAATCTTGAACTACCTAGGATTGTGTTACTCAATTTAGATGTTACATAGGATAAATCAGAGAGGTGCCAATAATTGGTAGCCAATTCTAAGGTGCGAATAGTTGGGTCGTTTACCCTACTTGCTAATAATAACTGTTATTTCCCACTTCAATAACGGGTTTGATGACGTAGTTAATGTATTGTAATATATTGTAGGGACGTAGGGATACACACAGAGGAATTATCTTGATACTTGGCTTATAATATACACCGAAATCTGTTACACTTTATAAATTTCTGTTTTTTTCAATAAATGTAGTTAGATAAAGATGTATTTAGCTAGAAGAATTTTAATTTAAAATAACCTTAAAACTTTTGAAAGTGATTTTGGGTCTCATTTTTAGTAAAAAATGAGATAGTTTTGTTAGATATATAAATATCTGTAAATCTATACTTTTATTTTGTTAGACAAATCTCAATTCAAATAAAAACCAATTATCTTGAGTCTTTGTTGAAAATCTAGTGTTGTACACAATGCAATTAAATTGATAGCTACTTTTATAACGTGTAAAATCTTTTTTAAATAAACCGTTATACTAAGAAGTTCCAAGTATCAAGACTTTTACGACACATAAGGAACAAAGTCGAAAAGGGGTACACATAGTTTAAAGCTCTTTCAATTAAAACATTTTAAAGGACTTTTCATCTAATAAGCTGTATTTAATTCAACGTTTTATTAAAATGATTTTAATTTGCAAGCCGTAAGCTTTTTCTATTTTGTGTTAGGTGGTATAGTGTAGTAAATATTTTTCATTAAAAAGTGCTTATATCCGTGTGAAAAACTTAGCTGTGTATTATACAAATAGAACACACTTAATTTTAGACAATATTAAGTGATTGATGTACTTTGATGGCCCCAAATTATCTGTTAACTTCAAGACAATAACTGTATCTTTACCCCCTTATGCATATTGGTTTAGTATACCTACTTTAGCTAAAACGGATATTAAATCTGTTGCTATCTCTTTTCATTGACTTATGAGTCATCATCATTCTCCTGCCCTTATCCCACGCTAAGTGGGGTCGGCACAACATGTTTTCCTCTTTAACGATTCATTGACTTATGAGTAACAAGAAAAAAACATTCTTTAAATCTATATTAAATTGACAAATCTTTATGAATAAGACCATTAGTCTAGTAATGTGCGAGACTAAGAACATACTGATCCACACGACAGTTGTATCCAATATTTAAAGTTACATTATTTTAGTGACAAGCTTTAAATAACATAAGATATTATTTTGTCCTATCGTAGACAAATAGCTGTCGCATATCTTAAGGGGCAAAATTTATTGTTTGTAAAAGATATTGATTATTAAGTGTGTTTAGGTTACGTGAGTTGTTATGAATTGAAAACTAGATAGCTAAGGTAGATTTCTGCAATCTTAAATGCAAAAATACAATGATATTGGTCAAAACCCTAATTCATCTAATCATCTAAAATCTATAAAATAATGTAGCTGAATCATCAAATCGGATTTTAGAGTTCAATTCCTTAGTAAGTAACTAAAACATTAATAATTTTTGTATGTATCGAAAAAGGGTTGTATATTATTGTAGGCTCCATACTTACGAGGTTTGCGTAAGCTTACAATAATTATATAAGCTGTAATTTATGTGTTGTGAGAGAATTAAATAAACAATTTGAATTTGAATTTGAATTTGAATTAAAACGGTTTTAACATGTTATTTATAAATAACGTTAATTTTAATCGATAACGACCGATTAACAACGATTTATGTAGATATAATAACTGTTTTATAAAGCAGTTATCGGTTACCCGTGGCGGTCCAATGGTATCTTTAGATGTGGGCACAGAGAAACTCCTCTGCGTTTTAAAAAGCATTCTAGCTGACGTCTATTAGATTGAAAAGCAGTGCAAGGCGACATGCATTGTAACCGTTTACGTTGTTTGTAAACAGTTACAGAAACATTTTGCGTTACATTCGTTACAACAATTCATGAGAAATTTACAATTCACGGAACATAACATGTTAAGAATTAAAAAGTAACGGTTATGTTTATTTAATAAAAGAATAATAGTTTTGTGTGTTAAAATAACGTAATTGTTAACGAATAACGCATAGCGTGCGCAGGGATGACGTGAGTGTTATTTCAATGCATACGAACGATACACGAGTCATGTCCGATAAAGTAGCGTGGAAACAGACCAACAGTGTGAAAACAGTAGAAATGAAGACAATAGTTGTGTACTGAAAGGAAATTAAGATTAGTCGTTCTAAAATGCGAATAAAAGACCATATTCATGTATAAATGCAATTATCTCCCGGTTTGGTTGTAACATTGGTACTTTCTGATTGAGGCATGCCTCAGAGAGTCCAAGAACGATCCAGGAAAATTAGACAAAATAACAGTTGACTCAGATTAAACAAATTTAAGAAAGGCGTTTTCGTTTACGTTACATTTTATACTTTATGGTCTATTATCAAATCGATTATGATTAAAAAGGTCTTTTATTCAAGAAATAATAGAAGAGGAAAGAAAAGTAACGGTACCTATTAATTAAACTGAATCTTAGCTTGTTTCATCGTTTAGTTGATACATAATTGTTAATTATTGTTTTTGGAAAAATATTTTTATGAAGTTAATTCAGAGATACTCTCAATTAGAATGTTTTATTCTAGAAATAATGTGATAACTATGAAACAAGCTTTATTTATCTCACGATGACGTAAACAATGATTCATAGATATATTATGTATGGACGATCTCACACACAAAAGCCTCATCTCATACTATAAAATAAAACACTATAAGCGTCATCTGATTGGGAAATACTGTATTAATTAACTTTATATTAAGTATAGAGATTTAATATTATTGATTTTAAAATGTAATTTTTCCTTTATTAACCTACGGATCTATATCTTAACTTTAGAACACTTGTGAGAGTTTTCTTTGTACATAATTTAATTTCTATTTTAATATTTAATCATGTATAAAAAGTTGAGTAATGTAATGATTTAATTTTTATTAATCTATTCTATAATTTTTTAGGTAAAATTATCTTTCGTTTCCCAAAACAGATATTTTTTTATTCATAAAACAAAAAACCCAAAAATGTTTCAACTGCCATTCGTTTCTAAACACCGACAAACTCAACTCATTGCTTATCTTACCGCACTAACTGTTTTATTCAATACCCGTTACAAATAACCGTTTTAATGTTTACTGTGAAGTAAGTAAGTGATAATGTACTCAGAACAACGAATTATGCTGCAACTCCATTAACTGTCATAATTTTATAACATTTTATTTTCTTTATAGTTACATAATGTTTAGCACGAGATTAATTCAAAGTAAAAATAAATTTTATTTTTATATATCACGAATAAGTTAAATTAAAACGTATTTTTTAAACAGTTAAACAAAATAACAGTTTTTTTAACAGATAGTGCGGTAGGACTCAAAACGTATAACTAGGATGAAAATGTGAATGAAAATAACTAAACAAATAGATAGGATATTACCTGATGCGATATAGTCATCAAATGTGGACTGTGGCCTCCACTGTTCGTTTGCATTGTGGGTGATTTACCTGCAATTTGAAGTTTATTTTGGCACAATCACTACATTTATTTACTATCACAAACGAAGCCAGAAAATAAAAACAAAAGACGTGTGGCACTCTGAGACTGCCGCGGTAAAGCTATTGCATAGCATTTGTTTTTTTCGGAGTGTTAGGTTATTTTCGTTACGGAATTTCTGGATTCGGTCTCCACGCTCAAGGCCCGCGATAGAAGCTATGCAATAGCTTAAAAATATATCTGCAAAATCTCACTTTACCACAAAATTTATTTTTTCAATCGAGCACGTGACTAACATGATTGACACATTAAGTTTATAATCACTTTTTTGCTTGTATTGTCAATATATTTTTTACTGTTTATATATTTTACAGTGTTAAACCACATGTATTTACGCAGGCCCCTACTCTATAATCCGAAAACGATGCATCGTGACAATCATCGCAGGTCAGCTTATGTTGGTTATGCTTCCGAATTTTGTTACAACCAACATAAGCTGACCTGCTATTATTGGCACGATGCATCGTTTTCGGTTTGTAAAGTAGACCTACTGGTTCGAATCCCGCCGTATTTGTTAACATTTAGTAAGATTTTTCATTACTGGTTCGAATCCCGCCGTATTTGTTAACATTTAGTACGATTTTTCAGTTTACAATGAAATATTTTGTACAGTCTTACCACCATGAGCGGAGCAAATAGCCGTTTGATCGAGCACCTCCCACGACTTCTGCCGACGACTGTTACACGAGGACTGAGAGGCCGACGAATGGATGAGCATCGATGTCTGGAAACGATATTATTATACGCGCCACGTAACAAGAGCGCTGGCTGTCAAACTGCTCCGTGGTCGATGATTGGTGGAGAGGTGTTGCGGCGCACTTCATACCATTGATTTAGCGAGTGCTATTGGTTCGTCAGCGAGTGAACACAGGCGCAAACATACCCCCTCTACTTCTTACATTTCGCAAAAGTTAACATACCAAGAAATAAATATTTAGTCAAATAACAAGCTATTATATTATCACAACGGGAAATTACTCACGTAAAATACTTATTGTTAATTAAAAAAGAAATATGATCACTACTGTATCCCCAATCAATCAAATCAAAGTTTATTAATTAGTTAACCAATCGAAAAATTAAAAGTAGTAACGAAAGAAATACTTCCAGGTTTTTTGACAAAACAAAAACTTGTATGCTGTTCCTGAGATGAATAGCAAAATGTCAGAAAAACATGTATTTAAAAAAAAATATCGAGAAAACTTTTACCAATCGTGTTTTTAAAAGACAAAACCCAAGATAAAAGTTCGAAGTATTATTTCCACAAATATGAAGACGTAGCTTTCACATAATCGTAAATAAATAATGATTTCGAACCGGTAAATCGAATAAATTGCATATCGTTCGTTCGTATGAGCAAGTGGCCAACTCTGGTGACGGAGTTTTTAGGCCGCCTAAAGGCCTCCGTCATGGCTTAACGACTTTAAAAGCCGGGACCGACAATTTAACGTGCCCTCCGAAGCACGGAAGCGCTCAGATGAAAATGCCACTTGCGGTCACCCATCCAAGTAGTGACCGCTCAGAACGTTGCTTAACTTTGACGATCTATCAAGAACGTCTTAGCAAGCTCCGCCACGAGCGCCATATGCTTATTAAATTGCATATAGCACACTCTTAAGTAAATACCTGGCTCATCTCTGACGTGGGACAGTAATGGTCGCAGGTGTCCGGCAGCCATTTTGGAAGCGAGTGTTTGACGTGACAGCGCGATCGCACCTCCTCGCTCACACAAACTAGCGCTGTGGATAAACATATTCTAATTTGTTTCTTGTAAGTGTATTAATTAATAGTGGTATTAATTAATGTACATAAACCACGGCCCTATTTTGAAACTACAAAACAAAATTCAATGCACTCAATGTCTGTTATTGATCACGTTTTGATCACAGGTGTTAATATCAGCACGCGGCAGGCGCGCGACACGGTGCCGTGTTTGTTCGGTATAGTATACTCACCAGTGAGGTATGCGATGGTGTTCCTACTGCAGTGGAACTTGTCCTGGCGGGGCGCGGCCAGCGCCAGCAGCGCGGCCAGCACGCGGCAGGCGCGCGACACGGTGCCGTGTTTGTTCGGTATAGTATACTCACCAGTGAGGTATGCGATGGTGTTCCTACTGCAGTGGAACTTGTCCTGGCGGGGCGCGGCCAGCGCCAGCAGCGCGGCCAGCACGCGGCAGGCGCGCGACACGGTGCCGGGCGCGGGGTGCCGGTAGCCCTTGATGAGGTGACCCACCAGGGCGAAGTGGAAGTTAGACCGGAAGCTGGAACCGGAAGGGAGTCGCGTTGGAACAGGCATTAGAATCACCTAGCATGTAAAACGAAACTTAAGTGATCCTTGAGGTCCTACAAGAATAAATGATTTTTTCTTTCTTTCTTCTTTCTAGAACAGACATCATCACGACTGTGCTCCCAAGAGACGGTAGACATTCTTTCAGGACATATTCTCTGGTCATTTGTACTGAATGTAACTTCGGTCAATGAGCAGGTGTTTCTAATTCATCTAGAATTCCTATAGATGGCGCTAATCGGTGCTTTAACCGAAATATCATCTTACTGATAGTTTAGTCGTCGGCGCCATAGGCTTCGTGGCCGAGTGGTCGATGGCAACCCGGATAAAGGGTGATCGCTTGTATCACGCGGGTTCGAATCCCGTCGAAGTCATAAACTTTTAGTAAGATTTTTCATTTATAACGAAATACCTTAGTGTCGTTTCACATTATAAATACAGTAAAATATTTAAAAAACTATATTCTTTCAGATCTTTTAGACATTTTTAGATCATTTGATGATGTCTAATGGGGTAGTCAGAGGCATGTCCATATACATATTCGGTACATGCCCTGCCCACATTTAGTGGAAGTTAACATTCTGTGACAGGTTGCAAGCCCATAGACGTTGCTAGAAAGATAACTGGTTTCCTCACGATGTTTTCTTTCACCGCCCGCGATGAAGCGCATATAATTTTTTTTCGAAACGAAAAATCCATTGATGCACGGATTCGAATCCCGTCGAAGTTGTAACTTTTCATAAGATTACACTATACAAAATATATAAACTATATTATGAACAGATTTATAAGCACACTAATGTTTGTTACTGCTTCAAGCTCAAACGGCTGGACGGATTTGAATGAAATTTTGTACTAAGATAGATTATATCCTGGATCAATACATACGCTACTTTTGATCACGGTATTCAGACGGGAACGGGAGGTATTTCACCGCGGGGCGCAGTATTTTTTTATCATATTTTTATCTTTACAAGATAAATATTATACCTCAATCCAACGGCATGATCCAATTGCTTGAAATGCCACTCTAAAGGCTCTCTCGTCTCCATCAACACTTGTTCTAATGACTGCAACAAAAAAACAGAATGAAATAGCAAATTTAGGCATATACAGCGGCAGAACGAGCTGACGACCTCTGTGGCGCAGTGGGCGAAAGCCCGCCTGAGACGCAGAGGTTGCGGGTTCGATCTCCGCTGCGGGACAAATGTTTGCATGATCTGCAGATATTTGTTTCGTGTCTGGGTGTTTTCTATGTTTATTATGTATGTACTTACAAAAAAAAATGTATCTATGTAGTATATCAGTCATCTGGTTACCATAACACAAGCATTAAATTGCTTAGCTTGGGACTAGATGACGCTGTGTGGAATGTCCAAGGATATTTATTTATTATTTATTATTAAATAAATTATTATTGTTTTATTTACCTTTTGTTCGAAATGTCCGTGCGAATCTAATGTGTGTAAGTTTTGTTCCATGAGCGCTAGGCCGGCCGCGTATAACGTCGGCTCATCCAGTTGTAGAACTGACAACGCGACCCAGAACAGAGACTTGTGGATCGGTGATGCCTGAAACAACATTCATCATCATCATCATCATCCACAGCCCATAGGTACCCACTGCTGGGTGTAGGCCTCCCTTCGTAAACGCCACATAATCCGGTCCTGCGCTGTGCCAAGCCAGGAATTGCCCGCGACTTGTCTTATGTCGTCGACCCACCGCACCAACGGACGACCACATTTCTCTTTATAATATTAGTATAGATTTATACATAGAAAAACAACATTAGGTCACAATATTTGATGGGTTATTAAAGAAACACCGATTTATATTTAGTATTTGCTATATTATAACGAGATTAAAGAAAGTACAGCGTGTACGCTTAATGTCACAGAGTAGAGAGAGAAAGTTTTTGAGTGAAAGGTAAAACACCATAGCCTAAGTTACTAGAAAGAGGCGCAAAATTCAAACAAAGCATTACATTCAACAATATTGATGGGTGACCGACAGTTGCATAAACAGCTGACCACTTACGTGCTTTGCAAGGCACGTTAAATTATCTGTCCAGGCTTTTCAAGACGTTCAGCCATGTCTTAATGCCTTGTGCATAAACGAATACTGTTAAGAGCCTATAGGTTGTCAGAAGGCGTCGGAGTGCTTCTGATTATCCTCTACTATATCTACAATACTGTATTATTCACTTTGAAAAAAATACACTTTAAAGTTGAGGATTTATACTAAGCATTCTAAATTTCGAAAAGACTTTTCGATTCCTTAAACTTTTCTCGATAGAAAAAAACTTGCTTTGACATGACTGGCTTCCCACTGAAGCAATCTAGGGATCGCTTTTATAAAAAAACACCACCTCTCTATTTTTTTCTTTCTTTCTTTTTTTCCGCATATATTATCATCGGTCCATCGAGCGGGTGACCTACCGGGTACAGCAGCGGCTGCAGTCGCGTCAGGCACATTATGATCGCCTCGAGCAAAGCGAGATCATTGAACGACTCCAGCGCCTTTACTAATATACGGAGCAACTGCTTCATATCGTCGTCTGTTACGTTCTTACCTAGAAATAATAACTTACATTTAAAAGAGGTAAAAATAACTTCGGTTTAAAGAGTTTATTCTCATAAGAACAAAATTACAGTTCAATTATATTGAGAATTAAAATTTAAAATTAAAACATAATTTAAGCTAGTGGCGAAGCATGCAGAACTTAAGGTGCCTGTATGGGTGAAACTAGCGCCGCCGCCTAGAAAACTGAATGTACCTTTTGTGAAACCTATCATAAGCTTTTTTTTAATACCTCTGTAATGGTTTCACAAACAGTACATTCAGTTTTTTAAAATTCCTTTGTTCAATGTAGTAATAAAATAAAATCGGCGGTGGCGCTAGTTTCACCCATACAGGCACCTTAAAGATAATTCCTACAATATTAGTTAGACAAGTGTAATAGTTAATTGTTGCTTCATCAATAGAAATCACACTAATGGTCTTATTCATAAAGATCTGTCAATTTAATATAGATTTCGAAAATGTTTTTTCTTGTTACTCTTATGTCAATGAAAAGAGATAGCAACAGATTTTATATCCGTTTTAGCATAAGTACGTTTTACTAAACCAATATGCATAAGGGGGTAATATTATAAAGGTGAAAAACTTACACACACACACTCTTTTACTGAAAGTGCGTGTGTGTGTGTGTTTACTCTTTCACGCTCAAACAGCTGGACGGATTTGAATGAAATTTGGTACCTGGGTTGCTTATACCCTGGAGCATGTGATAATGAAGGATATAGACGATCTATGGCAAGCCGATTTAATTAAATAAAAATAAAAAAAATAAATGAAAAATCTTACTAAAAGTTAAAGGCTTCGGCAGGATTCGAACCTGCGTAGATACAAGCGATCGCGCTTAAAACAAGGCTACTTTTTATCCCGGTATTCCCACGGGTAACACCGCGGGGTGCAGCTAGTAAATAAATAAATACAACTTACTAATGCATCCAAAAACTATCAACGCGCGTGGTTGCAGAGCAGGGTTGAAGCAAAAAGCAAAACTCTTCGCCAACGATGTCCTGGAAAGAAATATACAAATATAGAATTAAAACCAATTGACGTCTACGTAAATATGTTTCAGCCAATCACGGATGACCCACCAAGTCTGCAGCCAATCACAGCCCGGCACATCGCCCTGACAGGCTTCCATTATCTCCAATAGCGCGTCAGTAATCGTCTCCAAGCTTTGCAGAGGTAATCTCTCTCTATCAGTGTGGACGGACGGCGTCGCGGGTAGAACGGGAGGGGCTGATTGCGGCGTACTGCTAGAGTGAGACAGAGCATCCATCGCGTGCTGGTCCGTGTACCTGTGGACGGCGCAGCTACACTCAACTTTTATCATTTCTGATCTCCGATATATTTGTTAAAGGAATTAGTTAGGATGCATTAATTTTATTGACTAATTAATAAATTACATTAATGCAGTGGTTTGGATCAGTTGAGCTACCTATAGATCGTTTGTAACGATCCTTGGGTGGCTCAACTGGTTCTAATTGTATTTTGTACAGTTATGTAAATATGTAGTAGTTTAGTTTCTGTAAATAATCATTTCATTAAAAAAAGTTAGGATAGTTTTATTGAAAGTCACCATCGGCGGAGCGGGTTTATGCCTCGACTTTCGATATAAAGGGCGTGGATTCGAATCCAGCCGAATAGAATTTTCATTTCAAAAAATTTACAGCGTACTATCACGAGATTTAAACGGTGAAGGAAAACATCGTGAGGAACCAGTTAGCTGTCTAGTAGCGTCGATGGGCTTGCAACCTGTCACGCATGGAAAGTTAACTTCTGCAAGATGATGGACATACCTGACTACCCCCATGGACTCTTCAAAAGAATCTAAAAATTGCCTAAAAGATTTGAAAGAAATGTCTACCGCTCTCTGGCATACAGTCGTGATCATATTTTTATTTCATATTTATTGAAAGTCGCTATGGGCGGAGTGGGTTTATGCCTCGACTTTCGATATGAAGGGCGTGGGTTCGAATCCGGCCGAATAGATTTTTCATTTCGAAAAAATTATAGCGCAATATCACGAGATTTAAACGGTGAAGGAAAACATCGTGAGGAAACCAGTTAGCTCTCTAGTAGCGTGGAGTAGACTTAACAGAAATTGGCATTAGAGAGTGACAAGATAAAATAAAATATTAACCCCCTTATGCATATTGGTTGAGTAAACCTCCTTTAGCTAAAAAGGATATTAAATCTGTTGCTATCTCTTTTCATTGACATAATAGTAACAAGAAAAAAAAAACATATTTTAAATCTATATTAGTGGCAATTCGGAGTGTCGCAAAAGCTAAACTAAACTAACTAAAATTAATGCCATCCTTTTTATTTCCATCATGAAAGGGACAGCAACATTTTTAGTTAGTTAAGTTTAGCATTTTTTTTTTTTTTGGACATTCCACACAGCGTCATCTAGTCCCAAGCTAAGCAATTGAATGCTTGTGTTATGGTAACCAGATGACTGATATACTACATAGATACATTTTTTTTTTGTAAATACATACATATTATACATAGAAAAACAACCAGACCCGGAACAAATATCTGCAGAACATGCAAACATTTGTCCCGCGGCGGGGATCGAACCCGCAATCTCCGCGTCTCAGGCAGGCTTTCGCCCACTGCGCCACAGAGGTCGTCAAATTGCCATTATTAAATTGACAAATTTTTATGAATAAGACTATAATTGTTTTAAACTTCCAGCTTAAGTAAGACTCACCACTCGGTCCCGTGTCTATTGTAGGGGCTCCTGAAGGCGGTGACGGCGGCCGACTTCACCTTGGATATGCCGAACATCTGGTAGAACTTGGGCAGACCGAACTCGTCTAGAGACAGGCGGAGGACACGCTGGGTCTCCTCTGAGAATAATCATAACTCTAATTATAGTCTATCTTACTAGAAGTTAGAAACAAAACCATACTATCACACTAATAACACTATCACACGTCAATAACGTCCCAGGCACTACAGTGCCCCGTTAAGTGTAGGCAAAGCTTGCCTACACTTAACGTAAAGTAGTAAAGTCTTGGTTCCTGCCGAAGCATCATGTAGTAGCCATTTTAGTAATTTTTATTGTTTCTTTCTCATACGCAATTTCTCATAATGCAATGTGTTTCCTTTTGTATATAATGACAAAATAAAGATTTTTCTTTCTTTCTTTCTAAAGACGTAAAAGGCCTGAGAAAGTTTGTGTGTGTGTAAGTGTGTTTGTTACTCTTTCACGCTCAAACAGCTTGAAGGATATGAATAAAATTTGGTACCAGAATTGCTTATACCCTGGATTGAAGAATAGTGAGTCGAATCGACACGGTGTGTGTACGTCCTGTTATAAGAAACAAAAGGCGTGGTCCCTATAACAGCGTTACCTGTAAAACTGGGCGTGGTGCAAGTGCACAGCGTTTATGAGCAGACTGTGCGTCGCGGCTCGCGTCAACACAGTTCCACTGCAGATAATTACCTAGCTTGCTTATGCTTTGCAGATAATTAGGAGCTTGCAGAACAAAGGGTGTGGTCGCAGTAACAGCGTTACCCTCAGAAGAAGCAAAGACATAGAAATGACATAACTACGAAAAAACGAAGCATACCTAATCATCAAAGATGGCGGCTTGCCACCAATAACAAGTCGCGATGACATCTGGATGTACTTGTGGTTGGCTGGGAGCCTGGGACAAAACATGGCGACCAACCTCAGGGAGATAGTTCCTAAAGTAATGTTTATACCAAGTCCATTCACTTTTGACGACCTCTGTGGCGCAGTGGGCGAAAGCCCGCCTGAGACGCAGAGGTTGCGGGTTCGATCCCCGCTGCGGGACAAATGTTTGTATGATCTGCAAATATTTGTTTCGTGTCTGGGTGTTTTCTATGTATAGTATGTATGTATTTACAAAAAAAAATGTATCTATGTAGTATATCAGTCATCTGGTTACCATAACAAAAGCATTAAGTTGCTTAGCTTGGGACTAGATGACGCCGTGTGGAATGTCCAAGGATATTTATTTATTTATTTATATTGTCAATGGCGTTACCTGAGAAACTGGGCGTGGTGCAAGTGCACAGCGAGTGTATAATGTTGATGACCAGGCCGTGCGTGGCGGCGCGCATGGAGACGGTGCCGCTGCACACGAGGAAGGTGACCGTGTGAAAGAGGTACGGCAGGTGACGTGCCACGTCCAGGCAGTTGTTGAACGATAACATTAGCTAGGGGGGAAACATTGAGATTTATTTCACTTTCAAAACTATCGTGAGTTGTATTAGACATTATAATAGCACACGGGAAATTGAGATTTATATTTATATTTTATTTATTATAGAAGACAATGGGGGCAATTCTGAGTGTCGCAAAAGCTAAACTAACCTAACTAAAACTATTGCCATCCTTTTTATTCCCATCGCTATGAAAGGGACGGCAACAATTTTAGTTTGCTTAGTTTAGCTTTTGCGACACTCAGAATTGCCACTAATATAACATCATAACAGGTTTTTTTTAACCCTAAGGCGATGGTATATGTATGTATATTATACATATAATACAATAAGCTAGGTACTAATCTAAACAATTAGTTTCTATTACTACCTGTGCAATTTGTAGGAGATGTATTATAGAGCCACAATCAGACAAATAAAATGTAAACGCCAAAACTCTGCGCACACTACGTAGTGCGCAGAGTTTTTCTTTTTTGCGTACAAGCGACATTGAACATTAAAACAAACGTCATAACGTCTACATTCAAATGTCAAATGTCATTGTAGAACATTGAATTTGCACGCACATTTTTTGAGTGTTGTCAGCTATTAGATTGTGACTATTTAATACATCTCAATGGGGGGAAAGTTCAAATTCAAATTCATTTATTCAGAAACAATCTTAAAAATCGTGTTTGAAATTGTATAAAAATAATTACAAATTACAAAAATATACAAAACAATAACTATTAATATTGATTTATTTATTTTATAGTTCACTAGCTAACTTGCCCGTGGCTTCGCTCACGTGGTACCTACCTTGATAAAATATAGCCTATGTTCATTCGGAAAGTCTAAGCTACAAATTGCTGGTGAAGAAGTAGTTTCGGAGATTACCCCAAACATACAAACAAACAAACCAACTTTACCTCTTTTTAATATTAGTATAGATAGATAACGTTTTAGTTATGAGACCAATACTGTAAGGCTCGTATTCGTTGGTAGTCAGATTTGAGTTTTCACTCAAGTATAGTTTTTTTGGCAGTTTTCTATAGAAACTGAGTGAATCACAGCTTGTCACACGATCCACGCTTGAGTATTGACTCCGAATACGAACCTTACTGTCTTAGAAATAACTTACCAAATATCTGGCCAGGATAGCGATGTCATCCCACATCATGTGCTGCTCCAGCATAGCGGTGGGCGAATGGCAAGTCTTATCCACGACCTGAAACGATACTACACTCATAATGGGGGCAATTCTGAGTGTCGCAAAAGCTAAAATAAACTAACTAAAATTATTGCCATCTTTTTTATTCCCTTTCGCTATGAAAGGGACGGCAACAATTTTAGTTAGCTTAGTTTAGTTTTTGCGACACTCAGAATTGCCACTATTATGCATAAATGATGCTAGTAGACCACAAACAACAATGCATGTTGTATTGGTCGCCACGTAAAAAGAGCTTGGTCGGACAAGTAGCGGGGGTATGTTTGCGCCTGTGTTCACTCGCTGTCGAACCAATAGCACTCGCTAAATCAATGGTATGAAGTGCGCCGCAACACCTCTCCACCAATCATCGACCACGGAGCAGTTTGACAGCCAGCGCTCTTTTTACGTGGCGCGACCCAAACTTTGACACCCCATTGCAACCCTTTAAAGGGATAAACCTGCGGTAAAATGGCGCCTATTTCTTAAGTTAGACCTCTGGCAATACATCGGTGAAAACTGCATTCAATTTCATTCAGTAGCTTTTGCGTGATGCGGGTACATACATCCATACAGACAGAGAGACTAAAAAAAAAAAAAAAAGAGGTTGCGGGTTCAATCCCCGCCACGGGACAAATGTTTGTATCTTCTACAGATATTTGTTCCGGGTCTGGATGTTTTTCTATCTATAGTATGTATGTATTTACAAAAAAAATGTATCTATGTATATATCAGTCATCTGGTTACCATAACACAAGCATTAAGTTGCTTAGCTTGGGACTAGATGACGCCGTGTGGAATGTCCAAGGATATCTATTTATATTTATATATAGAAATGCGCTGTAGACATAGATTTTGATAAATGTATCTTAATAATATATTATGTTATATGTTAGTAGTATAGTACAGTTAGCTATTGATAGAAAGTAACACGCTTTTACAGCCAATCTCAATAACCTATCTATCCTTGGTTTTGCTTACTATCAGAAGCTATTTGACGTTATTTGTATGGTAGAAATGTCTAATATCTACCTGCAGTAAGCAAAACCAAAGATAGATATTGAGACTAGCAGTTAAAGTAGTTTTAAATTAGGCATTAGTAAATAAATGTTAGGCCAATAACCAATGGAATAGAGTATTTGATAAATAAAAAGCAATTAAAATAAAATAAACATAAAATGAGACGGATTTTTTGAACCTGAGATATACTATACCACTGTATGTTTCAGCATCGGTTTCTTCTTCATCTACTCTTTCCTGGGCGCGTAGACAAGTGACAAATGTTTCGTATCTATTCTCTTTCTATTATCGCTACACCTTTGATTTCTGATCGCTCGAGTTTTCGTCATCGAATGTCAATTCCTATACATTTTCTTTAATTTCTAATCGAAAGCGATGGTCGAAATGTAACATGGCTAGGGCAGCTGGTGCATTTGTCACTCTTTCACGCTCAAACGGCTGGACGGATTTGAATGAAATTTGGTACCAGAATTGCTTATATCCTGGATTAAAAAAAAGGCTACTTTTGATACCGATATTCCCATGGGAACGGGAACTATTCACCGCGGGGCGCGACAGTAAGCAAAACAAAAGATAGATAGGTTATTGAGATTGGCTGTAAGTAAGTTACTTATAGTCTTTCCAATCGTTTATTTAACTTTTGACAGATCACGCACATAAAGTTTTATAATAATTTTTGATACAATGTACTACAGGGAATACTGTACTGTCATGGACGGGATCCGCCCACTTAGAGATGTGTCATTCCAAATGAATGACCACAGGTTTTGAAATAAATCGATTATCGATTGTATTAAAACATACAATAAAATTATTGTGATTATTTTTATATCAAATCACGTTTATTATTTTGCATTAAAATGCCCTAAATGTCTCTGTTTTAATGCATAAATAATTTGCGTAATGAAAACAGTTCCATCGTACTCGTACCTAGAAATGGGATCGAATTTATTCGCTGAAAATTAATGAATCTAATATAATCGTTTAGACTTACTGTAGTTGGTTAAAATAAAAAAACATGTGAATAAACTGCGGTACCTACTTATAATGAAAAGGTGCAAAATATTGAAATTCATAGTAAATAATGAGTGTGTTAAATCGATTAAAACTTCTTCATGAATAAAATCGATCGATAAAATAAATCGAATCGGTAACGGGTTAGGGTATCACTATTTGAGTCAGTATTAGATCTGTCAAAAGTTAAATAAACGGTTGGAACGGGTATAATCAGCGTTAAATCTGACAGTTATTTCGCGATTTACTGTCATTTTTGCTTTGATACAACTTGGATACAATCAGAGACAAGTTACACAATCAGGGGGCTGATATCGCTAAAGCAATCAGTAATATAGTATACCCACATTCAATCCGTCACAGAAATAAAAAACAAACAAACATAAACTCACAGTAGCCGGGGTAACGGGACCCAACGCGTTATTGGGCAGTTTGGATAGGCCCTGGACAAACAAAATATACTAACAAAATAATGGAAATAATATTATGAAAAAAAAAGAAAATGATATTATATGATCACGACTGTATCCCGGGAGCGGTAGACATTTCTTTCAGATCATTAGGCAGTTTTTAGATCTTTTCGAAGATGTCTAAGGGAGTAGTCAGAGGTATGTCCAAATACATACATTTTGGTACATGCCCACTTTTTGGAGAAGTTAACTTTCCATACGTGACAGGTTGCAAGCCCATCGACGCTGTCGTGAATACAGTGTTTTCTAAATCGTATTTTCTCAGTGAAGGTAGTAGATAGAAAAAAAATATTTTACAGATACATCGAACAGTTCAAAAGAAAACGATTGGCAAAACACTGTAACTCTGGCGCAGTGGGCGAAGGTCCACCTGAGACGCGGAGGTTGCGGGTTCGAATCTCGCCGCGGGACAGATGTTTGTATGTTCTGCAGATATTTGTTCCGGGTCTGGATGTTTGTTTTATCTATAATGTGTATGTATTTACAAAAAAAAGTTTCTAAGTATTATTATCAGTCATCTGGTTACCATAAAGCATTAAGTTGCTTAGCTTGGGACTAGATGACGCCGTGTAAAGTGTCCAAGGATATTTATTTTATTTATTTATTTAACTTGAGATAATAGGCAGCGCATCATTACAAAAAAGCTAGACCCACACCACCAGGTTCTTGCCTGATTCTTTCCCTGGTGTAGGGAGTCGCGTTGGAACAGGCATTAGAATCACCTAGCATGTAAAACGAAACTGAAGTGATCCTTGAGGTCCTACAAGAATAAATGATTTTTTCTTGCTTTCTTTCGTTCTTTCTTTACACGGTAGTGAAGGTTGTGTGTTATTTGTTTGTATTTACAAATGCATCTTAGTAGGTATATCAGTCATCTGGTTACCATAACACAAACATTCAATTGCTTAGCTTGGGACTAGATGACGCCGTGTGGAATGTCCAAGGATATACAAATACAAATACAAATACAAATTGTTTATTATTTCTCTCACAAATCACAATACATAAATAAAAATATAAAGTAATTAAGTAATTTTAAATATAAGTACAGTAAAAAAATAATGATAAATTGAAACAACAAAAATAAATTGAAAATAGGTTAGAAGTAAGAACCGTTTTGTGAGAGACTGGTGCCTGAAATAGGTATAAAAACCTGTGCTACAGGTCACCAGTGCCCTAATACTCCACTGATATTATTATTACTGATATTTATTTATATTTATTTATTTATTCTTACCCGACACATTCGTCCGATCACCTTCTTAGAGACGAGTTGTACGTTCGCGGACGCTAACGCTACCGCTGTGTCGGCCATTATTTCTATCATTGGTGAGCCGAGACCTGAAATAAAAGTTTTCATTTATTATTTATTTATTACACTATACAATTAAAATTATGTGCAAGATGTGGGCATGTACCAAATATGTATTTGGACATTACCTCTCTCAAGCGCTTATAAGTTTCCAGCTTTCTTTCTGTATACGGCCTAAGGAAGTAGCGCTGGTTTTCACTAGATGACGTCGTGTGGAATGTCCAAGGATATATATTTCTATACTAATATTATAAAGAGGTAATGTTGGTTTGTTTGTTTGTTTGTATGTTTGGGGTAATCTCCGAAACTACTAACTTCAAAAATTCTTTCACCAATTTGTAGCTTAGACTTTCCGAATGAACATAGGCTATATTTTATCGAGGTAGGTACCACGTGAGCGAAGCCACGGGCAAGTTAGCTAGTATTATATATAGTACTAGCTAACAAACACTACAAATAGGTGAAAAAAAATTTGAAATCGGATGAGTAGTTTCGGAGTTTACCCCAAACATACAAACAAACAAACCAACTTTACCTCTTTATAAAAATAGTATAGATAGTATAGACAAAGACGATTAATATCTAGAAGACAGACAAAGGCCATACACAAAATCGTAACCCGTACCAGATAGCCTGGAAACTTTAAAACATCAATTTTATCCAAGAAATTTCAATTACTTTCTAGTTAAAATTACCTAAAAAAAATTTTATATTCAATATTGTTGCTACCTCCTACTAAGTATTGAAATTTCTTGGATAAAATTGATGTTTTAAAGTTTCCAGGCTATCTGGTACTGCGGGATAGGGTTACGTACGCTTTTGTGTATGGCCTTTGTTTGTCTTCTAGATATTAATCGTCTTTGGTATAGATTATAACATAACTAGTATTATATATATTTAGTAAGTCTCATCACCGGAGTTGACGCTCCTCTGTATAAAGCTGTCGAGCACCATATCTATGAGCTCTGGCACGTGGCCTATGGAGCCCCATATCTTGGCCTGCACGGAGGGGTACATCTCGGTTTCCTCAATGGTGAGGGTTATCAGCTTCTCCAGGATACCGGCCACCTGCTTCTGACGACGGGACTCGTCAGACGGCTTGCAGAATCTGAGATGAAAACACCTTTTACAATAGAATAGAAATATAAATATTTTTACTGGCCTTAATAAAAGGTTAATTACAATGTGTCTCTGACTCTCTCACAATGTGCAAGAATCACAACCGCAATCATTTTGACGACCTCTGTGGCGCAGTGGGCGAAAGCCCGCCTGAGACGCAGAAGTTGCGGGTTCGATCCCCGGTATGATCTGCAAATATTTGTCTAGAGTCTGGGTATTTTCTATGGCCTTCATTGACAATTGACAATTTATTATAAATTTAAAGTGTTTTTTTTCTTGTTACTCTTATGGCAATGAAAAGAGATAGCAACAGATAGAAATGAAAAATAAAAAATGAAATGAAATATGATCACGACTGTATCCCGGGAGCGGTAGACATTTCTTTCAGATCATTAGGCAATTTTAGATCTTTTTGAAGATGTCTAAGGGGGTAGTCAGAGGTATGTCCAAATACATACATATTTGGTACATGCCCACTTTTTGCAGAAGTTAACTTTCCATACGTGACAGGTTGCAAGCCCATCGACGCTATAAGAGAGCTAACTTGGTTTCCTCACGATGTTTTCCGTTATAAGCTCGTGTCAAAGCGCATATAAATTTTTCGATACGAAAAGTTCATTGATGCACGGCCGGATTCGAACCCACGACCTTCGGATCCAAAGTCTAGGTACTAATCCACTTGACCAACACGGCTTAGAAATGAATATGCAGAATTGAATAAGCGATGTAGCTATAAGTTTATTAGTCACAAACTTACCTTACGAGATTCGCGAGCCAGGGCGTCATGTATTCAAGACACAAATGTTTCAATTCAATCGTAGAACCTCTAAAACCCTGTAAATAATATAACAGTTATATATCTCCGAATAAAATGTTATTACACGAATTATGAAACATAAGATCATGGTATAGGTCGCGCCACGTAACAAGAGCGCTGGCTGTCAAACTGCTCCGTGGTCGATGATTGGTGGAGAGGTGTTGCGGCGCACTTCATACCATTGATTTAGCGAGTGCTATTGGTTCGTCAGCGAGTGAACACAGGCGCAAACATACCCCCGCTACTTCCCCGACCAAGCTCTTTTTACGTGGCAAGACCTATACCACGCGAGCGAAGCTGCGGGCGAGTAAGCTAGTATGGTATAATAAATAAATATAATAAATAAATATCCCTGGACATTCCACACAGCGTTATCTAGTCCCAAGCTAAGCAATTTAATGCTTGTGTTATGGTAACCACATGACTGATAAACTACATAGATTATGATGAAATAAATAAATGATTGAAATTGAAATTCCTTTTTTTTTTTGTAAATACATACATACAGGGTTATTCATTATTAGCTACAAATATTCAGGAATTAGGTTCAACAAATAAAATAAAAAATATTTATGAAATGATTTTTTTAAGTTTTGTTACGAAAATCCCGAGAAAATCGATGAAGATTATCCTTTCGAATCAATGGCGCGATGTTACATCTAATAGTCCATTTCTGAGGTGATATGCGACCTCCGCACCGCAACGCATACGATCTCCATAGTGTTGTCATTAAAAAAAAAGAAGAGAAAAGGTGTCAACTGTCAATACTTTGTTAAATATTAGTTATTATTTTTCCTGAATCGCCTAAACGAAACTACCTATTTGGAGTTTCTCCTAGGAGACCTGCAGTGTATCCAGGAGGTGCCATTGGTAGCGCGCAGGCAGATGTCTTTCAGCATGACGGGACCCGTCCACTATGCGCGCAGAGTGCGCGAGCACCTTGGGGATGTGGACGGCGAGCGGTGGATCGGGCGTGGAGGCCCAGTCGCATGGCCTGCACGGTCACCTGAGCTGACGCCGCTGGACTTTCATGTGTGGGGTTGTGCAAAAGCCTTAGTGTATGGAAGTGACGGCCACACAATATCGAATGTCGACAAGAGGTGAAAGAGACACGATGGTTCGAGTGCGTGAACAGTGTTTTCGCAGAGCTCGTCTTTGCATTCAAGAGCAAGGTGGACATGTGGAACAATTATTGTGAATAAATCAGTAACTGTGTTGTAAACATCCGTGTAAATACTATGTGTAAATATCAATGAACTGACTTTTACTTTTACCTACGTATCCGCCTACTACGCACCTACCTACCTAACCAAATTATTTAATTACTTAAATGAATAGGTAGGTAATCAAATAGTAATAATGAAAATTATGTGATTGCAAACTAAGTTACAAAGTATTTTGCGAACTACCTAGGTAGACTGGTATGTAAGTAGGTAATTAATAGGTAAGTAACTAGTCAATGCTTTTTTGTCAGTCCAACCAAAGTCTGATCAAAGTGTGATGGAAAGTCTTAACTTTAAATTAGATAAATCACTAAGGTCAATGACATGTAGACAGGCTTCAGCTGTCATCCAATATGGTCATTGTGGGTAAAAGGTTGGCAATAATTATGCAATATGTCGTAAAGAAAGTAATAAAAATAAAATTTTGATACAAAAACTCAAATCAGTTTAGGAATTAAATTGATTCGGCCAAACAAATATTCACGACCCAAAAATTACGCCCTGTAATTATTTGTAGTTAATAATGAATAACCCTGTATAATTATATACATATAATACAAATACATATAATTTCAGTGTTACCTGTATACACTCCTCTAAAAACTCCAGAGTGAGATGAGGTTCGTTGTGCGCAAGTTTTTCGCTCACCGACTTGATAAATATCGTGTTGTTCGACGGTATACATAGGCCTGCAAACAATCACACTAATTTTTTAAATGAAAAATCTTACTAAAAGTTTTACGACTTCGGCAGGATTCGAACCCGCGAGATACAAGCGATCACCCTTAAGCCGGGCTGCCTTACCACTCGGCCACGAAGTCCTTGACGCCGAAGACGGAACTATCAGTAAGATGATATTTCGGTTAAAGCACCGATGAGCGCCATCTACAGGTATTCTCGAGGAATTAGATACACCTGCTCACTGACCGAAATTGCATTCAGCTCAAATGACTAGAGATAACGCTATAGCTATTTCTATAAGGCAGCCCGGCTTAAGGGTGATCGCTTGTATCTCGCGGGTTCGAATCCTGCCGAAGTCGTAAAACTTTTAGTAAGATTTTTCATTTAAAAATGAAATACCTAAGTGTGGTTTAACACTATAATCAAAAATAATCACACTAATATTATAAAGGTGAAAGTTTGTCGTGAGTTGTATTATTATTATTATTATGTATGTCAAGGTTTACCATCACGGGACTATGGAGTCCCGGACCTTTGGTAGGCATGCATGGGGCCAAAGCCAACACACAGAGGCCCTTTTGACAGTTTTGATGTTTTTGTGATGGAGACACATACCGGTGACTACCCTGAATAACACAAGAAATGCATCCAAAGGATGTCCTCGGTCTGTGCAGAACTATTAAAAATGTGGGAAACTACTACTGGGCTATGGGGGTGGGATGGTAGTGGACTGGTTACCGGGGAACTATGGGGACTATGGCACCCGCCGACACAATGTTAACAAACATGTATAAAATGGCGGGCGGAGACTCGCCACCTCACAACTGGGCCCCCCCAAAATAGTTGCACATGTCGCAACAAGGGGGCAACATGACGTGAGTAGCTAGAGGGTGGTTAAGATGTTACCGGGTTTTAAACGACGATCACGAGCTCCCTGAGGGTCCAGCTTCACGTGCCCACTCACCACTTACGTAACACCGCCAGCCCCCGAGCAATGCTCTAGCAACTCCACTCCGTCCGGCCAGTGAAGGCAACACGGAGGTGGAGACCTGTTCCTCGTCAGTGTTCACTCCGGCCGGCCAGTAAAGGCAAGCGGAGGTGAGGAACGGTGACCTCCCCCAGGAGCACGGGTTATTATTATTTATTTATAAGCCTGATGTTTCCCACTGCAGGGCAAAGGCCTCCCTTCCCTCTTTCCACTGATCTCGTTTTTGAGTTGTATTAGACATTATAATAGCACACGGGAAATTAGATACCTAAATCAACGATAATTTTACGTGAGTAATTTCCCGTGTGCTATTATAATGTGAAAGTTTGTGTGTATAAGTGTGTATGTTGCTCTTTGACGCTCAAACGGCTGGACGGATTTGAATAAAATACATACACTATACACTTATATTATAAAGGTGATAGTTTGTGTGTGTCTAAGTATGTAAGTGTGTTTGTTACTCTTTCACGCTCAAACGGCTGGACGGATTTGAATGAAATTTGGTACCAGAATCGCTTATACCCTGGATTAAATAATAGGCTACTTTTGATCCACGGGAACGAGAGCTATTCACCGCGGATAACACCGCGGGGCGCAGCTAGTATTCAATCATCACCATCATTCGCAGCCCAATCACTCCCACGACGACTACATCCCAGTGAGCGGTAGACATTTCTTTCAGATCTTTTGAAGCAATTTTAAGATCATTTTTGAAGATGTCTAAGTGGGTAGTCAGAGGTATGTCCAAATATACATATTTGGTACATGCCCACATCTTGCAGAAGTTAATTATTATTTTTAGTTGGGTATATTATTATTAGTAAATAAAGGGTATAAAGGGTTTTTTAATGTTGCAAAAAACACACCCGCAGTTTCTAAGAGTTGTCCCTCAATCTTCAGATGGAAGGTCGCGGTGAGGGCGCACAGTTGGTTGTAGGCCGCGGTCCTCAGGTTAGGGTCGCAAGAGCCGAGGTTCAGTAGCGCCATGTTGAGTAACGTCCCCGGTACGTCTTTCGGGCGTATCTTTTGATGTACTGTTACCGAATCCTAAAATAACAACAGGTAATGGGCCGTAGCAAGTGGTAATACGTGTCTACCTCTGTGTTAGGCTCAAATTACACCAAAAGAGCGGCGAAGAGCAGCGAAGCGGAGCGCAGTTTCAGTGTCATATGAATTTTAACTTTATTTTCATTACTATAATACTTATTATCGCGTGAGAAACTCGAACGGTTCGCGCAGATGCCTGCGGCGCCGCGGAAATTCCGGCGAATTCGATCGCTCTTAAGCCGAGCTGCCTGACCACTAGGCTACGGACCCTGTAAGCCGAGGCCTGAAACTATTAGTAAGTTGATCTTTATCGGCTTAAGAGCGATCGCTTGTATCAACGCAGGTTCGAATCCTGCCGGAGCCCGTAACTCTTAGTAAGATTTTTCATTTATAATGAAAAATGTAGGTATACTTACAGGTTGACTCAACTCCCACCGGTTTCGTATATGTATTATGGATTGCACTATGTTATCACAGTCGTTGTGTATAAAACTCAGCGGCGTGGGGTCGTTTATTATTGAGAGGGAAAACTGATTGTCGTCCACAAGACACACCTGAAACGATACATTCAATCAAATAACATAACTTCACTTTAAAAACTATCGTGAGTTGTATTTAGACATTATAATAAACTTAGGCCTTTACATCTTTACTAGATGATTTATACAGAGTCAGGAGGCTTTGCCTACACTTAACGGGACACTGTAGTGCCTGGGACATTGTTGAGATGGAGGCTTGTAGCACCTAAACCATCCTCTCAGCTGTCGGACATATCCACAGGAGAGACAATGGTCAATACGTGTGGGGCTGACTAGCCGCGGGTTTCCTCACGATGTTTACCTTCACCGTTTAAAGCTCGTGTTAAAGTGCATATACATTTTTCAACGCGAAAAGTCCACTGATGATTATTATTTACTTACTTCGTCAATTTCTGATGCATAATATACATCGTTCAACAACACAGGCAAGCTTAGTACTTTCGTCTTCTCGACCGAAGTTATCTGAAGCGCAGTTGGCCCCACCTAGAAAAAAACAAACTATTATGATGGTGTATATTGAATAAACAAGTGGAAAAATAAAAAAAATATTAAAATTCAGTGATATTCTAGTATCCCTGTAGATGGCGCTCATCGGTGCTTTAACCGATAAAAATCATCTGACTAATAGTTCTAGGCCTCGGCTCACAGGGTCCGTAGCCTAGTGGTCAGGCAGCTCGGCTTAAGAGCGATCGCTTGTTCTGCGCAGGTTCGAATCCTGCCGGAGCCTTTAACTTTAAAAAGCGCTCGTGGCGAAGCTAAGACGTTCTTGATAGATCGTTGAAGTTAAGCAACGTTCTGAGCGGTCACTACTTGGGTTGGTGACCGCAAGTGGCATTATCAGCTGAGCGCTTTCGTGCTTCGGAGGGCACGTTAAATTGTTGGTCCCGGCTTTTAAAGTCGTTAAGTCAAGACGGAGGCCTTTAGGCGGCCTAAAAACTCCGCCACCAAAGTTGGCCACTTGCTCATACGAACTTACTTACTTTAACAAAGAAATAAAACTTAAAACTAATATTACCTTTATAGCAACTTTTGTATCCTTATGCGACAATTTAAGTGCATTATTGAAGACTTTCAAGTCCTCCTCCAGGGCTAAAGTTGCACCGGGCAACTTTTGTTGCTCGATATCCACGTAGTCGCTCAGACGACTGTGGTTGTCAATAAATATCAACTTTCTGTTACCCTGAAAAGTTTCAACAATTATTTACATTCTTCTTCGTCTTTATGATATTAAAACAAAACTTGCGAAGGCTATAAATGGTATTTTAAATAATAAATGGACAATTGGACACTATAAACGGAAAAACGTGTTTCTTTTTTTAATTAAAAATAATATGCACTTTAACACGAGCTTTAAACGGTGAAGGAAAACATCGTGAGGAAACCCGCGGCTAGTCAGCCCCACACGTATTGACCATTGTCTCTCCTGTGGATATGTCCGACAGCTGAGAGGATGGTTTAGGTGCTACAAGCCTATTCCATCTTAACAATGTCCCAGGCACTACAGTGTCCCGTTAAGTGTAAGCAAAGCCTCCTGACTCTGTATAAATCATCTAATAAAAATGTAAAGGCCTGAGTGTTTTTATTAAAAATATATACATACCCTCTGGAAAGTCGTCTCTCTGGAAAGAAAGACGTCTGGAAAGAGTGGGGGGAGGCCTTTGCCCAGCAGTGGGACACGAACGGCTGATATAATTAAATAGATAAATAAATATATACATACCCTCAAAGGCGACAGAATACCATCATGAAATTTGGTATACTCCCTCACCCAACTATTGCAGTTGTATATATAACACGCGTGTATGTTTATATACGCGACCTCAGGCAGCACCGTGAACCATTTCTGCAGGAAGTCGGTCCTGGAACACACACTAAGCTAGTTATATAGTCATATTGTGGTGATTTCTGATACATAAATATATATAATAAATAAATATCCCAGGACATTCCACACAGCGTCATCTAGTAGCTAAGCAATTTAATGCTTGTGTTATGGTAACCAGATGACTGATATACCTACTACTTAAATACATTTTTTTTTGTAAATACATACATACTAGCTAACTTGCCCGTGGCTTCGCTCACGTGGTACCTACCTTGATAAAATATAGCCTATGTTCATTCGGAAAGTCTAAGCTACAAATAGGTGAAATAATTTTTGAAATCGGATAAGTAGTTTCGGAGATTACCCCAAACATACAAACAAACAAACCAACCAACTTTACCTCTTTATAATATTAAGTATAGATTATAGATAGAAAACACCCAGACTGGAGACAAATATGAAGAACCCGCAACCTCTTAATATTTATCCGTGTCTCCGCTCCGCCAATAACAACATTAACCAATAGGATTGCATTAAAATCTCTGAGCGAAGATTTTATGCAATCCCATTGGTTAATATTTATCCGTTTCTCCGCACCGAAAGTTCGCTCCTTGTCAATGGAGGCAGCCTTACAAAATATGATGTCAAGTTTGTTATATTATGTTACTCCTTCACGCTCAAACGGCTGGACGGATTTGAATGAAATTTTGTACCAGGATAGCTTGTAGCCTGGCGACTTTTGATCCCGGTATTCCCACGTGATCGGAAACTATTTACCGCGGGTAGTTAATTTTTAATATTGTCACCAAAAGCAAGACAATATTCGTAAACTCACCTGAACCTATTATCCGATCCCGTGTGCGTAAAGTCTACTATCAGCTCGAAGGGTTGCTGGCAGAAGGGCTTCAGGGTCAGGATGACATGGTAGATCAGAAGGTCAGCATTCACCTCGCCTATCCTGGATGAACAAGGGTAAGGGCGTTTGTACATTTAGATTGTAAAGGGATCGCTTTTAAGAGCCGTGTTGGCCAAGTGGATAAGTACTTCGACTTTCGATCCGAAGGTCGTGAGTTCGAATCCAGCCGTGCATGCACTTTAACACGAGCTTTAAAGGGTGAAGGAAAACATCGTGAGGAAACCCGCGGCTAGTCAGCCCCACACGTATTGACATTGTCTCTCCTGTGGATATGTCCGACAGCTGAGAGGATGGTTTAGGTGCTACAAGCCTATTCCATCTCAACAATGTTCCAGTCCAGGCACAATTTTTTTTTTCATGCATTTTACTTGCTTTGACATGCCTTACTTTGTTTGACTGGCTTCCCACTGAAGCTTGACTATTTAGATTGTTAAGGGATCGTTTTTAAAAGCTAGGCCCACACCACCAGGTTCTTGCCTGTCTCTCCCTGGTGTAGGGAGTCGCGTTGGAACAGGCATTAGAATCACCTAGCATGTAAGACGAAATTTAAGTGATCCATGAGGTCCTACCAAAACAAATGATTTTTCTTTGTTTCTTTCTTTCGTGTACTATCCGGTTTTTTCAGAATTCCGAGTCACCTCACCTTTTCCAGGTGCCACTTTCAAACTTGCCCTTACATACTCATTTCTTATTTTATCTAAACGCGTCACGCCACACATCCATCTTAACATTCTCATCTCAGTAGCATGCACTTTCCTTTCATCAGTCTTCTTCATTGCCCAACAATCTGATCCACACAACGCGACATTAGACACGTTGTATAGATCTTACCATTATTTCAATAAAAAAAACATAGGACCTTCTCCTTTTAATTGGCTCAAAGATCAGCATATTATATATCTCTGTGTATATATCTTTATTATATATCTGATCTATTATATCAGCATTGCCGCGCTAGATGGCATGCCATCCAGCGCGGCAATGCTGCCAGTGTCTTGGGCACGCTTCCGTCTGGCAGTGGTTTGGATCAGTTGAGCTAGCTATAGATCATTTGTAACGTGGCTCAACTGGTTCTAATTGTATTTTGTACAGTTATGTAAATAAGTAAGTAAGTTCGTATGAGCAAGTGGCCAACTCTGGTGACGGAGTTTTTAGGCCGCCTAAAGGCCTCCGTCATGGCTTTACGACTTTAAAAGCCGGGACCGACAATTTAACGTGCCCTCCGAAGCACGGAAGCGCTCAGCTGATAATGCCACTTGCGGTCACCCATCCAAGTAGTTATGTAAATATGTAGTAGTTTAGTTTCTGTAAATACATTTTTAATTGGGTCAATAATTACTCACTTGTATCTCCTAGATATGAAATAAAACACAGGATTCCCCAATTTACTGGTCCCCGCTTGGTAGAATATGTTCAAGCTCTTTATGCTTTTGAACTCTTCCTTCTTGTGCATGTTGTGCTTCACAATGAATTCCTCAAAATTGGTCGAGGATATGTCGATTGAGGACCAGCGTGCGTAGGAAGAGAAGAGGAGACTTGATGTTCTGAAAATACGAATAAATGTTAATAGGCATGATGACTAATTTTCAAAAAAACATTATAATAAGTGAAAAATCTTACTAAAAGTTTTACTTGGCGGGATTTGAACCCGCGAGATACAAGACCCTTAAGCCGGGCTGCCTTTACCACTCGGCCACGAAACCTTATGAAGACCGAAGACGAAACTATCAGTAAGATATTTCGGTTAGAGCACCGATGAGAATAAAGTAATTAAATACCTAAGTGTGGACACAATAATAAAATATATAAAACATTCTAATTAAGTTCTTATCTTTAGTAAAGCAAAATTCAATATCACTTACGATTCGATTGGCTTGTGTTCGGGAGGTCCCAAATAAGCAAGCAGTGTCGCCATCTATGAACAAAAACACAATTTTTAATTATCATAATTTCATGAAAATCGTTGTAGGCGTTTAAGAGATTCAGATATATTATGGTGAATAGTTCGCGTTCGCGTGGGAATGCCGGGATAAAAAGCCTATCTTTGAATCCAGGGTATAAGCAATCCTGGTACCAAATTTCATTCAAATCCACCCAGCTGTTTGAGCGTGAAAGAGTAACAAACATACACACACACAAACTTTCACCTTTATCAAATCCGTCCCGCCGTTCTTTCACCTTTATAATATTAGTGGATGGCATCAATCCTGTCAAATTGGTTTAGTTAAGTTTTGGCGACATCCAGAATTGCCACTAATAGCTCGTTTAAAGGAAGAAATAGAGCGCTGTTTATTTCTTTCTCAGTCACACAAAAACAAAGAAGAATATATACAACATTCTTGTGAGTAAAAGAGACAAAGCATTCGATCTTTTGTCCCTCATCGCGTGCCGTTTTTTTGTATGGCCGGCAACTTGTTGCGCGGAATTTTGTACTACGAAACTATGGATTCATTGCAATTTTTGTCCCTCTCGGCGGCACGCTCACTGTTCGTCCAGGTACTATACTAGGTCCATGGTATAGTCTATATCATGAACTATACAGGGTGAATTTTTGAGACGGGACAGTAAGGGCAGGTACCTTAAACGTTATAGTTACAGGAAAACGTTTTTAGGAGACTATCCATTAATTTTTAAATTATTCTGAACTGCATTTACAGATTTTGGAAAAAATGTACAGTCAGCAAGAAAATGGTCATTTTACACAAAAACTTTTTTTGATGCCAATCGATCCTGTTTCTTATAAGGATCAAAAGTCTCTACTAGACCGACTGAGGTTTGAGTACTAGAAATGTCAGAAATCGCAAAAAACTTTTTCCATACATTTTGGTAAAAGAGCCAAACTTCAAAATTAGTCAAACTTTTTGTTATGGGTAGATCCGCTATAATCCGTTAAAAAGAAAAAAAAGGCTGGCTGAAAAAAACAGGTCAATAAAAAAAGTTTTAAATTTTAAACTTCGAATTCGATTAGAATTCTTGGTTTATTTCAGGTCATTGTTATGTTTGTTAAGAGAAATTGAATTCTAGATTGTTAGTTGCAATTTATTTATGTACATACTTCTTGTTAAAAAATGTAATTTTATTAAAATGTCATTTTGAGCAATTTATTTCGTAGATCATCTAAATGTAGTTATTTTTGTCTGTGTCTAAAGTACAACATATTAAAATAATTTATTTTATTTTAATTGTTTCAATTCTAATGTTGTAAAAGATTATCGATGCAACTTTGATGATTTTCTACTTAGGTAGGCGCTTTTGCTTCTAGGTACAGTAAGCCACGAGGCCAGCTAGACACTCGCCATTAGGACTCTCACTAATTATCATATGCGTATTTCCGTATAAACCGTACAATTCTGAAAAAAGTTTTTCGCGATTTCTGACATTTCTAGTACTCAAACCTCAGTCGGTCTAGTAGAGACTTTTGATCCTTATAAGAAACAGGATCGATTGGCATCAAAAAAAGTTTTTGTGTAAAATGACCATTTTCTTGCTGACTGTACATTTTTTCCAAAATCTGTAAATGCAGTTCAGAATAATTTAAAAATTAATGGATAGTCTCCTAAAAACGTTTTCCTGTAACTATAACGTTTAAGGTACCTGCCCTTACTGTCCCGTCTCAAAAATTCACCCTGTATACTATGTCTTTATACTATAGACAGACAGCACTCGTCACCTTATCAAACCAATGAAGAGCTCGTGGCGAAGCTTGCTGAGACGTTCTTGATAGATCGTCGAAGTTAAGCAACGTTCTGAGCGGTCACTACTTGGTGACCGCAAGTGGTATTTTCATCTGAGCGCTTCCGTGCTTCGGAGGGCACGTTAAATTGTCGGTCCCGGCTTTAAAAGTCGTGACGGAGGCCTTTAGGCGGCCTAAAAACTCCGTCACCAGAGTTGGCCACTTGCTCATACGAACGAACGAACCTTATCAAAGGGTCTCCTGCCCACGGCCTTGTGGTCGCGGCTGCAGGAGAGATAGTCCCCGATCCTCTCCTGGTGGCTCCACAGCAGTCGGTGCAGCGCCACCACGTTGACGTCGCTGATGAAGGAGAGGTTGTGCGAGGTCTGGTCTATGCTCTCGCAGTCGGACGCTATCTGGATGAAGAATCTGAAAGGAAGAAGTTTGATCACGACGTATTCCCAAGAAACGGTAGATATTCTTTCTACCCCCTGGTACTTAACCAGGGGGTACTAGTAGTTCGTACGAGCAAGTGGCCACTTCTGGTGACGCAGTTTTTAGGCCGCCTAAAGGCCTCCGTCATGGCTTAGGGAGTCGCGTTGGAACAGGCATTAGAATCACCTAGCATGTAAAACGAAACTTAAGTGATCCTTGAGGTCCTACAAGAATAAATGATTTTTCTTTCTTTCTTTCTTTCTTAACGACTTTAAAAGCCGGGACCGACAATTTAACGTGCCCTCCAAAGCACGGAAGCGCTCAGATGTAAATGCCACTGGCGATCACCCATCCAAGTAGTGACCGCTCAGAACGTTGCTTAACTTCGACTATCAAGAACGTCTTAGCAAGCTACGCCACGAGGCCTACCAGGGGGTAGAAATAATATATAAAAGATCTGCTCCCAGAATGTGTACACTTATCCGGATTGCATCCAAGTTCTATCAAAGCAAAAATCACAGTAAATCGCTAAAATAATTATCAGATTTTACGCTGTTACAGCCATCAAGGTAGTATTAAAGAGTCACAATCTAATAGCTGACAACAATAAAAAAATGTGCGTGCAAATTCAATGTTCTACAATGACATTTGACATTTGAATGTAGACGTTATGACGTTTGTTTTAATCTTCAATGTCGCTTGTACGCAAAAAAGAAAAACTCTGCGCACTGCGTACCGTGCGCCGAGTTTTGGCGTTTACATTTTATTTTTGTGATTGTGGCTCTATAATACTACCTCGATGGTTACAGCATAAAATCTGACGTGGCTACTTTTTAGTTAACAAAACTGAAAATTGAACCCTTACTTGCGTCCAGCCTCAAAATGCGCCCTCAAGAAGTGATTAAACGGCAACATGTGCTGTTCCTTGGAGAACTCTACATGGTTGGCGATGTTCTGCAGAATCTTGGACATCAGCATCAACCCTCGCTTGATGGGCGGAGGCACGGCCCGGGATACTATGCCCATTTCTTGTGGAGACACTGGAATAAATCAATAAATAAATCAAATCAAATCAAACATTTTATTAATCAAAAATACAGTAGGTGATTATAAGTATGTATGAAATAAATAGGTACATTTAATTGTTATTAAAACCAAAAACAGATAGAAATAGGTAGACATACCTTTAAATTTTTTTTCTTAGGAAAGGGACTACTAAATCCCTAACACCTAAACTAGGTAAATATCCTTGGACATTCCACACGCGTCATCTAGTCCCAAGCTAAGCAATTTAATGCTTGTGTTATGGTAACCAGATGACTGATAAACTACATAGATACATTTTTTTTGTAAATACATACATATTATACATAAAAAACATACACACACCCAGACACGAAACAAATATTTGCAGATCATGCAAACATTGTTCCGCAGCGGGGATCGAACCCGCAACCTCTGCGTCTCAGGCGGGCTTTCGCCCACTGCGCCGCAGAGGTCGTCAAATAAATAAGTAGATATTATGTCGTCTAGCCGTTAAGCCATGAAGGAGGCCTTTAAGCGGCCTAAAAACACCGTTACCAGGGCCACTTATTCATGCGAACTTACTACCTCCTCGGTGCAATGATGCAATTTCCTCCATATACTTCTTTCCAATGCGATCTTTTTTACTTCTTGATACGACATGACAGCGACCTTCTCTTTTATCTGACTTATGTAATTTATTCTCGGTCTTCCCCTTCCTCGTTTTCCTTCTACTTTTCCTTCTATGATGTTCCTTATAAAGCTGTCATGTCGTATAAGATGACCAATCACTTTTCCTTCTGTATATTATAGATAAATTATATAAATAATAATATATGTTTTGCAAGAACTCACCTATAGCCGGGTTGATGAACCTTAGAAAGAGTACAGTGCCCACCGCTCCCACACTCGTTTGAGGAAACTGAGCAAATCTCTTACTCAATACCTAGAATTATAAAAAAAAATCAATAAAAATTAAATTAAAATTAAAGTCGTTAAGCCATGACGGAGGCCTTTAGGCGACCTAAAAACTCCGTCATCAGAGTTGGCCACTTGCTCATACGAACGAACGAACGAATGAACGATAAGAAAATACACATTTAACTCAAAGCTGTGAAGCATTTCACTTTCAAAACTATCGTGAGTTGTGCTACATTAGTTCATAATAGAACTTGTCACTACTTGGATGGATGACCGCAGTGGCAATCATATCTGAACGCTTCCGTGCTTCGGAGGGCACGTAAAATTGTCGGTCCCGGCTTTTAAACTCGTAAAGTCAACCTTAAGGCGACCTAAAAACTCCGTCACCAGAGTTGGCCACTTGCTCATACGAACTTACTTACTTACTTTTTATAATGATACACGGGAAATGACTCGCGTAAAAATATCGTTGATTTAGATACCGACAATGTTTCGATTCCTCCGGAGAATCTTCATCTGGGTATGTCTATGGTCTTCTAGTATATGAGTATGGTAAACAATAGCGGCAATTCGGAGTATCGCAAAAGCTAAACTTAACTAACCAAAAATGTTGCCGTCCCTTTCATAGCGATGGGAATAAAAAGGATGGCATTAATTTTAGTTAGTTTAGTTTAGCTTTCCGACACTCCGAATTGCCACTAGTATCACACTAATATTATAAAGTTGAAAGTTTGTGTGTGTAAGTGTGTAAGAGTGTAGGCGTGTTTGGTACCTTTTCACGCTCAAACAGCTGGATGGTTTTGTATGAAATTTGGTACCAGGATTGCTTTTACCTTGGATTAAAAAATAGGCTACAAAATAAAGTTACCTGATACAAACAGTGGCACATGCTGCGTAGTTGCGGCGGGAATTTGTCTGCAGAATGTACGATACTTTCAAATACTTCCTTAGTCAGATCTATTAGATTTGCTCGGTTCAATTCGATGTCGTCTGTCGGTTCCAACCTGGAATATTACGCTAAATTAATATACATTTATAGGCTTAAAATACGTTCATTCATTGGTTCATTCATTCATTCATTCATCGTGTCAATGAGCTCATGAATTTATTTTTTTCACTCTAAAATGAAACACCTTTATTTTTGACGACCTCTGTGGCAAAGTGGGCGAAAGCCCGTCTTAGACGCAGAGGTTGCGGGTTCGATCCCCGCTACGGGACAAATATTTGCATGTTCTGCAGATATTTGTTCCGGGTCTGAGTGTTTTTCTATGTATAATATGTATGTATTTACAAAAAAATATATCTAAGTATTATATCAGTCATCTGGTTACCATAACACAATCATTAAGTTGCTTAGCTTGGGACTAGATGACGCTGTGTAAAATGTCCAAGGATATTTATTTATTTATTTATTCTATTCATTCATGCATCGTATCAATGGGCTCATGAATAAAAATTTTTTCACTCCTTTATTTAAGCCAAATTTATGGCCCTACCCGCGGCTAGTCAGCCCCACACGTATTGACCATTGTCTCTCCTGTGGATATGTCCGACAGCTGAGAGGATGGTTTAGGTGCTACAAGCCTATTCCATCTCAACAATGTCCCAGGCACTACAGTGTCCCGTTAAGTGTAGGCAAAGCCTCCTGACTCTTTATAAATCATCTAATAAAGATGTAAAGGCCTGAGTTCATGGGCTTAAATATGTTTGTGAATTGAACAGTAACATTTTCAAGGGACATTCAAAGCAAGTTTAATTTGCATCTTGTAAGTATAATAAAATTCGTGTAATGTGTTAGATTGCCCACTGAATAGAAAAACTCAGTTTAATTTACTAAAGGTCACCCATCCATTTAGACTAAGTATACTTACCTAGCAGTGTCGACTTCGAAACTCAGGTTACTATTAGTTTCCAGCTGCGCCAGTAGTGATGATATTAGTGGCTCTAATAGCGACTGAAATGGAATAAATTTTGTTATAACACTAATAGTATAAAGATGAAAGTTGTGTGTGTGTAAGTAAGTATGTAAATGTGAATGTTTGTTACTCCTTCACGCTCAAACGGCTGGATGGATTTGAATGAAACTTGGTACCAGGATAGCTTATATCCTGAATTAACACATAGGCTACTTTTGATCCAGGTATACCCACGGGAACAGGAACTTTTCCCGCGGGGCGCAGCTAGTAAAAAATAAGTTTGATAAACATTTTACATTTCAAATCATAGCTATTTAGAGACGGAGTGTCAAACAGATAAAAAATATGTTTACGCACTGAAATAAATAAATAAAAACTGTTTTAGTTGAGACGTAGACTGAGTAGACGTAGATCTGAGTTTGCAGCTAACTCAAATTTCAGTTCGCCACAAAGTTGCGGCTCACTCAGTAGGCCGCTAACAGTTTGCCTACTGGGGACACAGCCTTATGCCGGGTTCCTATAGCCAACTAACGGATGTCCGTAGGTCGGTCGTCATAGCAACGTTGTTATCTGTCAAAAAGTCTCATACATTTTGTGTTGAATAAACAACGTTGCTATGACGACCGACCTACGGATATCCTTTAGTTGGCTATAGGAACCCGGCATTAGTGTACGAGTTGTAACGTACCTGTAAATACTGATATCCATAGATCTTGAAGCAGTAAGCCATGATCTTGCTACCGAGAGAGTTGCCGCGGAACAATGTCTGCATACAATCTGATACCTGGAAACAAAACTTTTAAAATTGTGTAAAATTTAACATCTTAAGCCCCTATACTACCTCAAAATTTTGTCTTTGTCTCACCACGCATCGTCCAGTATGTTTGTCCTGCTCGCGCGCTAAATCTTCGCTGGATTTTACGCTCAATTTTATACGTATTTTGACATTACAGTGAAAATATTGCCTTTTTTATAAAAACTAAAATTTGGCCAATCTGCTAAGGTTTTTAAATGCTAAGGTTTTTAAAGTTTTTTTGGACCTAACTTTACGATTTTTTTCTATAGAGAAAATTTTAAGGAATCGTGTTTTCGAAATTTTGAGTGTTTAGTATGAATCCTCAACTTTACAGTGTATTTTTTTTCAAAGTGAATAATACAGTATTGTAGATATAGTAGAGGATAATCAGAAGCACTCCGACGCCTTCTGACAACCTATAACCTCTTAAAAGGAGATATTATTTATCGTTATCGTTTATTTATCTACCCTCACTTGATCTTCATAAATATTAATTCATAAATTGATAAGGTAAATAGCGATGAATACTCGTAAATGTATGTTTTATCATAAACATATCCCCCCCTTATTAATAAACGAAGATTAACAAAGAAAGAAAGAAAAGAAAGAAAGAAAGAAAGAAAAATCTATATTTTGTCATTACAATCAAGAACGTCATTGAATGAACGAATTAGCACTTTATTGTACACAGAATAAACATACAACTTAAAATTAATACTTCGTTGACATTGAGATGTATTATAGAGCCACAATCTGACAAATAAAATGTAAACGCCAAAACTCTGCGCACACTACGTAGTGCGCAGAGTTTTTCTTTTTACCGTACAAGCGACATTGAGCATTAAAACAAACGACATAACGTCTACATTCAAATGTCAAATGTGATTGTAGAACATTGAATTTGCACGCACATTTTTTGAGTGTTGTCAGCTATTAGATTGTGACTCTTTAATACATCTCAATGTTCGTTGATCTTTGTTTATTAATAAGAGGGATCATGTTTTAGTAACTCACCTCCACTTCCCTATAGAATATATTCCACAGCAATGGCGCCAGTAGATGTTTCGCGTCGAACAATGTCACGAACACTCGCGCCAGCTCATCCATCTGCGAGCTACTGACCACGTTAGCGAGTGCCATTGCTATCGGTAGCTCGCCCTGTAACAATAAATAAATAAATATCCTTGGACATTCCACACGGCGCCATCTAGTCCCAAGCTAAGCAACTTACAGCCAATCTCAATAACCAATCTATCTTTGGTTATGCTTACTGTCAGTAGCTATCTGACGTTTTTTGTATGGAAGAAATGTCAAATATCTACCCGCAGTAAGCTAAAAGATAGATAGGTTATTGAGACTAGCTGTTAATGCTTGTGTTATGGTAACCAGATTACTTATATACATACATACATAGGTAATTTATTTTTTGTAAATACGTGCAAACATTTGTCCCGTAGCGGGGATCGAACCCACAACCTCTGCGTCTCAGGCGGGCTTTCACCCACTGTGCCACAGAGGTATAAAAAAAACAATACAAAGTGACCCGTCAAAATCCCATATTGTCACGTACCTTATCCGAGATCATGGTGACAAGTTGCACGAGCTGTTCGAACCTGTCGGCCAGCACCGTCTCGGCCAGCGTGTCGAACTCCGTGCCTTGCTGGAGGATCTTGGTCAGCACCTCCATGAACGCTGCCCGGGTCTGCAGGTCGCGGTGGTAGCCTAGGTCTGGAAACACGTACGACTTGTTATATGTCCTAGCCATCGAGTTACTATACTAAAGAGTCACAATCTAATAGCTGACAACACTCAAATAATGTCCGAGCAAATTCAATGTTCTACAATGACATTTGTTGGCAACACCAACTAAATTTGTTAATTTTATAGGTTGGCAACATTTTCTCTTTCTATTCTAACCACCATTTTGTACTGTCAGGACGTGTTGCTCAATAAATTAGTGCTAACTTACAATAAGAAGACTTTCAGTTATTAAGGACCCAAAAAACCACCTAATACAGTCCACGAAAGAAACACATTTGACATTTGAATGTAGACGTTATGTCGTTTGTTTTAATGTTCAATGTCGCGTCCAAATATCTTTGATTTACCGACAATGTTTCGATTCATCCGGAGAATCTTATCTGGGTGTGAGTATGGTCACTCCTCGTCTATATGTATGTCTTAAATCGCATACAATAAGGCTTTCGTTACTAAACTATAAGTCCTTAAAACATATAACTTGGAGGGTACATTTCTTGTTTCGTATAGTGTAGGGGGATACACAAAGAATAAATTCTACCCCTGAGGGGTTGAAAATGGGTAAAAAGTTTGTATGTTTGTTATAGCAAAGACGATTAATATCTAGAAGACAGACAAAGGCCATACACAAAATCGTAACCCTAAAAAATAGCCTGAAAACTCTAAAACATCAATTTTATCCAAGAAATTTCAATTACTTTCTAGTTAAAAATGTTTAAATATTGAATATTGTTGCTACCTACTACTAAGTATTGAAATTTCTTGGATAAAATTGATGTTTTAAAGTTTTCAGGCTATCTGGTACTGCGGGATCGGGTTACGATTTTGTGTATGGCCTTTGTCTGTCTTCTAGATATTAATCGTCTTTGGTTATAGTTAATCAAAATGATGAAACGGCTGGGCTTAGTTTTACCTTAGTTCTAAATGATTAAATGAGGTTTGAAACGCGGAGGTTGCGGGTTCGATCCCCGCCGCGGGACAAATGTTTTGTATGCTCTGCAGATATTTGTTCCAAGTCTGGTTGTTTTTCTATCCATTATAATATATCAATAAAGAATTATCGATATATTATATCGATTTGACGACCTCTGTGGCGCAGTGGGCGAAAGCCCGCCTGAGACGCAGAGGTTGCGGGTTCGATCCCCGCTGCGGGACAAATGTTTGCATGATCTGCAAATATTTGTTTCGTGTCTGGGTGTTTTCTATGTATAATATGTATGTATTTACAAAAAAAAATGTATCTATGTAGTTTATCAGTCATCTGGTTACCATAACACAAGCATTAAATTGCTTAGCTTGGGACTAGATGACGCCGTGTGAAATGTCCAAGGATATTTATTTATTTATTTATTTATCTATCTATCTATCTATCTATAATATATGTATGTATTTACAAAACAATTTGTTTTGTAAATACCTTGAATAGTTTATCAGTCATCTGGTTACCATAACACAAGTATTAGGTTGCCTAGCTTGGGACTAGATGGCGCTGTGTGGAATGTCCAAGGATATTTATTATTCTTACCAATACTATGCATAAGTCCGGAGTCTATATTAGCGCTGAGAAGATTAGACATGGCCTGGATGGTCGCGTTTCTGAGCGTTTCCAGTCTGCCTGGACCTTCAGTTAATTCCACTTCGTTGCAATCGTTCAGCAGGTTCATGAATAGTGTGAAATATCTGAGAAAAAACTAGCCTTTAGTAACCAGAAATCTCACTAGTTGGCGCCACTAGGGTAATTTGTGTATACCTACCTTTAAATTGAACTCACAGGATTTTATCGCGTAATTAAGTAAGCGTAAGTAAGCGAACGAACGAACGAACGATCGCGTAATTTTTCATTTTTTTATTTTTACGTGATAAAATCCTGTGTATATGAAAGATTAATTTGTTGATAGTCACAACGCACGCTGTCAAACAAAACACAAAATTCTACGTTAATCCAAGAATCGTTTATTTTGGTAGGACCTCAAGGATCACTTCAGTATCGTCTTACATGCTAGGTGATTCTAATGCCTGTTCCAACGCGACTCCCTACACCAGGGAAAGAATGAGGTTCTCAGGAAAAATCTCGCCGCTAGTTGGCGCCACTAGGGAAATTTGTAAGTCACAACGCACGCTGTCAAACACAAAGTTCTACGTAAAGTAACGTCTTACTTGAGGAACAGCTGGCTCTTGGCCTCCATCAGATCCCCTCTGTCCGACTCCTCGGGCTGCAGCGGTAGACCCTTCAGCAGCGCAGCCACCGCCTCCATGCAGGCCTGGTCCAGGTCTCTGAAGAGTAGACTACTATCTACTTATTATAATCTGTTCCATAGCTATATCCACATTATATTATCGTATTGTGTGTTAAATCAACGTTTTTCTTTCAGGGTTTTACTAAGCAATAGTGCTGAATGTTTCATGTCAGGCAAGGCAGAGACAAAATTCTACTGAAAAAAGAAACAGCATTTAGTTTTTTGTCCCTTAACGCATGCCGCTTTTTTCTTTAAATCCATTAAAAAAATATTCAAGTAACCTATTAAGTTTCTCAAGAGATATTAATGTAATTCCAATAGTATTATCAACTAGCTGCGCCAGCGGTGTTGCCCGCGGTGAAAAGTTCCCGTTCCCTCGGGAATACCGGGATTAAAAGTAGCCTATGAGTAAAGGATATAAGCTATCCTGGTACCGAATTTCATTCAAATCCGTCCATCCGTTTGAGCGTGAAAGAGTAACAAACATTCACACTTACATACTGAAAGAAAGAAAGAAAGAAAAATCATTTATTCTTGTAGGACCTCAAGGATCACTTAAGTTTCGTTTTACATGCTAGGTGATTCTAATGCCTGTTCCAACGCGACTCCAACACAAACTTACACACAAATTTTCACCTTTATTTTATTTATTTGACGACCTCTGTGGCGCAGTGGGCGAAAGCCCGCCTGAGACGCAGAGGTTGCGGGTTCGATCCCCGCTGCGGGACAAATGTTTGCATGATCTGCAAATATTTGTTTCGTGTCTGGGTGTTTTCTATGTATAATACGTATGTATTTACAAAAAAAAATGTATCTATGTAGTTTATCAGTCATCTGGTTACCATAACACAAGCATTAAATTGCTTAGCTTGGGACTAGATGATGCCGTGTGAAATGTCCAAGGATATTTATTTATTTATTATTTATTTATTTATTTATAATATGAGTGTGATATTTACCTAGTGACAGTGGAGGCTTCGCCGCGCAGCGGTGGCGCTATCTGGTGACTTGTACCCAGAACCCAATCTGTCACGTATTCCACCATTTTGTTGCGGAATTTCATTTCCTGAAACATTGAGCTATTTAGCCTTAGAGAAAGTAAGACATAGAGCGCTGTATATTCCTTTCTCAGTCACACAAAAGCAAAGATTATATCAACATTCTTGTGAGTAAAAGAGACAAAGCATTATATCTTTTGTCCGTCATCGCGTGCCGTTTTTTTGTATGGCCGGAAACTTGATGCTCCGAATGCTGTACTACGAAACTATGGATTCACTGCATTTTTTGTCCCTCTCGGCGGCACGCTCGCTGTTCGTCCAGGTACTATACTAGGTCCATGTATTTTTCGGTAGACCACCATTTGTAGTATGCGTCTCGAAAAAAGTTACAATATAAATACATCAGATGGTGCTAATTGGAACTCTATATTCAAGATACCAAGGTAGAGCTTACCTGTCTAAAAGCGAGGTCATCTCGCCTCCTCATCATAGCCTCCACGACCTGACATAGCTTCGTCTTGATGTGAACTGACAGCACTGTCATGTCCAAATGTCGGACGTATCTGTCAAAATAATGACATTCATCAGACTACACCTACCAAGGCTTTTTGACGGGAATTCAAGATGGCATGTTGTCTCTTTTGTTTTATTTTCCGAAATTTGTGTTTTGGCGAATGTTAATGTGTAATAATGGTGGATTATTAACTGTTAAGTGTTCGTGAACGTACATAAGTGTAGGCAAATGAAACAAAACTGTATATCATTGCATTTCGAGTTCTCTCAAGAAGTCCATGTAAAAAGCTGCAGTAAAGAACCCACATCTTTACTGACGCTGACTATGACTTTGACTTGACCTTGACTAAACTAACTAAAAATTTAAACACATGGTAGTGGCTAAATGCGTGGCACAAGCCGTGCGAAAGCCAAATATAAGAAGTGAAGTGAAGTACACCTACCAATTTAGGGGTAGACAGAGATCACATATTTTTTTCGTATCTTTCGATTTAACTCACAATAATCATACAATCTCACCAGTTTAGGGTAATTTTGACAGTAATTAACCAAAATTAAATTAATTAGAGACGATGGAGAGACGAGCTCGTCAAATTCCGTGCCGACTGGACTATTCTTGCACAGGAAAGGGATGAATGGAAAGAGTGGGGGGAGGCCTTTGCCCAGCAGTGGGACATTGAGGGCTGATAATAATAAAATAAATAATCATCTTAATAAATAATTGGAATCCTTGTATCCCGTTCATACACCATAAATAACAAGGTGCTATCTGAAGTAGACCATATACGCGATCTGGGTATATTTTTTGACTCCAAATTGCGTTTTAATATCCACATCGATACAATCGTAAAAAAATGTTTCAAGATGCTGGGATTTGTATTGCGAAATTGTAAAGAGTTCCGTCCAAAAACGAAAATTATAATTTATAGCGCTCTTGTCCGAAGTTGTTTGGAGTATTGTAGCGTGGTGTGGAACCCACACTACGATATTTACATAAAACGTATTGAAAGTGTGCAAAAAAGATTTCTTTGGCATCTATCATACAGTTGCAACCTAGCTAGAAAACTCCCAAAATATGAGGACCGTCTTAAGTACTTCTACTTGGATTCACTTGTAGATCGTAGAAATGGATCATATGTTTCTATTTAAACTTATTAGCGATCAAATTGATGCGCCTTATCTTTTATCACACCTGAACTTCTCAATACCAAGAGCATTACCGAGACATAATAAATATAAACCGTTTGCTCAGAGATCTGCTCGTTCCAACTTAGGCCTTTATTCCCCTTTAAATAGAATAACTAGGAATTACAATGTTATTCACAATGTTGTTGTTCTCAGACCTAAATTAAAATTGAAATTGGATAATAATAATGATACCAATCTTGTTCCTTGTGAAATTGACATTTTTTCAAATAGTATTCATTCTTTTAAAAAATATATTGGACTTACATTTTAATAATTTATTTGAAATTTTATAAACCACATTATTTTCTTATTTTTATTTTTTTTAACCTCATCTTGCTTAATTAATTGTATGTTTTAATGTATTGTTTTTTAATTCAATTTAATGTTGTATTTAACTGAACAATAGAACTATTTATTTATTATTATTATTTTTTTAATATATTAATGTATTTTTTTTTAATTTGTTGTTGAAGCATGTTGTTTACGCCTATAATTGAGGTGGCACTTTACTTGTATATGTGTTTTAATTTTTGTAAATGTTATGGTGCTTACTTTGTTGGTGTAACTTAATAAATAAATAAATAAATAAATAAATAAATAAATAAATAAATAAATAAATCATGGTAATTTTGTCCTTTTCTAAAATATCACTACTTTTGTCAAAGTACGTCTCTGTCTCTACACACTCGCCTATATGTTTCATTAAAAGATTTTCATTCATCATCTCTACATGCATACCCCCTTAAGGTTTAGTAAACCCATTTTAGCTAAAACGGATATTAAATCTGTTGCTATCTCTTTTCATTGACATAGGAGTAACAAGAAAAAAGCACTCTTTAAATCTATATTAAGGTGATTCGTTTTCCATAGAAAAGTACATTTCCATTTACGGGCGAATGGAGCATAACCTTACACTCAAATTATATCATTTGGCATTTATTATGATGTTTATTTGCGGCAAATTATAATTACTAGATAAAAATAGTATAATAATCGCATAAATCAGTCGAAAATTCAGTTCAATTTTGTTAATGTGTGAGTGTACACCGACCTCACACTGACAGTATCGTATGCTAAGTTAAAAGTTTAGTTGTGTGTGTGTAATGTGTGCGGCTACGTTGCCAGCTCGCTATGCTCGTTCCGTACACTGTTGCCGTTCTTCTCGGCGATCACGGGGATCCTCAAATCGTCTTCGTTGGGGAGCTTGTTTTGTTTCTGCCATTTTTACAAAGGTGTTGCCAACTTTGCACTTTTGATGCTAATCTGATAATATTTTCATATGCGTAGCCCCATTTGATTATATTTATAAATGATAACTTACCATTATGTCTAGCTTTATATCGTTATTATAGGTAATTTTATTGGAGAAACGTTTCTATTGAGCATGCAAAATATCGCATATGATGCCGAAATACAAAAACCGTTTAAAGATATACCTATTATATACTTACCTATGTTTACTTACTTATTTATTTTGCTGTCGAAAAGGTTCTAAATTAAAGAAAAAGCAACCAAAACCGTAAAATAGCGACTAATTCTTCAGAAAAAAAACTTTATTTTTCTTCTCCTTTTAAATTTCAGTCAAATATTTTTTTTTGTCTAGTTACGTATTTTTTTATAAGCCCGATACATAAAATTATGATTTTATTTCACAGAGTATTTTGTCCTTTGTACTGTACTTGTTGCATTAAAGCACTTATCGAGTTGGTAACCCCGTTCAGCATACAGCATACCAGACATGACACGCACGCATGACATGACTTGTCTTGTCAGTGTAAGGCGTCCGTTACATTTACAAAAGTTTTCTTTCGTGGGATACTTTTATTTGTGATTAAAATTAGTAAAAAATTGCAATATTCGATTTTAGTGGTTATCTGTTCGTGTTAGTGCACCGATAGAAAATGGAGCCACGAACTTCCCGAAAAGACTATAAAAATCACCAATCTTCTGGTTCAAGAAAAAGTCGCAAACGAGTTCAAGGACAAATGAAACGCTATCACGGAGAAGTAAAAAGGTAAGAAAGTATTCTCCTACTGATCTGTAATCATAAGTACCTACTCATTACAATTATATTGAAAGTTCGGTCAGAGAATCGTCTTAGGTTTTGTTTTTGAAAGTATGTATAGGTACCTAACCACTTTTTTACTTGTTGCAGTCGTAATGAACTTCCCATTGTATAGGTATTGACAGCAATGGGAGATTGGAGATTACAAATAAATAAAAAACACAACTATTACTATCAGGTAACTATTACTACAGTACCAATTACATGCTGTTGATGCATGCAATGTTGATCACCTGCTGTGCTTTATTTTACTGTTTGAACATATTTTTACACGTACCTATTTTTGTTACAGATCCAGGGGCAACTACCTACGGGTTTCTCAAATGAAGAAATGTTATTTTGTGGGCTATATTTCTCCAGGCCATGATATTACAGTCCTAGAAATCGAGCGTGACGAAAATTTTATTTTGGACATGTTACCTAAATTGGTACCTACCTATCATTTTATAAAAATTCTGTTTTGCCATAGGTGGTATTTCGAAAAGTAAAAAATAATCAAAACTGCATAGATGTTTCACTGTGGTAGCACATTTATTATTATATTATTACTTCTCGAATTAGACTTCTCAAATTATTGTTTTATATAAATGTTTATAATTATAAATGTTATTTTACAAATAATAATGTATTAATAATAACTGCAATAATAAAAACCTGATTTTTATTTAGAACTCGCACAAAAATACATAATTATATTTCACGACTAAAATATCTCATTATGTAGGTATTTGCATAAAATTTCAAAAATATAACAAATTAAAAGTTCAAAAACAGTACATCAGATTAGAGATTCGAACCCGATACCTTTCAAGTACAGACCAAGACGCTAACACACTCGGCCAGTTTATGCTCTGCTAAGCGGGCGAAATTTACTAACGCTTCCGTTTACGATGAAATCTTTGTATGTGTGTGTGAGTCACTTGCGCGCCGCTTCGCCGGTGCTAAATGCACAAATATAGTGATTTTAACACTTAAAATATCATCTAAGTATTGTTAGTTACATCAAAAATATTACGCTACTACCGGTAAACACTTTTACTTCCTAAAAATTTGTTCTATTTTGTTGAAAAAAAATAAAAACGCTCTATCAGGACATTAACGCCATCTAGTGGCGCGGCAGTGCCTAGCTGACCTTAACGTTCCACCTTAAATTGACAAATCTTTATGAATAAGGCTAATAGTCTTTATTAAATTTTCCTAGTTACAATTAAATAAGCACTAATGTAATTTACATAACCAATAGTTTTATCTTCTTTTTGGCAATTTTTTTTAACAAATTTTTGAAGTTTCCGCTTGACAGAGTAACAATCATCCATCCATCCAAACTACAATATTATCAAACATGATAAAAGTAACCAAAATTTTCGATTCCGCGATTGGTAGGTACAAGCGATTGTCCGTAAGCCGGACTGCCTCACCACTCAGTCAGGGCAGTGGTTTGGATCAGTTGAGCTACCAATAGATCGTTTATAATAATTAGTTTAATATATTACCTCACAATAGCCAGCATTAACCCTTCTATAGACGTTGTACTAAGATGCTCTTGATTAGACGGCGTCGGACCGTTCCTTTTGTTGTCTAATATACTCTTCATTATGTATATCGTGTGTTCCACAAATAGCGTGTTGATTTCTGTCAGCATTACCTGGGAATTTGAAGCTTATTTAATGGGGATATGGTCTTGATTTGAATGTAAAAATAGCACAGAAAAAAATAGCATCTAGCTATGCTAATTTAAAGTTTTAAAGAGATAAATAAATAAATATCCTTGGACATTTTACACAGCGCCATCTAGTCCCAAGCTGAGTACCTCTGGCGAAGTGAAGGCCCGCCTGAGACGCTAAGGTCGCGGGTTCGAAACCCACCACGGTACAGATGTTTACATGTTCTGCAGATATTTGTTCCGGGCCTGGGTGTTTTTGTATGTATTTACAAAAAGATACTTTTTTGTAAATTCTATACTATACATATTCATCATCATCATCAGCCACTTTTAACCCACTGCTGGGCATAGGCCTCCCTTCGTGAATGCCATTCGCCTCTATCCTGCGCTATAGTCTTACGGCCGGTTTCAATATTAAACTTACGAATGATCGTAGATTGATCGCCATAGCAACTTTGTTTAGACAATAATAAATTTAGGACACTTTTTGACAGATAACAATATTACTATGGCGACAGATCCACGGTTATTAGTAAGTTGAATATTGCAACCCGGCATTAGCCACGTGCAACCCACTATACATATTAGTGTGATTTAAAAAAATATATTTTTGTTTCCTTCTCACCTGCTGCTGTTGATCAAAGAACTTATCAATAATAGCTTTGATCTGATCAAACAGTATAGGGTAGAGCGCCGGCGACATTTCCAACCCGACCAACTCCTTGACGTGGGTTTGTATCATCTGTCCGAAGCGATCTGTACTGCAGAGGAGTAGCCGTAATAGTTGACCTATAAACCTGGGAATTCAATAATAATTAAAAAATAAATACATACATACATACATAAAATCACGCCTCTTTCCCATGGGGGTAGGCAGAGACCACGGATCTCTTGCTACGATCCTGACACACTTCTTTCGCCTCATTCACTCTCATTACATTCTTCATACACGCTCTCCGGTTTAAAAAATAAAATGAAATGAAATGAAATATGATCACGACTGCATCCCGAGCGGCAGACATTTCTTTCAGATCATTAGGCAATATTTAGATCTTTTTGAAGATGTCTAAGGGGGTAGTCAGAGGTATGTCCAAATTACATAATATGTGGTACATGTCCACTTTTTGCAGAAGTTAACTTTCCATACGTGACAGGTTGCAAGCCCATTGACGCTATTAGAGAGCTAACTGGTTTCCTCACGATGTTTTCCTTCACCGTTAAAAGCTCGTGTTAAGGCGCATAATAATTTTTTCGATGCGAAAAGTCCATTGATGCACGGCCGGATTTGAACCCACGACCTTCGGATCGAAAGTCAAATTACTAATCCACTTGACCAACACGGCTTTTTTAAATGGTAACTGGTCTATATTTCAAGGTTATTTATTTATTTATTTTTAAGGATACCCAGCATAGGGTAACACTGTACATGAATCAATTGATAGCTAAATATTAGAAAACAAAAACTAGTGCTCCCATAATTAAAGGGTTAAAAACCCATCTTAATTCTAAGTAGATAATTAGGTAATTATAATATTAATTCATTTTTTTTTTTTTAATTGGCCTATATCATCCCACTGCTGGGCAAAGGCCTCCCCCAATTCCTTCCAACACTCGCGATCACGTCCCACAATGGGTGCCTGCAGATGGGCGACGGAGCCGGGGCAGGCCGCGGAAACGTTGGCGTGACGACCTCGATACATTTAGGAATATTAATTCATATATAATATTATATTAACTTACTGGGTTGATGGCAAGATTATCATGGTATGGACACGTTATGAGGAGGGATGAACAACATGTGACCAAACGTGCTATAAGTATGAGTGTGGATGGGCATGCAAGTAGAGGAAGGCCGAAGAAAAAGTGGGTTGACTGTGTGAAAGAGAATATTAATGTTAGAGGAGTAGATTCAGAGTTGACGAGTGATAGGAGTGAGTGGAAGAAGAAAACATGTTGTGCCGACCCCACTTAGCGTGGGATAAGGGCAGGAGAATGATGATGATGATTAACTTACTGGGTAACTGGACAGTATTGGACGTCCTGCGGCGTATTGTTCGGCAAAACGTTGTACTTTCTTGTATCTGCACAAAGAATGACAATATTTTGTTTTGTATACCTCATTCAAATGTATTTGTGTATCATGATGACCTCTGTGACGCAGTGGGTAAAGGCCCGTCTGAGACGTATGAGATTGCGGGTTCGATCCCCGCTGCGGGACAATTTATTTTATTTATTTATTTATTTATTTATTATGGCATCGCCAACAGTACACATAATTTCACTTTATAAAAAACATTCATATAAAAATACTATGATTATGTGTACCCATTACAGGCATGCACAGCACTATATAATAATCATTAATAATAATCTATAATAATATGAATCGTAGTAATCAAAAATAAAAACTAAATTTATTAAATTAAATTAAATTAATCAACAAAACAAAACTCTATAGGTTACCTATATTTTAAATTAAAATACATAGGTACAATACCTATAATTTCCTAAAAATACCTAAAATTATCTTTGCCCTCACTAATTATTATCAGATTGGTCATTATGACCTACACTAAAATGCTTATTTAATTTTCTTTTAAAAATATTTATCGAGTCGCAAAATATGTCCAAATCTATAATTTTACTAATATAATTATAATCTTTCGAGATACGTGAAAACGGAGAATTTTGACCTATGTTTGTACGCGAAAAGGGGACATTAAATATATTGTTGATTCGTTTTCTAGGGTAATTGAAAGGAATAGTTAATGATATGCAGCTAATGAAATTACTATACCCAATTTGACCGTTTATAATTTTATGAAGAAAACATAAGTCCTGTGTTCTACGGCGATTTCTAAGTGTTACCATATTAAAATGACGCAATCGCTCAGAGTATGGTGACTTGTAGAAAATTCCCGAAGTAGTGAAAGCTAGGTGTTTAGTGAAATTTCTTTGCAAATTTTCAATTCTTTGGGAGTGTACAGTATAAAAAGGATTCCAAATAATAGATGCGAATTCAAGGTGGCTACGCACTAAAGCGTTATACAAAATTATTTTAGTTACATACGAAAATCCTTTGGTGTTACGTTTAATGAAACCTATCATTTTAGCAGATTTAGTAATAATATGATCAAAATGAGCGTTAAAATTTAATTTACTGTCAAGTATTACACCTAAATCACGAATTTGGTGCACTGTTTGCAGAGTATTATTATTTAAACTATATGAAGCAACATTAGATTTATTTTTATTAGAAAAATGAACATGAAAGCATTTATTTACACATAAATCCATGTAATTATTTGTGCACCAATTTTGCAATGCTAAAAGATCATTTTGCAGTATGTTGATATCATCAGAAGTTCTAATTATAATATATAAACTTAGACTACCACTGACTCACTCACTGACTGACAGAATTGTTCTCCCTGTTGGTGGATGGGGAGGTAGGTATATTTTTACGGATTCGTATAGAGGTACGTCTGGAAACTTCGGGAAAAATCGCAAACCCCCCCTTTTTGCCCCCCTTCCCCCCCCCCTTTTGAGGATCTCGGAAACTAAGAGACTTGGAACAATTTTTTTTGCGGAATCGGATAGAGGAGGCTCGGGGAAGTAAAAATATTTTTTCAGTGTTGCCCCCTTTGCCCCCCCTTTCCCCCCCTTTTGCGGATCTCGAAAGCCTTAAGACTTGGAACAAATTTTTTTTCAGATTCTTGTAAAGGGGAACTTAATTAGTCAGAATATTTTTTCAAAACTCACCCCCCCCCTCCCCAACCTCCCCTAAAATTGAAAGAGCTGTAACTTCACAACGGTTGGAGATATCCATTAGGTGTTTGGACAAATATTATAGTTGGGGTCGGAGGTCCTGAGTGGAGCGAACCTACGAGACCTGAGTGGAGCGGAGGGGGGAGGAGGCGAGCGAAGCGAGCCGCCGACCCCCGTAGCGTAACGAAGGTCGAGTGGGTGAGCGTAACTCAGGGCCGACGACTTGGTAAATTTTTTTCTTTTTTTTTTTTTCTTAATGGCTAAGGGCTCCTAAAGGGTTTTCATACTGATTTAGGGGTTCCCATAGCGGTTTATTAAATATTTTAAATCTCCTATGGATTCTTAAAATTTTATAAGGGTCTCTCTACCTGTCAGAAACATGGAAAAAGAAAACCGCGTGCTGCTTGCAGCACGCGCACCACGCAAACTAGTTATAATATATAAACTTAGACTACCACTCACTGACTCACTCATTGACAGAATTGTTCTCCCTGTTGGTGGATGGGGAGGTAGGTATATTTTGACGGATTCGTATAGAGGTAGGTCTGGTGACTTCGGGAAAAATCGCAAACCCCCCCTTTTTGCCCCCCTTCCCCCCCCCCTTTTGAGGATCTCGGAAACTAAGAGACTTGAAACAATTTTTTTTGCGGAATCGGATAGAGGAGGCTCGGGGAAGTAAAAATTTTTTTTCAGTGTTGCCCCCTTGGCCCCCCCTCTCCCCCCCTTTTTCGAATCTCGAAAACCTTAGGACTTGGAACAAATTTTTTTTCAGATTCTTGATAAGGGGAACTTGGTTAGACAAAATATTTTTTCAAAACTCACCCCCCCCCTCCCCAACCTCCCCTAAAATTGAAAGGGCTGTAACTTCACAACGGTTAGAGATATCCATTAGGTTTTTGAACAAATATTATAGTAGGTAGGCGTCGGAGGTCCTGAGTGGAGCGAACCTACGAGACCTGAGTGGAGCGGAGGGGGGAGGTGGCGAGCGAAGCGAGCCGCCGACCCCCGTAGCGTAACGAAGGTCGAGTGGGTGAGCGTAACTCAGGGCCGACGACTTGGAAACTTGAGGGTAACTTTTTTTTTTATAAATTTTTTTTTTCTTAAATTTTTTTTTTTTAATTTTTTTTTTTTTTTTTTAATTTTTTTTTCCTAAATTTTTTTTTTTTTTTAATTTTTTTTTTTTTTTTTTTTTTCAAAATTTTGCGTATTTTCCTCCGTAGCGTAACGAAGGTCGAGTGGGTGAAGCGTAACTCAGGGCCGACGACTTGGTTAATTTTTTTCGTTTTTTTTTTTTCTTAATGGTTTAGGGCTCCTAAAGGGTTTTCATACTGATTTAGGGCTTCCCATTGCGGTTTATTAAATATTTTATATCTCCTATGGATTCTCAAAATTTTAGAAGGGTATTACCATCTGTCAGAAACATGGAAAAAGAAAACCGCGTGCTGCTTGCAGCACGCGCACCACGCAAACTAGTTATAATATATAAACTTAGACTACCACTCACTCACTCACTGACTGACAGAATTGTTCTCCCTGTTGGTGGATGGGGAGGTATGTATATTTTGACGGATTCGTATAGAGGTAGGTCTGGTGACTTTGGGAAAAATCGCAAACCCCCCCTTTTTGCCCCCCTTCCCCCCCCCCTTTTGAGGATCTTGGAAACTAAGAGACTTGGAACAATTTTTTTTACAGATTCGTATAGAGGAGGCTCGGGGAAGTAAAAATTTTTTTTCAGTGTTGCCCCCTTTGCCCCCACTCTCCCCCCCTTTTGCGGATCTCGGAAGTTATGAGACTTGGAACAATTTTTTTTTCAGATTCTTGTAAAGGGGAACTTAATTAGTCAAAATAATTTCCCCCCCCTCCCTCCCCAACCTCCCCTAAAATTGAAAGGGCTGTAACTTCACAACGGTTATAGATATCCATTAGGTGTTTGGACAAATATTATAGTTGGGGTCGGAGGTCCTGAGTGGAGCGAACCTACGAGACCTGAGTGGAGCGGAGGGGGGAGGAGGCGAGCGAAGCGAGCCGCCGACCCCCGTAGCGTAACGAAGGTCGAGTGGGTGAGCGTAACTCAGGGCCGACGACTTGGTAAATTTTTTTCTTTTTTTTTTTTTCTTAATGGCTAAGGGCTCCTAAAGGGTTTTCATACTGATTTAGGGGTTCCCATAGCGGTTTATTAAATATTTTAAATCTCCTATGGATTCTCAAAATTTTAAAAGGGTAACACTACCTGTCAGACACATGGAAAAAGAAAACCGCGTGCTGCTTGCAGCACGCGCACCACGCAAACTAGTTATAATATATAAACTTAAACTACCACTCACTGACTCACTGACTGACAGAATTGTTCTCCCTGTTGGTGGATGGGGAGGTAGGTATATTTTGACGGATTCGTATAGAGGTAGGTCTGGTGACTTTGGGAAAAATCGCAAACCCCCCCTTTTTGCCCCCCTTCCCCCCCCCCTTTTGAGGATCTTGGAAACTAAGAGACTTGGAACAATTTTTTTTACAGATTCGTATAGAGGAGGCTCGGGAAAGTAAAAATTTTTTTTCAGTGTTGCCCCCTTTGCCCCCACTCTCCCCCCCTTTTGCGAATCTCGAAAGTTAAGAGACTTGGATCATTTTTTTTTCAGATTCTTGTTAAGGGGAACTTAATTAGTCAAAATATTTTTTCAAAACTCACCCCCCCCTCCCCAACCTCCCCTAAAATTGAAAGAGCTGTAACTTCACAACGGTTGGAGATATCCATTAGGTGTTTGAACAAATATTATAGTGGGTAGGCGTCGGAGGTCCTGAGTGGAGCGAACCTACGAGACCTGAGTGGAGCGGAGGGGGGAGGAGGCGAGCGAAGCGAGCCGCCGACCCCCGTAGCGTAACGAAGGTCGAGTGGGTGAGCGTAACTCAGGGCCGACGACTTGGTAAATTTTTTTCTTTTTTTTTTTTTCCTAATGTTTTAGGGCTCCTTAAGGGTTTTCATACTGATTTAGGGGTTGCCATAGCGGTTTATAAAATATTTTAAATCTCCTATGAATTCTCAAAATTTTAAAAGGGCAACACTACCTGTCAGAAACAAGGAAAAAGAAAACCGCGTGCTGCTTGCAGCACGCGCACCACGCAAACTAGTTATAATATATAAACTTAAACTACCACTGACTGACTCACTCACTGACTCATTGACATAATTGTTCTCCATGATGGTGGATGGGGAGGTGGGTATATTTTGACAGATTCATAAACAAGTAACTCGGGTGAGTTGGGGAAAAATCCCAAACCCCCCCTTTTTGCCCCCCTTGCCCCCCCCCTATTGAGGATCTCGGAAACTAGGAGACCCGTAATTTTTGTTTTTTGCGGAATCGGATAGAGGAGGCTCGGGGAAGTAAAAATTTTTTTTCAGTGTTGCCCCATTTGCCCCCACTCTCCCCCCCTTTTTCGAATCTCGAAAACCTTAAGACTTGGAACAAGTTTTTTTTCAGATTTGTATTAAGGGGAACTTGGTTAGACAAAATATTTTTTCAAAACTCACCCCCCCCCTCCCCAACCTCCCCTAAAATTGAAAGGGCTGTAACTTCACAACGGTTAGAGATATCCATTAGGTGTTTGAACAAATATTATAGTGGGTAGGCGTCGGAGGTCCTGAGTGGAGCGAACCTACGAGACCTGAGTGGAGCGGAGGGGGGAGGAGGCGAGCGAAGCGAGCCGCCGACCCCCGTAGCGTAACGAAGGTCGAGTGGGTGAGCGTAACTCAGGGCCGACGACTTGGAAAATTGAGGGTAATATTTTTTTTTATAATTTTTTTTTTTTTTTTTTTTTTTTTAATTTTTTTTTTTTTTAATTTTTTTTTTCTTAATTTTTTTTTTCTTAAATTTTTTTTTTTTTCAAAATTTTTTAAGGGTCTCTACTTGTCAAAAATAGGAAAAAAATACCGCGAGCTGCTTGCAGCTCGCGCACCACGCAAACATCAAACAGGTCGGAGGTCCTGAGTGGAGCGAACCTACGAGACCTGAGTGGAGCGGAGGGGGGAGGTGGCGAGCGAAGCGAGCCGCCGACCTCCGTAGCGTAACGAAGGTCGAGTGGGTGAAGCGTAACTCAGGGCCGACGACATGGGATTTTTTTTCTTTTTTTTTTTTTCTTAATGCTTTAGGGCTCCTAAAGGGTTTTCATACTGATTTAGGGCTTCCCATAGCGGTTTATTAAATATTTTATATCTCCTATGGATTCTCAAAATTTTAAAAGGGTAAACCTACCTGTCAAACACATGGATAAAGAAACCCGCGAGCTGCTCGCAGCTCGCGCACCACGCAAACTAGTTATAATATATAAACTTAAACTACCACTCACTGATTCACTGACTGACTCACTCATTGACATAATTGTTCTCCCTGATGGTGGATGGGGAGGTGGGTATATTTTGACAGATTCATAAACAAGTAACTCGAGTGAGTTGGGGAAAAATCCCAAACCCCCCCTTTTTGCCCCCCTTGCCCCCCCCCTTTTGAGGATCTCGGAAACTAGGAGACCCGTAATTTTTGTTTTTTGCGGAATCGGATAGAGGAGGCAGGGGGAAGTAAAAATATTTTTTCAGTGTTGCCCCCTTTGCCCCCCCTCACCCCCCCTTTTTCGAATCTCGAAAGCCTTAAGACTTGGAACCAATTTTTTTTCAGATTTGTATTAAGGGGAACTTGGTTAGACAAAATATTTTTTCAAAACTCCCCCCCCCACTCCCCAACCTCCCCTAAAATTGAAAGGGCTGTAACTTCACAACGGTTAGAGATATCCATTAGGTGTTTGAACTAATATTATAGTGGGTAGGCGTCGGAGGTCCTGAGTGGAGCGAACCTACGAGACCTGAGTGGAGCGGAGGGGGGAGGTGGCGAGCGAAGCGAGCCGCCGACCCCCGTAGCGGAACGAAGGTCGAGTGGGTGAGCGTAACTCAGGGCCGACGACTTGGAAACTTGAGGGGAATTTTTTTTTTTACAAATTTTTTTTTTCTTAATTTTTTTTTTTTTTTTAATTTTTTTTTTTTTTTCATAAAATTTTTTTTTCTTAATTTTTTTTTTTAATTTTTTTTTTTTTTTTATAAATTTTTTTTTCTTAATTTTTTTTTTTAATTTTTTTTTTTTTTTCTAAATTTTATAAGGGTCTCTTCCTGTCAAAAATAGGAAAAAAATACCGCGAGCTGCTTGCAGCTCGCGCACCACGCAAACATCAAACAGGTCGGAGGTCCTGAGTGGAGCGAACCTACGAGACCTGAGTGGAGCGGAGGGGGGAGGTGGCGAGCGAAGCGAGCCGCCGACCTCCGTAGCGTAGCGA